>JARHVA010003680.1:142500-570000 GCA_037957365.1 Torreya grandis | reverse complement strand
GAATTCTAAAGAAAACTAAGCAAATTCCATCTTCTTTGTAATTGCTCACATTTTCTCCACCTTATATCTTCTCTTCTCAATATATTATGAGCCATGTGCTATTCACAACCCCCATTATCCTCTTTTTATTCCATCAACCTAATCCCTTCCACTTCTACATCATTAACAATAGATAAAACTAATTCTCAAATATATATGTCTAGATAGCTCAGCCAACTCATAGTCTACCACCATGAAAACATAATGAAACCCATAATTTTTCTCCCAAATGATACTTAACTAAATTCAATGGATGATTAGTAACCTAATCATTTCGATGCTTCTCTCAAATCTTTAATTAATCATATTTTATTATTTATAAAATCTACATGACAATGATTTAAACAATCCATCATCAACCATATAAATCACATAATCCCCTTGTTTTATTTCTATGCAAAGACTATCAACTAGTCGATATCCATGTAATGACTAAATATAATAGAATAATGATTATATAACTTGGCAATTCAACTAGGTATTATATGACTAATGTTTTTATATTTAAATGCTATCTACTATAATATAAAATAATTACACTGATTTCCTAAAATTATTAAATAATTAACATTAATATATTCATTTATATATTATTAATATCAATCCTTAAATCAAATAGTTAATCAAATATAATATATTTTAAAAACAATGCTTTTATCATTCAACATTATAATATAATATTGTAATAATAATATTCAGTGATTATTATCTAGAACTTATAGATCATGTAATGATTATGGAATCCATTAGAACATCATAATGGTTTACTATATAAATATACATAATAAGGCAATGATATAAATAAGAATAAATAAATTCACTCATTTAGCAAAACAAGATGAAATATGTAAGATCAAAAAATTAGTGAAATCACTCAAACAATCAACACAATCATAAAAAACAATCAAGATTATATCATAAAGCATATTAATAATAAATTAAAGGAAAAGTACACAACATGCTACACTATTCATATCAAATAATTATAAAACATGATATACTAAGTGGTGTGTATAAGGGTTTCTAGATTCACTCTCTATTATCCCCTAAAGTATCCATCTAGACCACCCTCTCTGATGATGCTCTCCCTCCATCATGATCTGAGGGAAGAATCTATCCTTCATCCACCTCATGAAAAAAATGTTAGCTTAAAAGATCATTATATCCATATAATAATGTTGTATACTAATAAAAAATTATAACAATAAATTGAATGTAAAAGTACTACTAACTCATAGCAAACTAATCATGTAAATTAAGAAATACAAACTATTCCATAATCAACATATGTTATCAATATTAATAACATTTTAGTTAATCAACTAATCAACCATAATAATTCATGGATCAAATATGTTATTTATCTTAGAGAGAAATTAAGATGTGACATCCTTCCCCCTAAAGTTGGTCATCATCTTGAATACATATATTCAAACATAATTTATGAATATAAAACATTGTTCAATAGAAAATAATATAATATGCAAAAACAAATCAAGAAATCAAATGTGGAAATAGCCTATCAAACTCATTATAATCCTCCCAAATAACATTATCTTTAAATTATTGGTCTCATAAGACCTTGAACTACGATACGTATCTATTATGAAAATGAAGTTTGTGAGTGTCAATTAATTTGATTGGTTCTACCAGACCACTCTGAGATCTAGAATCTACAAAACATTCCAATCCAACACATGTGAAGGATCAACAATTTACTTTATAAGATAATACACATGGAATATATTATGCAAAAGAGTTAGATATGGTGGCAATGTAAGCCTATACACTATAGGGTTGACCATTTCCAAAACCTTAAAGGGTCTGACATATCTTGGTGAAAGTTTTGCTAACTTCTTGAATTTAATCAAGATTTTCTAAGGCTTAACCCATAGAAGCACTTTATCACCTATAGAAAACTGCCTATCTATTCTTATATCATTGGCCTCAACCAACCTATGCCTAATTTTTCCAAATTATTTTTTTACTTTTAAAATTATCTCAAGTCCAAAGACTACATATCTTCCAAATTATCCCAATTGATTAGTGTTCGACACCTCTTTATATACAATGCCTCAAATGGTTCCATCTTCAATGATAATTGGTGTGACTTTTTATAAGCAAACTCAACCAATGGAAGGTACTCTTCCCACTTATATTATTGATCCATGCAATACATACAAAAGAGATATTCTAAACCATGATTAACTTGTTCTATCTATCCATTAGTTTGTGAGTGATATGCAATGTTAAAGTTCAACTGCATACCCATAGCTAAATTTAGAGTCAACCAAAACCTAAAGTCATCCTCTAATCTTGATCCAAAATAATCTTCTATAAAAAACTATGCAATTAATACACTTCATTTACAAATGTATTTGCAAGAGTGGGTGGATCATTAGTCAATTTACCATGTATGAAGTTAGATACCTTGGTTAGTTTGTCAATTAATACAAAGATCATGTCATTCTTTTTTTATGATAATGGAAAACCTTGGACAAAGTCCATACTGATCACCTACCACTTCCATTTTATTATGGTATGTGGATACAATAATTCAACTAGATGCACATGTTTAACTTTCACACATTGACATTATAGACAATGAGACATAAAATACACTATATCTCTCTTGATTACCTTCCATAAATAGAGTGGTCTAAGCCCAACTATGAGTTTGGTTACTCCTAGATGTCCTAAATATGGGTAATTATGCAATTCTTTAGCATTGTACTCCTCAAAATCTCTCTATCTGATACATACATACTACCATTATACCATAAAAGACCATCATTCTCTATTCTAAATCCCTTAAACTTAAAATTTTGAGCATTCTCAGAAAATGCTTTCCTGCCTTGATCATAGAATTCATCTCTTGGATATAATTTAATCACTTAATCTATGAAAGTGCTCCTAATAGTATCCATGGTTTTTATGTATCTTCTATAGCTTAAAGCATCAGCTAATCTATTCTCCTTTTTTTGATATAGTTAATATTGAAATCATAGTCAGATAAGAATTCTAACCATCATCTTTGATGAGCATTCAAATTTAGCTAGGTGAAGATGTACTTGAGTCCCAAGTTATCAATTTTGAGATAAAATGATTTTCAAAAAAGATAATACCTCTGAAATTATAGAGCATGCACAATTACCACAAGTTTTAGGTCATGAGGGTCATAATTGACCTCATATGGATTGAGTTTCCTCAACTCATAGGCTAACACTGAACCATACTTCATAATAACTCCTCCAAGTCCATCCCTAGATGCATCAATGATCACTGAGAATTGACTATTGGGGTCAGTAAATATTAGCACTAGTGCTGAAGTAAGCCTCCTTTTTAGTTCTTAAAAGGCTACCTCACACTTATCTAACTAGATACACTTCTACTAAAAATATTTAATATAATTAGATATCTTAGAAAAATCTAGAATAAATTTACTATAAGATCCCACTAATCCCGTGAAACTTTTTACCTCATGCACATTCTTTAGTGCCAACCACTCCATAATGGATATTATCTTTACTAAATCAAATAAAATACCATCTATTGAGATAATATGACCTAAAAACTATACTTTATTTTGGAAAAATGCACATGTAAACAAACTACCATATAATTTATGCTTTTACAAACATTACAAAACCAATTCTAGATGCTGCAAATGCTCTTCCCCATCTTTGAAATAAATGATGATGTCATTAAGAAAGACCAATATAAAATGATCCAGGTAATATATCAACACACTATTCATAAGATTCATAAATGTTGCTTGAGCATTTTTCAATCCAAATGGTAACACTGTGAACTCGTAGTGACCATATCAAGTCTTGAACACTATTTTGGGAATATCCTCTTCATGGATCCTCAACTTGTGATACCCTACTCTAAGATCAATCTTAGAAAATACTATATCCCCTCATATTTAATCAAAGATATCATTAATTCATGGTAATGCATATATGTTCTTGATCATTAATTTATTCAACATCCCATAGTCTATACATAGGTGAAATGTGTCATCCTTCTTCTTGATGAAGACAATTGGAGAACCCCATGGTGACACACTTGATCAAATCAAAAATCTCAATAACAACTCCTAAATTTGTGCCTTTAACTCAAATAATTTAGTGGTTGTCATTGTAAATGATGCCTTAAATTGTGGTTTTGATCTAGGTATGATATCAATCAAGAAATCAAATTCACACTTAGGTGGCAATCTTAGTAATTATTCTAGAAGCACGTCATGAAAGTTTATCAAAAAAGGATAATATTTTATAGATGGATTCTTAAAATCCTTTCCTTTGAGGTTTTTTGAGTTGAATTTATAAATTTGAGTTGGCTTCAACTCCCTTCTCTTGCCCTAAAGTTGTGTCCAAATTTTGAAATCATCTTGACACTCAACCTTTTTCAATAAATAGTCAAACTTGGATTTATGCTTCACAAGCCAATTGACTCCTAAGATCACATCATATGATCCTGATGGTGCTACATAAATATCTACTACTATAGTAAACTCAGGCAACCTAATCTTTGATTTGACTAGACACTTGTCAACTTTAGTCTTTGATTCATTCTCATATTATATCAACCATGCATTTGTCATAACTCTAGCTTTTATAAATAATTTACTAAGCATTCTAGGAGAAATGAAACATTAAAATAGATCTTATATCAATAAAAATAGAAACTATATGGTCAAACAAAATACCTTATAGTTCTATGGGTGAAGCTTAATACTTAGCTTGTCAATTGTCAATAATTGTTTGAATCTGATGGTGAAATGTACTTTGTTGATAAGCTGAACCCTTATTATTTGATTTGTCCTAAGGACATTCTTAATTAAAAGGGTCACCTCCAAAAATGAATCAACCTCCAACTGGTCCTTTCTTCTTAGACTATTGGTTTCCTTTTAAACCACCCTTGAAACCATTACTAGGTTTATTATTCCCCCACTATTGAACTTGACATTCTAATTCTTGAACTGTCTCTTAGAATCTTCACTCCTCTACTTCTAGTTCTTATTTAATGTTGGTTTATAACTTCCAAATTTCATTTTGAACTTATCTATGACTTGTGCAAGATATTATAGTTTCTATTCTTTCTTAACCATATTCTCAAACACCCAATCTATGGTAGATGGACCATGCACATCTATTTCACAACCTATTTAGGGTTTCAATCCCATGATGAATTTCTTGATTTTAAACCTCTCATCTACTTGATACTAAGGTACATACTTAATAATCTTGGTGAATTACTCCTAATATTCATTCACTGATAAATCCCCTTGCTTAATATTTTGAAAATATATAATATTTTTATCTAGGTATAGTGGTAGAAGCCATTGTGACCTAAACAATGTCATAAATTATTCTCAAGTGGTGGTGGTTGAGTCAAGATTCATCTGAAGCTTCTTATTTTCTCACCAAGTCATTATTTTACCAGCAAGCTAATAAGTTTCCCAAACTAATTTCATGACTTTGGAATAATTATAAATATATAAATACTTATCCATTTCTCTTAGCCATGCTTTGGCTCCATTTCCCAATACAGTTCCATCAAACTTAGGTGGATTCACCTTTTTCATGTCATGTGCTAACTCTGCAGCTGCTCAAACTCTTGCATCCTATGGTATCTCCTCATGCTTTTGCTCTTGAAGATGTTCCAGGTCATTAAGATGATCTTCAAGTTCTTCTTGAGAATTATCCTCTTCATGGCCATGCACTTTATATTTTATATCCATATTTGATCCCTAATCTCTTACATGGTTGTGAGAATTTGGTCCAACTTCACAACTTGCTTACTAACAAACTGATTTGGATTAACAGGGGTTCAATATTTGAATTAACCTCACCTCCTAGTCTATTGCATAACATTATTATTCTTATTTATTAAGAGAACACATTTATGTTATCAAACACATTGAGTTCTTGAATATGAGCCTCAGCTAGGATACCACAATGTAACAATCCCATTGGGTTTTACTAGAATATTGTAATATTTGTTTTTAAATTTAATTACACATATTCAACAAATATATTTCACTATGAGAAATCCTAACTAGTGATCTTAAACTAATTGTATTAATTTAGTTAACCAAAAATGTTATAGCTAATCCACTTAGCTAAGGATCACCATGAACAGATATAGAAATCATGATAATTACTAATATAATAATAAATACTACATATTATCATAAATGAATTAGTATAAATCTAACCATTGTTGTTATAAAATTACAACCACTATCATATAATTAAAATATATAAATGTAATGGGTAATCTAATAAAAGGTAATGGGTAATCTAATAAAAGGTGTATTGAAGATATCTAATACATAATGGGTAATCTAATAAAAGGTAATGGCTAAATCTTTCAATAATAAATTATCTCTAAAATCAATCAAATTCATACACACCACTTGTAGATTTATTGATGGTGTTAATTAATCTAGTGGAGTCCATACACTACTTAATTAAGGTCATGAATATAAGTTTTGGTAAAATAAATAATAATATAAAAACTAATAGATTCATTCTTAATATTTTACTTTCGCTAATCATAATTATACTAAGTACAAAAATATCAAAAAAATTCATTTAGTCCATCAAATGAAGAAAAATGAATCCATAGACCTATTTTATTACAAATAATAAACATAATCCAATAAAAAAACTTAGTATAACATATCATTCGGGTAAAGAGTATGTAGACCGCTAGTTGCTTTATCCACTAAGCAACTTATAATATTATTTCTCCATGAAATAATATTATAACACTGACTTAATAAATTATTCATATTCCATATATAACAACGTCTAGTCTAAAAAATCTAAATGCTTTATATTTAAACTCTTAAATATCTTATCTAAATGCTTTTATCCAAACATTAAAATATAACAAGCATTCATTTACTATTATGTTAATAATAATTATAACACATCTATATACATACACACACACACACACACACACACACACACACACACACACACACACACACACACACACACACACACACACACACACACACACACACACACACACACACACACACACACACACATACTTCATTTTATATAGTATACTATTAAGTTGACATCAACTATCATATGCCTTAGATTATACTGCATATGCAAAGTATACAATCAATTTACATATAAAAGCCCCATAACCTTTATCATTAAACTAATAAATTCTATTTACCCATGATAATAAAACAAATAGAATTATGTAATCAAACTCAATTACTTCTTTATTCATCAATACTATTTAACCATTTAAATCCAATCATCCACTCAAGTTTTTCTAATTTAAATATAGTTCATATGAGCAAATATATAAACATAGTCACCTTTACCTTGTTTGCATATTATTTGACAAAACAAACAATAACACATAGTCAAATACTCTAATGGGGTATTATTTATCACAACTCAAACTTGGATGAACAAAAAAATGTAATTATGCAGTTGAACTTGTTTACCTAGTCTCCCTACGAACTATTCAACACTTACATAGTTCATCCAATTAACAATAATACATAGACATTTCTGAGTAAAAGCAAAGTTCATATTAAATAATTAAACTCTATCATGAATTCCCTATCAGTTTAATTAATATATTTCCTTGCATAAAATCAAATTCACATTCTACAATCATGGTATTCATCTACCCATACCTGGGTTACACAAGGTGACTTCATTAAGTGATTGTACACACATATATGTATGTATGTATATACATACATACATATATATACTTAAAATCACTTAATTAAGTTAGATAATGTAATGTACAAGTATAAATAAGTATATATCCATATATATATATACACACACACATTTATATATATACTTGTAAGTTGAATTATCTGACTTTATATATATATATATATATATATATATATATATATATATATATATATATATATGAGTATACATATACATTTAATCAATTTTTTACTAAGTATATACTCATGTATATATATTTATAATCCAAAAAAACACACATTTTTAACCCATTTTTTTAATTGGTTTGACAGTTGAATGATCATATAGACAAACATTTTTGAGTCTATGTTTCAATATACCTAAAGGAATATATATTAACCTAGTTGGAATCAACTAGCTCAAACTAATTTGTATATATACCCATTATAATACTCTCTTATGTTTGAATAGTGATTTTTGAATCATTAAAGAGGGTTAAAATGGAGCTTATAAAGCCTATTTATATCATGGCCAGAACTTACTTCTCTACCCCAACCTTCCCAAGTTACCCTAGGTTGAATCTAGGGTTATGTGGAGGCTGAGCCCTCCATAGGGCCCTGTATAAAACCCTTTGAAATTTTTCAAAATTTACAAATAATTAAAAAATTAGTAACCCAAAATCAATTTGAAAAACCCATTTAATGAAAAGTATCACACATAGGTATTGAATTACAAAACCTACCTAGTAAACATATGAATTTGGATAAATTTAAACAAAATCCTTCTTCTCAACACTTGTTTACCTCTTCTCCACCTTCTGTCTTCTCCTCTCAATATTTCATGAGTCGTGTGGTGTTAACATCCTCCATTGTCCTATTTTTATTATTTTCCATCAACCTACTCCCTTCCACTTATCCACAATTAATGGTAGATAAAACTTTTTCTAAAATATACATGCCTAGATAGCTCAACTAACTCATAGTTTGCCACCATGCAAACATAATGAACCTCATAAATTTTCTCCCAAATGATGCTTAACTGAAGTCAAAAGATGATTAGTAACCTAATCATCTCGATGCTTCTTTCCAACCCTTAATTAATCATATTATATTCTTTATAAAATCCACATGATAATGATCTAAACAATCCATCATCGAACATATAAATCAAACAATCCCCATATTTTATTTCCATGCTAAGACTATCAACTAGTTGATATCCCATGCAACAACTAAATACAACAGAACAATGATTATATAACTTAGCAATTCAACTAGGTATTATAAGACTAAAGTTTTTACATTGAAATGCTATCCACCAACATACATAATAATTATAATGATTTCTTAAAATCATTAAATAATTAACATTAATATATTCATTTATATATTATGAATATCGATCCTTAAATCAAATAGTTAATCAAATATAATATCTTTTAAAAATAATGCTTTTATCATTCAACATTATAATATAATATCATACTAATAATATTTAATTATTATTATCTAAAACTTATAGATCATGTAACGATTATGGAATATATCACAAAATCATAATATTTTACTATATAGTCATACATAATAAGGAAGTGATATAGATAAACATAAATAAATTCACTCATTTAGCCAAACAATATAAGCTACATAAGATCACAAAAAATAGTGAAATTACTCAAACAATCAACATAATCATTAATAACAATCAAGATTATACTAGAAAACATATTAACAATCACCTAAAGGAAAAATACACAAAACATGCTACACTATCCATATCAAATAATTATGAAACATGATATAATAAGTGGTGTGTGAATGGGTTTTTAGATTCATTCTCTGTCATTCCCTAATGTCTCCATCTAGACCACCATCTTTGATGATGCTCTCCCTCCATCATGATATGCGGTAAAAATATATCCTTCATCCACCTCATGAAAATAAATCTAGTTAACATGAAAAATTATTATATCCATAAAATAATGTTGTATAATGATAAAACATGATCACAATAAATCAAATGTAAAAGTATTACTAACTCATAACAAACTAATCATGTAAATTAGGCAACACAAACTATCCCATAATCAACACATATCATCAAAATTAATAAAATATTAATTAATAAACTAATCAACCATAATAATCCATGGATCAAATACGTTATTTATATTAGAGAGAAATTGGGATGTTACAATGGTTTCACACTCAAGTGTGAAGGAGTTCTTGTTGAACAAGGACATAGGAAAATAAAGAACTAGTTTAATAATAAAGGTAATGCAATATGACATTGACATCAAGGTTACCAAGCTTGTGAGAGGAAAAGGCCTAGGTGATAAGGTGGAAATATACTTAGAGGCTGATAATAGAGTGGTCCTAGTGTTATAGGAAGGTCAACAAGCTGATCATGATGTTCTTAGTAACTAGACTACAGACATGGCTACCTTCTTGCAAACTAGTGAGTATCTAAATGGCCTCAACAAGGATCTAAGAAGGTATTTCAGACTTCAATAAATTCCAAGTGTCATTATTGATGGTGTATTATTTATAAAAGACATCAATGAGTTATTTTGAGATGCATAGAGTCTAACCAAGTGGATAAGGTGCTAACCCACCAGGAGGCCATTTGTCTCCCAATACTACTATTATCAAGGTATTAAAGTCTAGCTACTATTGGCCCAATTTATTCATAGATGCACATGGATGGATTAAAAACTAAAATAAGTGTTCCTTCTTCATAGGCAAACAAAATTTAGTAGCCCTCCCTCTCCATCCCATCTAAGTAGAGCAGCCCTTGATGCAATGGGGGTTGGATTTCATTAGTATGATTAGCTCACCTTAAATTGTTGGTCATAAGTGAGTGTTAACTACCATAGATTACTTAATGAGGTGGACAGAGGTAGTCACACTCAAGGAAGCCAATTTGGAATTTTATAAAGGTATTGTCACTAGGTTTGGTGTTCTAGCTACTATCACATCTGAGAATGCTATGGATTTTTTTGGTAGTAAGATCATTGAATGGACAATAAGGAATGGTATTCATTTGAATAATTATTCCAACTATTACCCCCAAGGTAATGTCTTGGTATAATCTACAAATAAGAATTTTCTAAGGATAATCAAAAGGATAATGGAGGAGAACCAAAGATCTTTGCATACTAAACTGAAAAAAAATTTATGGGATGATAGGATCACTCCCAAGAGAGCTATTGGTAATTCCCCCTTCATGTTGGTTTATGGGAGAGAAGCAAGGTTTCCATTATCACTTGAGTTACTATCCCTTGATGTCACTTATTAGTTGGAAATGGTGGAGAATGATGCTATGAATGTGAGGATAACATAATTGATGAATTTAGATGAAGTTAAAAATCAAGTAATAAACATGTGGAACATTACCAAGCCTAGGTAAAGAGGAAATTTGATATAAAGGAAATTGATAGAGATTGCAAAGAAGGAGACATAGTGTTGAAATGGGATGAAGATAGGGATAAAACCAGAAAAAGCACCAAGTTTGATGCCATATGGAGTGGACCCTATGTCATAGTCATATATAAATAATCTAATGCTTTTTATTTCTCCAAGATGAATGAATAAGAGCAACCAATCCCAATCAATAGGATTCATTTGAAGCACTATTCTTGAGGTCATTTATAATCTTGTACATAGTAGGTTAGCTATTTTTTACTCCTTCCAAGTGTTGATTCCACATTTTTTGAGTAGATTAGGTATTAATTTTCCCTTATGTGATGTTTCACATGTTTTTATTGTTTTTTATTATTTACTTTCTATTATGGAGGTATTTTTATTCTTCCTAAGGCTAGTCTAGTAGAGTGTCACTTTCAAATTAAGTTGTTTCTTGACTCCATTCCCAATGAATTCGATAAGGTAACTAGTTTGAGTGTTTAGGTAGGAAATCACCCCTTTGAAATCACCAAAATATTGGATATTCAATCCACCCTTGGTCTCTTGACACTTGACATGCTTGGATAGGGTCATTTTTTCCAAATCTAGCTGATTATAGTCCTTGAAATAGCCTTCATGATGATGTGTCCACTTAAAAACATGTATGTTGAGACTATTGAGGTTATTTGAACCTTTTTACTTCATTATCTAGGCCTAAAAATCGTATTCTAAGGTCATTAGTTGGTGTTAGTCCTTTTAGGATGTCTATTATGTTGGTTTTTGATGCAAAAATGTGTGTTTAGGGTATTATAAGGTCTTGCTAACCTTGTTAGGCCCCATTCCATGTCTAAAATTATTCAAGTTGATTCCCTAATATAATATCTTATCAAAAGGTCTAATATGACATATTATGTTGATGATGTCCTAGTGGATCCTATTTGATAATTGGAGATATAAGATGATTTTCAAAGGTGAATGCCTACAAAAAGAGTCTAAGTCATTTGATAGTGTCATGACAACCTTGTATAGACATGTTTTATCACTTTCCAATGTAAAACAAGGTCATAAACAAATAAAAAGATCATAAAAAGTGTTTATGAGGATATAAAGGGTCAATAGATCCCCTTTGAGATCATTAAAGTCATCTTAAGAAAGTGAGGCATTATTAAAGTATTAAAGTGTCATTTATTGATATTTTAAAACCCACCTCCAACTATACAATCCATACAAATGGTAAAAAAGGCATTGAACTTAGTGGTTTCCCTCCATTATTGTCCTTAGTAGCATTTATTTCTCCCAATGTGAGGAGAGTGCACCTAGACATCACTAAACCATTGCTCCACCTTCAAGCATGATCATGGAATCTACATTGTTATATGAGTATTTTTAAGGTTTACTGAAGAAACTCTCAAAACCAAACCATTAGAATCAAGGATTCATGATGTTTTCAAGGATTATAACTTTAAGGATCAATTTTCAATCATATTTTGTAGGTTTCTTAAGATTATTGTGGAGAAGACATCATGTTCAAAGAGATTACACCCTTAAAACCATTTTATATAGGTTATTCAATGAAGAGAAGATTCATTCATGGAAGAAATGATAGGTTATAAAGTATCACAAGGAAATAAATCTTGAAGACAAGCCTTGAGTGAAAGTTGTAGACCCAGATATTGCATGTTTTTATTCTAGATGCTCATGATTATAGGGGTGTACAAGTTTCATGCATGGAAATAGGATCACAAATCCTTAATCAAGCACTTATAATATTTAATAAGCCTCCTTGATGCCTTAACATTCAAAACAAGGATTGAAATCTCTCAAACATGGAGAATAATGAGAAAATGTAGGTTTTTACAAGATTTTAACTTCAAACTAGGTTTCCTTAAGTCTATAAGCTTTCATACAAGCTAATGGACATATGTAATAGGTTATGACCAAGTTATAGGTCATTTTTGGAAAATATGAGATAATCTATAATCCCATTATGAATACTTCAAGTTGTAGACCTTGTAGTAAATTTGAATGGGTTTCAAAGTCTCTTGGTAAATTTGGAAGACCACTAGAAGATAAGGATTACAAGGGTCATAGAAGACAAAATCATATTTAGATGTTTAAGCCATAGGTTTGCACCTTATCTTGAAAAATTATATGACTTATTCCAAATAAGAGAACTCAAGATATTGTAACCAGTATATAGAAAACTATAGGTAAACCTTAGAAAAATGATAGGTGAAGTAAATTTGAAGGTCCTTAAGATCACTCACATGGAATTTTTTGGTTACAATATTGAAAATTGAATAAATATAAGTGGTTATGACCTCAACACATAGTTCTAATCCTACAACAAGTTTTAAGAGTCTCTCAAGGTTACGAAGGGGATGATTGTAGGATAAGAGATGAGACAAGATGATCTTAAGAATCCTAGTGCATGTTTATTTGTCTCTCAAGGAGTTTTTATGAGGAACTAAGTTGTTACATCAATTTCTTTACCTCTTCTAGATACCATCACATGGATTTCAAGGTTAATTTTAGTTAGATTATGATCCTATAACCTGCCAAGAACCAATAGGGGTGAAGGTTAATGGTCATTAAGGCCATGCTAGAATTATAAGGTGGTCAAAACTAATCTTGAAAGTGTATAGCTCCATCCATGGAATGGGGGTCAAGCCCAAGTCAACCAAAACTCTAAATAAGCACAAAATACTCCCTCTGAGGTCAAAAATTTAACATGAACAAGAGGTGAAGATGGGCAAGTTAAGGCCATTAACATAAAGAGAGTCATGTTTTATAAGAGTAAAGTAGCTAGTTGACTACATAATGTATGTTTAAGAACTCTTAAGGAAAAATTGGCAAGAATGAAGCCTTCTCCTCCATTACTATGCCAACCTCCATACATGATCACCATGATGGTAGGCTTAATGCATTGAAGAGAGCTTAATGCTCATATTTTCCATGTTTCTCATCTTGAATGGGTTGAAGTTATGATGTAACAAAAACACTTATGAGATCTTCTAATTCTCTTCTCTTCTCTCTTTCATCTCAGTTCTTATATATAAGGTTAGAAATGCCTTATTTTGTATCCCTCTACTATGTATAGAGAAACTCTACTTGTATAAAAACTTGAAATGTTGCATTAAGGCCTTTAAATTGAATAAATATTAGTTTTTACCTTATATAAGTTTGTATCTTGTGTGATTTTAGTGTTTTATTGATCTATACATGTGATAGAGAGTGTTCTCCCTTTTGTGTGTCCATCTCCCTTCATCTTGGTGTAAGCAGGCATGTCTTTTATAGGTCATGTGTTGTGTTATAGTTGGTTATGCAAGTGATTATTTGTGGAAGTTCACTATTTTTGTCTTTTGTAAGACCTTTTGGCTATCATTTATAGTTTTAACATAGACCATCACCTTCATATGAAACACTTATGCCTAAAAAACCTAATTTAGAGAATGTGTAGAATAAAATTTAGTATTTATAATTTTCATTATGATATTTTAGGTAGGTAGAGGAGATCCTCAATCTTGGTGAATCACCTAATTTTCTTGTTTTTAACTTCATTCTTTCTCTCTTTTCATGAATAAAGTCTTAGTGTAGCTTAGATAGGTTTTATGTGTAGATTTTATTGCTATAATTTGATCATAAATCAGGTGCACTATGGTTGGAAGGAGATATAATTATCCATAGACTCACTCCTATCATAGGTAACCTAAACCTATGAGTGTTCCTATTATGTCAGGTTAAATAGGTCTTAGTACCTAACGGGGTGCATCTTAATGTGACAATAGTTTATGGCATGCACATGGGATGACTTATTTTGAGGATTGAAGACTTTGATAAGAATTTGGTGATGCTCTTAGAAAATTTTAGTTGTTTCACACACATATTAAACACTTGGAAACTCTAAAAGGTATTTAGAAGACCTTGATTTCATATTAGTACCTGTTATTTATGCCAAAAGTAACAAAAAGATCATCTTCCAAAGGTAAAGAGACTTATGTTTTTGAGTTACCATTAGATTCAACTAAAAGGAAGATATTTCCAAGGTCTGCTCCATATTATAGACCCCATTTTTATATCAATTATCCCCAACATAGATCAGTATCACGTCAAATATTTCACATGGAATCTTAAAGTAATCAATTATTTGTTGAATTTGATAGATGTAGCATGTTGGATCTCTAAAATTATGATGGCATACCTATTACATCCCTAAAAATAATCCCATTATTCACTGGTGAAAAATCCACAACACCTATTGATCACATCCAAGATGTTGTAAAAATTTGTTCAATTTACCATGTCACTCAAGACAATGTAGCTATGAGGCTTATAGATACATCCTTAAAGGGGATAAATCTCCAATAGTACATAGGTCTACAACCAAGTTTAATTCACAATTGGGATGAGTTGGCAGAAAGATTGCAAAAATAGTTTGATGAAAAAAGTGACCAAATTTCACTCATGGAGAAACTAGCCACCATCAAGAGAGCTCCACATGAGTTCATGGTGGATTACAATTTTAGATTTCAAAAAACATGTGCTAGGATCCCACAACTAGTTAAACCCACCCATAACACTTCTTTTATGTATTATTTGCGATCCTTAAATAATGATATAATAGTTATGATCTAATATATGGGGTTAAAAATATATTTGATGCTTATGATATAACCATTAGGGATGAAATTACTTCATACAAGATGGTAAAATTTCCCCAAGGCCTATATTTCAACTTTTTCTAGAAATTCCTCTTACACAAGCTACACAACCTGCACATTCACCTATTCCTTTACTAACAAAGCAAATGACTAGTCAAGGGAAAAATCTTCCTAGTGAACTACATGAGGAAAAATCACTATTGTATAGCTTTGGAAATAAATTATTTGATTTGAAGAGACAACTAGTAAAGAATGTCAGGCCTTATCAGTCATACAATGATCCCTTCTAACTTAATAATTAGCCCTATCAGGTAAATTCTCAAGCATAGGGAAAAATTAATCATGATAGGCCTTAATATTGAATACTTTCTACTCTAAAGCCTAGAAAGGATTCAACCTATATTGAGGGCTCAAAACTCACCTTGTAGTTAGCCTTCTTATGCTTCTTAAAGTGTTAGGACAGTCTAAAAGGAAATCACTAGATATCATGTCTAGACAACAGTTTCAAGTGTTTTGTCATGTCAAGAAACATCATGGTGGTTGTTTTTAATCTCTATTTCAACTTGTGTAAGATATATCCTTATGTAAATTATGTGTGGTGGTTTATAATAGGCCTTGGAATGGTCCTAATAGTTTGAATTTGTTCATGAGGAAGATGATCCACTGTTACAGCTTGACTCATCATGAATCCATCCTATATGTTGAAGATCTGCAAGGTATGGTTTGATCAAAATGTTTAAGAGTGTCATGAGGAATAAATGGTAACCTAACCTAGGTCTTTAACATATTCTAAGGTCTGTTAGTAAGTATTTAAGTAACCTCCATTTGCACCTTCAATTGAGATCATGTCTATTATCTTAAAATGGGGTGTTTGACCTTAAAATGATACTAGTTTGACCTTATAATGCCATTAAAACCCTAAATCACATCCTCAAAGGCATCTATGACTCCTAATAATGCCATGATCAAACTATTTCATATGTTAATGGTCTCTTCTCACAAGTCAAAAACCCTTATTTACCACTAAATGGGCCCCACATATGTGAAAACATGTCCTTTCAACTTCTCCAAGCATACCATATGCCTTGAAATGTTGTATAACCCATATTTTCCATCTTAATTCTTGATAATGATGATTTATGGTTTGAAAACATGAAAAATGCAATATCTAGTGTTTTACTAAAGTGCTCAGATAAGTACAAATCTGTATAGTATGGATATGGTCATATGGAGTTAGGGATATATAAGGGGAGTTTATAAAAAGAATTAGGTGAGAGAATATAGGTATTTTAGAGCCAAAAGAGCCAAAAATGGTCTATTTCCTCCATCAACTCTTTGGCAACCATGGATAACACTTTAGGTTTGTGTTCTATCTATACAGGAGAGAGACTCTGGTGTATTTAGCTCTTCTCTAGAGGAAAGGGGTCTAAAGACCTTCTAATATGGGCATTGGTTTCAAGATTAGTCCTCTATGATTTATGAACAAACATTGAGAAGTTAAGTAGTTTGGGTTGCCTTCCTCATCTGCACAAGGACAAAAATGAAATGATTTCAATGCATTGTTGGCCTATTTGATGAAACTAATGGTTGTTCATGTCTTCTCCAATACTTCAAGGTCATTCCATGGCATCTTCCACCCCTGGTTCACATGTGTGGGCCTATGGAGTCAATAAACACCCAAGCTATTACTATCTGTAGACTGTAATTAGTTCAATTGATGAAAAGGGATATTAAAAGCATATGTTTGATAATAAATAATAGTTAAAGGTTTATTGATGGCTCCTTGAATTTGTTTATGTCTTCTTGCATCCTTATTATAGGTGAAATGGTTATATGTAACTCAATTACTAGAAGATATCACCTCTAAATGAGATTGTCTACATATATGGGCTTAATTATAAGGAAAAACAATGTGTTTCATGAGGATGGCTATTAAATGTCATCAAGATACCATAAAGGTAGAAAGGGAGTGTTATATTCATATGAAAAGGTATTTTTTTATGATGATCAGGCCTTATTATAGTCCTCATAGACTAATAAACTATCAACTAGCCCTCCAATGCCTTCATAGTCTTGGTTCTCAGAAGTTAAGGTTATTTATCAGAAGTTAAGGTACTCAAAGAGTCCTAGGTTTCCATTTCTCACTACATATGCCTGATTAATGAAATCCAAGTGTTTTTACTCATTGAGTATATTATTAGGGATGCCTAGGGTCTTTGTTTACCATCTTGAGTATGAGTAAATAGTCCATTTCAAGCTCTCAAGGAACCTCTACCATCTGATAGTCTTATCATTGTTGACCTACCTCATAATAGGATCTAAGTTCTAGGTTTGAATATCCATGTGACCTTACAACCATCACCCATAGGTTTGAACCCTATACCTAAGCCCAAGACATATAAATAAGGTCTAAATAACCTATAAAGATATCAAGTGCCATTGATACTATGAAAAAAGGACTATGTAGGTATAAGCCCTGTTGAGAGAGCATAATCATCACCTACATAAGATAACTTTGATCAACCCTTCAAAGTATTTTAAAACCATTATATGTAGATGAGTATCGAATGTAAATAAGCTCCATGGATTATGAATATAACTATCTTAAGGGGATGGATTTGGATTTAAGTAATACCACTGAGATCTCAAACACGACATGAAAACACAAGTTTACTCAGGAAACTACCTAAAATCCCTCTTAACAATCAATGCATATAAGCTATCTACCTATAGGACTGTAAACAATCTACCTCAACCTCAAGCATGAGATGATATACATGCATAAGGAAGAGAACCTAGACTAAGATGGTGGTCAAAACATAGATGTCATGTTATCAAGGGCAAGGAAACCTGAAGGAGTGAAAAAATGAACTAAGTTAGGCACATACAATAAGCCAAGGTTACCCAATAAGTGGGGGTGACAAAATGATGTGAATGGTAGTGTTAGTATACATGTAAAAGATAACTCCAAAGTGATGATGACATATAGACCCCTCAAGATCTTACATGATGGTGCCACTAACAAAGGAAGCTTCGTGGTATGAGTTAAACACCCAAGACATACAAACCCTAGTATGTAACTATGTAGATAAGTGTTGTTAATAGAGTTAGTGAGGATAATCCTCAAGGATATAGTCAAAACTTTAAACATGTTATTTTATCCCTAACTTCATCACTATAAAGGGTTGAGAGAGATTACTTAGGTCATCATTACTAATTATTAAAAATATGTGTACTATACAGTGATGCTTAAGGCAAACTTAAGAGAGAGAAGGGTTCATATGATGGTCTAGGTAGATATGGACAAATACAAAAGATGGATACTATATTGATAATTATTCTATGGTAACATTTAGGCTATAAATGAATCTACAGGTGGGTTGAAGTTCTAAATCCCAGTCTAAGATACAAGGTTTAAGACCTCCCTTAGGTCTCAAGATCCCACCTCCACCTCAGTAGCAAATGCAAAACCCAAAAATAGATTAAAAAGACATGAGAGGGTGTGTGATGTTTTTATGAATCTTAAAGGATGTGTTTGAATTAGGGGAATACAAAGATATAGTCCATGTCAGTCTTAATCCCCTCCCAAGCTCCACTATCCTAAATAACCATGTTGAGTGCCACTTTCAACACTCATAACTTTCATCATAAAAGGAATCAGACCTAATTATCTTAAGGGGAGATGGGTACCCATATTTACTAAAGATATATGAAGGATAGAGTGGGATTTAGGGGCTCATTTATATGAATAAAAATTAACAATATAACCTACACAAATTGATTGGTAAGGAGCTCAAAGCATACCATATTTCATTCATATCTCATCATATAGTCTACATGGGACCTAGGTATATTTAGGATATTTGAAGGGGTCTATGGGATAGATGTTCATGTCAATAATTTTTGGTTGATAGGTCTATACTCTATGAACCATCGTTAAGATTGTGGGCCTCCAAAATTGTCCTTAAACCTTGTTTTAGACCTAAAGAATAAATTAAACCTCTAAATGCATCCAAATTAGGTAATTGGGCTATGAAATAGTCTTAATAGTCTCCACAAGTCCCCTAAGAACTCAAATGACCTATTTTTTAGCATTTGCAATATGTGTAGTGTATAGATCAGACCTAAAAGAGCTACTCTAAGCCTATATACAAGAAGTTAAGAAGGATATGCATATCCCATATGTTTTTAAGGAGGGAGAGGCACCTTTATGTCTCAAATAAATACACATTGGCTACCTATAAGGGCCTTCATGACTAATAATTACTTATGGATAGGCTTATTTACCTAAATGAAATACTATGCACACATAAAGAGGAGGTAAATGGCTTTATCAAGCCAATATAAATGCTCTGAAGGCCCTAAGGGGTGAATATCTTTTTTAGGAAAAGTGTCCAAATGTCTCAAAGTTCTGTTTTGGGGTCAAGATGTAACAACTATGCCTTTAGTCCTATTGGCCTAACACCTTCCTCAAGATAATGCCACTTGAAATCTGAAATAAAAGACTAAAAGAGATTAGATAGAAAATCAAATTGATAAGAAGATGTTTTTCAAGAAGTCTCAGGTATGTGGGCAGCTTTGGTTTGTAGAGGAGAAGTCATAGTTGGTCATTTTGGCCTGAAAGTGCCTTGAGACTGCTCAAAATGAACATTTCTCACCTGAGGGGAAAATTGACAAGCTCATAACTATAAAAATAGTTACATGGGGAGTTGAACACTTTGGGAGTTTTGAGGGGCCTTATCTACAAGACACCAATGGCATTGGTTCAGAGGTTAAGGTGTTAACCTTTATGAACCATTGATAAGAATCCAAAACCCCCTTAAACATCCCTAAAACCCTAATAAAGACCTAATTAAGAATATCTTAGATAAAATTCATCCAAATTCATTGGGATGTCATAATAAACAATTGGATCCTATAGTATACTCTTAAAGGACCCCATCCATAGTACTGGTTTGTACAGACTACTATATGGACCCCATAAAACTATAATTTTTCAAGGTTTTAAAAATAATACAAGGTGTATAACTTGGTCAAGGGTCAAAAATAATTGGAGGATGTACTATGAGACACATTTCACCTTCTCAAATCATGAAACACTTATAATTATTCCTAAAAAAATTTAGATAGGTCTATGTCAAATAAGCAGTCTAAATGTGCTAAAGGGAGGTGACCTAGCCATATAAGTGAGGTAAGATTCCAAGTGTGAATTTATTAGAAATCCTAAGTAATTTTATATTATTTAAATTCATATGTGAAATAATTTCACTTAGTCATCTTGAAGGTTTTATGAAATCTTCATATCCATCCAAACTATAAATAATTCAATAGACTAGGTTACTTGTCTATAGGCTTACTTAATCAACAAAACATGGATATTCATGGGAATAGAAGGTTATTAGGGAGTTAATGTATGATAATTAAAATCATATAATAGTCACATGAGGAGATTATGCATATCATCCATGTCCATTATGGAAGATTAGGAAATTTATTGAACATAGCCAATATGCAAGAAAGAGGTGACCATTAAATGCTTCATGGAAGAGGCTTAATTAAACCATTTCAATGCTTTGTAACTATTATAAGGAGAATGAATTGACAAATATTGGAATTCATATAATATTCATAGGTCAACCTTTGATAGCATTCCTTTGAAACTACCTTTGTTAATTTTTAAGAAGGAGAGCATTCCTTTGAACAAGTGGCAACCAATTCGGATGAAAATGCAATCAAGCTAGATAGTCTAGTTGTAGCCCATACAAGGGAAAAAAGAAGGGTATTTGGTGATAATTTAAGAATTTAAATATCATCCCCTCCACCATATAGAATAAATCAAGGGACTAATATTAAATATTCATCTCCTAAGACATCATAAACTCGGGAAGTTCAAGATGGGAGGACAAAATCATAGAGGTCCATTCATACCTCAATTCACATAAAATCCAAGTGGTGCTAATACTTCCAAGTTATAATCCAAGGATTTCACCTCCCAAATTATCATTATAGATCAGATGAATAATTCCCATGTTACTATCCCTATGTGGGACACCTTTCTCATTATGGGGTAAAAGGATCTCCTTCAACAAGAGCTTTCTAAACTCCAAGTTGTAGACAAGTAGTTAGAAAAGGTGGGTGTAGTCCTAACCAATTCCAATAAATATCATGAGTTTCAACTACCCAAGGTAATAAATCCCCCTCCTTTATATATCTCTATAATCATAGGTGATTCCCTAGTGCACAAATGCATGATAGAGAGTAAGGCTAGAACTTTTGTTATACCTAAGTCTATAATGGATAAATGGAGGATAAAGTATGAACCTAATGCTAAAGGGATATTACAATTGGATGGGTCTCCCACTAAGACTATTGGTTTCCTTAAGGATATAAAAATCATCTTGGTTTCTTGTCCTAATTACACTATATCTCAATATGTAGGAGTAGTTGACCTCTCGCCCCACTTTGCCTTATTCTTGTCTAGGGATTTCACTACCAATATAGGGGGTTATCTCTCTTCTAATTGGTCTTATATAGTTTTTAGGACTAGGTATGGGATAAATGACACCATAAGGTTTGAGCCTATCTCTAAATTCCATTTGGATCCTTACATGCCTAAATTTTCAAATGTCAATTACACTATCATAGATGAGGATGAACACCCCAATGACCAAGATCCCATTGAATGTGATGAAGCTAATGCACAGATTTATGAATTACATAAAATAATGGAAAAATAAAAATAACTTCAAAAATTAATTCATAATAATTCAAATATGCTATATTGATCACATTCCACTTCGAGGGGGCAACCTCCTTTGAGCAAGATCAATACAATAATATTCATCAATGTCTTCATTAGGACTCAATAATTGAATACTAATTCTATTATATCAACTAATACTTCCCATGCATGTGGAATAATTCAGTTATTATACTTAAATAATATTTCTATTCTATCAATTAATACTTCCTATGCATGTGGGATAATTAAAATATACTAAAGGGATGACTTATAAAATATATGCATCCATAATGACTAATACACTAACAAATGTAAGGAGAAGGGTAGGAACATGGGTTATTAATATCATCTCCCCCTTTGAAAAATATTTATCTTTAAATCTTTAAATGTGGAATCATTGCTAAAGTTGGAATAATGGTTATCATGTGGCAAGGTTTCATGTTGTGCCACTAGATTCAGACTTCTATGATGGAATAGGAGTGAAGTTGGAGGGTGTGCTTGTCTAGGATAGCTTTTGGTTCAATAAGGATAGAGACTTCATTATCAAGTTTGGGTAAAATTATCTACACTCTAATGGTAGGTCCAATAAATTTATTCAAATAGGAGACATGATAGACTGGGTGAATTTGGGAAGAAGGTGGAAGATTCAACTTGTAACAAATAGACCCAATCTATTAGAAAACCTTATATGGTATACAAAACATTGGGGTAAGCTTATGAAACCCTTTTAGTTTCAAGGAGGATTATTTATATGGGTATAGACCAATAAAAACTATATCACCAATTTGAAATGTGCTCTTAGAGTGGTGTTGATATACCTATTGTTTCATTTGATTCTACTCCAAATGGAGATTATCCCATAGGATGCTAAAAATTTAATCCTAATGGTGGAGATTAGTGTTGACTACCTGAACTGGGGAACTACCAATATGTGATTAGTGTTGGGGGTGATTGACCAAAAACTAATTCATATGGAGTCATTTTAATATAAGTGTGCTATGAGGTATTGTACCACCATTCTATAAGGGGGAGCCACTTTTCCCACTAGTGCAATTGTTCTAATGAAAATAAATGAAGAAATTTTTCCAAGTATTTATTGATGATTTTTGTTTGGACATCAGTTTAGGGATGATACTTGGAGCTCATATTTAGTTGTGTGCTTATGCATCAAAATAGCTCTTTCCAAAAATGTCTTGTGAAATTTACATCATGATCAAACACAATTGAAGAAGGGATGCCATGAAGATGGAAAATATGAAATAAGAAAACTTGTGTGACCATGGAGGTTATATAAGGGTGGATGAGGGCACAAAAATAACCATATTTATAGAGGAACTCAACCATGACTAGGATCACTATTTTATCACCAAATTTAGGAATCCGCTCAATAAAATCCAGAGAAAAATCAATCCAGATCCTAGTAGGGATAGGCAAGGGTTCAAGAAAACTAGGAATCATTGTGGTTTCACCTTTGTTATGTTGAAAGGTATCAGATTATGCCATCATCTATTTAATTTCCCCTTTCATCCCCTTCTAGAAAAAAAATTGACATGCTTTCTCATATATTTTTAGAAATCTCGAGTGCCCTGTTAATGGAGAAGCATGGATTTCATAGAATATAGCTTGATGAAGTTTTGTGTTATTAGAAAACACCAAATGACCCTTGTTATGCAAATAATTACCATCCCATGAATAATGTGGTACTACATGGGGTTAATGGTTAATTTTTAAATGAGTTGATGTAAAGAGGGATCATGTGCATACCCTTGGTTTATAAATTCCAACTAGTTTGGAATGGGAATGGAGATGGTAGAAAGGGAAGTATGGTCCTTAAATGCACAAGAGAGAGCATTTGCCACTACATTATATTTACCATTCTTGTAAGTGATATAATAATCATAGCCCATGATTTTTCTAACCAATTTCTATTGAGTCAGGGATGAAACACATTGTTCTAAGAAGTATTTCAAACTCTAGTGATCAATTTTAATGAAAAAAATATTCCCAAGTAGGTATGGCTACCATTTTTGTACTACATGTAGAATGACCCTCATTTCTTTTTCATATGTAGATAAAGCCAAATTTTTTCCAAAAAGGGATTTCTTAGTGAAGGTAATGGGATGACCTTTTAGAAGAAGATAATATTGAGGTCATTGTGACATGCATCACTTTTGATGGTGAAAGTTTTGGTGAAGTTTGGCATGGCTAAAATAGGTGTGCTACACATCGCTTATTTGAGTGCCATGAAAACTTGGTTAGATTTAGCATCCCATGTGAATGCATCCTTCTTAAATAAGGAAGTTATAAGATATACTATCTTATCATAATCCTTGATGAACTTGCAGTAGTATCTAATAAGGCTGAGGAATCCATGAGGCTCTTGAGGGTCATTGGTTGAGGATAATGTTGCATGACACTAATTTTATCTAGATCCACATAGAACCCATTGATTGAAATAATTCACCCTAGATGTTAGATGTAAAATCATTAAGAGGGGGTGAATTAGTGATGCAAGATATTTCAACTTCAATTCCAAACCTTTCAGATCCTTATTCAATTACCATAACCATTCATAGAATATACAAGTCATTCATAACAATGAACAATAGATAATGCAAAATCATACACACAACATAAGATCTATATGGAAAACCCTCTTCGGGAATAAAAACCACTCTCAATCTTATAAACACATAGAGTACTTATCTTATAAGATGATCACAAACATGAGACTGATCAAGTCCTTCTAATCAAAATTTAGTGAAACACCTATTTCACAAGAACACCTAATCCTATGATGATCAAGTCCATTTGAACACCTATTTTTCAAGTCCTTATAACAAAATTTAGTGAAACACCTATCTCATAAGGAGAAATTACCCCTAAGATGATCAAGTCCTTCTGACCACCTATTGGTCAAGTTTTTTTGACCTAGATGTTGAGCACCCTTCCAACACCCATGAAATGAACATCTCATGATCACTGATTTCTTACCAATATTATGGAAATACAATGTATATTATTTCTCTTCAAATTTTCACACTACAAATTCCACATTTTGATCATCCTCTCAAATCAACCACCAAGCTCACACAAACATCATCTATCCTTTGATCACACTCAAGGCATACAAAACATCCTTTTGGATCACTCTAGACCTATTCAATCATATTAAATATTAAAACCTACAAGAGCACTATTATTGACATTAGATATATGATTTATAGCTCATACACTTAGTCATCAACCTACTCTTCTCTTAAACCCATCCACTTGGCACACACCCTTTCACTCAGGTCTCACACATCTATTTAATAATCTTAGAAACCATCACATTTAGTTTCACCTTTTATAGAATATTCATGATTATTATGATCAAAACCTTACTTGTCATCCAAAACACATGCCTTCACCCTTAATGCATCTAAAATGGTCCAAATTTGAGCATAACCCTCTTTCAAATAGGCCTAAGTCACCTTATAGGTCCTATGAAGACCCATTCACCTCTTTGACATTTATTCAAGCAAATTAAGAACATAGGAACACTTTAAAATACATGGACCCATGCCACACAATATAAAGATCCTCCTTAAGTGATAACAATCATCATAACACCCTTTTGATAAATCTCAATTTACTCAAACAACATTCTGTGCACACAACCACCATGAACAAACACACATTCACCTTTTAGGCCTTTGATCATACTAAATATGATTGATCAAACCTTAATAATCCACACAGATGGTATTCATGGAGTCTAATAAAATATCTGATAGTGATCTCATCTCAAAACATCAAAAAACCATCAAGAACAACTCTATTACCCTTCTTGCATTACTTGTAGAGCTTGAATGAATACAGAGTCAACTTTTGAGCTCAATAAATTTGACTGTATAATAATTTAGACCTTCAAATGAATATTTATAGATTTTCCTTAAAGTCATATACAACTTTGATTTTTACTAAAACATAAAATTATGCATAGATCAAAAGTTATGGCTCCAAAACCACATACTGGTCTTTCCCTTGTAAATTCAAATATTTAAATTCCAATGATCACTGAGCTACTGTTAAACTTTGAACATGTTACCACCCTTACATCACTTGAATGAATAAAAATAATTGATATTCCTTGAATTATTTTGGTCTTTACCTTTTATTTATTATTAAACATTGAGCACCTTAACCACATCTCATGATTCTTGGAAAATATGGACAAACATGCTCCATCGATCTCTTTGGATCAGCTAGGTCTTTATCTTACGACACTCACTATTAGATATTGATCAAAAATCCCATGATTATGAAACTTAGCATCCTCATTCATTATAAGAAATTTATTAATAGTTTATTTACCTTTTCCACTTGTTAATCTTGCATGCTTTTTTGACTCTTTGACTTGTTCTACACCGTTGATATTTGCCAGTACGAACTGCCACTCAACATTGATCTTCTATCAGACTAGTGAGCTTGTGACACTTTTCACCTATGCATGAAATATTGACATGTTAAATTCATGCACATCATTAATCTAAATATGTTTATTAAGAACTCAACATTGGATATTATAGATAAATAACCTCAATCTTTAACGTGGTTAAACTTTATGGTCTCTGACCCATCACAGTTTACTAGAGCAACTTTAAAGCAATATAACTTGAGCTAGATAACACTTCAAGACTCTAAATTTTTAAGGTAGCTTATTTAAAATATAAAAAACATATCCATATAATACTTTAACAAATATTGAATTTTTGTATACGTAAAATAAATGCTCAAAATTTTTGGATCATACATGTCTATATGATGTGTAGTGAAAATTTGGGAAAACATTGCAAACTACCTGAGAAGCCAACTTTACATAGTTATATATTTTGATCCACTTAAATTCATGACCTAAAATTTGAAACATATTAACTTGGGACTAATGTGATCACACTCATATGAATATATCCCTTTGAATCATCCATGTATGGCAATGGTGATGTCATCAAATTACCTACTTAGATTTTTTTGTCATAGAACCAACTATGCCAAGATGAACATAATGAAGAACCAGATGAATACCATACACTTACACAAGATCTCCAATCATCCTTGACCTTTGATAGGACCTCTTATACATGATAAATACTTTAGAACCATCCCTAATCATGCTAAAATTAAAGATCAACCAAACCTACTTCAAGCAAACTAGGATAAGAACATTACACACTTTGTCATTGACACTTAGATTATCTAGAAAATTCATCCACTCACCTAGAAACCTCTATGACATCAATAAAAAATCTCAAAAATTATCCCCCTTTATCATTGATGTCAAAACCCATCATTCAACTCACCTTCCTTCTCTCTCTTCAAGCATTCTCATAGTAGGAAACTTCTCAGCCTTTGACATAATGACAAAGTGGAAATAAACTAATATTGAGGACCTAAAAATACCACAAATAAGATAATACCACATTATAAATATGAAATAAACTCCCCCTTTCCTTAATATTATCTCTTATTTTCCTTGACAACTTCCTCTTGCTATATGCCAACACTCTTCTTTAACCAAGCACTGTAACCAATGAAGAAAGAACACATAAAAACACTAAAATATAATATAACTCACCAAGAAACATCTGTGAGGGACTCCAACTAATATATTTGAGCCATTTCACCTCTTGATCATTTTTATATCTTCACACCATGAAAAACCACCACACATGCTTATTAGCCTTCTCTCTCAAGCCACCTCAAGGACCACCAATAAAACTTCATGCTACTCACCAAATAGGAAAAAATATCTAAAATAACATGAGAACTTACATTGAAATAATCATACCATGCTATTTTGGAGAAATTGATCAAAAATTACTCTTTTTCACACTAGGCCTATCTAGTCTCCTTGTATCCCTACCTAGAACTTGTAAAGCCCACAAATTTTAGTAGACATACTTTCAAGAACTAAAAATTAATATTTAAATCAATATCATATTTCCCCTTAATCAAACTAATTTTTATAACATATACCCTCCTATGCAACATATTTACTTCACAAATCTAATAGTTAATTAGGTTTCCATTTTGAAAAAAACACAAATAATTTGAAAAACACAAACCTTAAATTTTTTTTGAATCTTGATTTGACAACCCATATGACCCATTCAACCTATTAATAAGCCTTAGACCTGAAATCATAAGGAAAAGCACTTTTCTAACATAACCCAAAATTCTAGAATCTTAAAAACAAACAAAGTCAACAAACCTCCTTTTGGTCAATGCCCACCTCTAAAACTTCTTGCACACTTGGAGACAACCATTATACAATTCTCGACCAAGATTTGATCCTTCACACCTTTAGGAACCTTGACTTCCTATACCATGGCTTTGATCTGCAATAAGAAAGATAAACTTGAGAGCACACAAAAACCTCTAAAAGGCATAAACAAGATCATCAAGACATAAAAACACCTAGAACATATCATAAAGAAGTGTACAAACCTTTTTGAGCATCAAACACTTCTTTATATTCCATCAATCTCATTATGCCACTTGAAAACACCCATTCTGATCCTGCAAACATTTCATACACAACAAAAACACCTTATGACATCATTTTGACCTCATCAAAGCACTTCTCCCATATTGACACACCAACTTCAATTAGAAACACTCATCTCTTACCTTATGGGATATTTTTAAGAACACCACAATAACACTTGCTTCTCCCTTGAAAGGAATCTCTTAAGAAGCATAGACAGAGACCTCATCTACACTACATGGTTCCTTAGAACAAAGTGAAGCTAGGAGTGGCCCACATCTCCTTAGGGACCACTAGAATCCTTTTATAGCTATAAGACTTCTTGGTATTGTTTTCCTTAGTCTAAAATTTGACAGCTTATTCCTTGTCTAAATCACTCACTTTCTCTTCTATGATAAGATAAACAACATTTGGAGCAACTATGGAATCTTGACATACCTTGATCACTAAAGTAGCTTCTTTACATTATGGAACATCACCTTAAGACCTTGACAACTTATGATCTAAGATTAAAACTTACTCACACATAACGTGTTTCTCATTATCATCCAAACACACCTTAGAACTAACCTCAACTAGAACCTTGGTCTTCTCCTTGAGCTTGGTCTCTTCAATCACAACATGAGCAGACAATGAGAGCTCTTAACACTCTAACTTTTGTAGAATTCTTCAGCATTAAAAATATATTACTTAGACCTATAAAATCATCATGAATCATAATTACCACCTTTGGTTTCCATGAGTTAATTTACCTTCTTTCTTACACTCTAGGAGCCTAATTAAACATATTATTTCTTGTAGGGCTTTATTTGTAGAATCTAGCAATGTGACCTCTCTATTGATGGTTTAAGCACACTATACCTCTTATAAGAAGCTTATCTACCTTTCCTAATTAGAAAAAAATATTATAATATGTCTATTATTTTGAAAATTAAAACAAACTAATCATTTTGAAGAAGACTCACCTTTTGACTGATGAGCCCCATCATAGTTCCATGAAAGCTCATTTCTAATAGGTCTCTTGCATTCTCTAGCTATATGCCCAAACTGATTACATGTGTAAAAAAAACTATTAAAACTTGCATACCTTATGGAATTTGGCTATCTAATCTAATTTGTCTTCACTCTACTAACATATTCATTCCTTGATTGATTGTTGACCTTCAATGTCTGATTTACATTAGTCTTCATCTTGTCTTGAGTTGCATTTTTTAGTTCTTCTTTATATCCAAGACCATTTTTATCACTTGCATGTTTTTAACCACTCAAAATATTATCTAGATCACTTGATATCTTTTCAAATCTCATAAATAATTACATATTACTAGATGTCTTCTCTAACTCAACTTATAATGACTCATCTTCAATTTCATACCTTGAATATTCATCTTCTCTAGATTTCAGACTTGTAGACAAGATTTCTAATTAACAACTGAGATGCTTGACTATATCTTCATGATCCTTGGTGTCTTCATTCATTATTGATTCAAACACACTAAATTTCTCTTCATAGTCCTTGATTTGAGACTTCATCTTATTGTTAATATTCTTCTCAGTCTTCAATTCTTCAAGAGCATTCATCAATTCAGTCTCACATTTCACCTCATCTTTATCATCATCTGAATCACTCTGAGTAGAATCCTTTTGATATGAATAACTTACTTCCTTAGCCATGAAGAGTCTTTATCTTCAACAAAACCATCATCTTCATGATCATACTCTGATTCATTGTTTTCACTCTCATCTGATGAGCTACAATATTCTTTGATGTAGATACTCTTCTTTTGCTTGAACTACTTCTTGTTGTCAATCCTTATAAATCTATTCCTAATTTTATTAGACCTAAAATATCTCTTTCCATCATCATGAACTTGACCATGCTCTTCATCATCATTCTTCTTATGCTTGTGAGGAAACTTATTAGAAAAATGTCCTACCTCTCCACAATTGAAGCATTTGAAGGGTAGTTTACCCTTATATTTGGCTGACCCTATTTTCAATTTCCTTGTAAACAAAGAAATTAGTTCTTCATCAATATCAAATATGTCATCCTCCTTTAGTTTCTTACCTTGAAACTTCTTCTTTGGATTCATTTCTATCTTGAATCTTGCTTCCTTATTTTAAGATTTATCATCATTGACTCTCATCTCATAGTAAGTAAGAATGCCATGCAATTCATCTATCTTCAATTGAGTAATATCATGACTTTCTTCTACAATAGATACTTTAAAATCAAATTTGAGAGAGAGAGATAATTTAATAACTTTTGAACTATAGTATCTTCTTCAAGATTCTCTCCAAGACCTCTGATGATGTTCATAATCTCATCAACTCTCTACAGAAAAGATGCCACAAAATATTCTTCCTTCATATTAAGAATCTCAAATTGCCTTCAGTGAGTCTATAACTTTACCAAATTAACCTTTGAATTTACTTCATAAATAGTCTTCAATTTATTCCATATTTTTTTGGTAGGTGTGAAATGGATTACCTTGGTGTATTCAATCTCTGAAAGACCATAAGTGATAGCATTCATTACCTTAGAATTATTCTCAAACAAATTCTTATCTATAGCATTAGATGGAGGAATAGTAGGTGCAGAATAACCATACACAATATATTTCCAAGTTTCAAACGTTAGGGACATGATGTAGGTCATCACCCTCACACTCTAAAATGTATAATTGGATCCATTGAACATTGATGCTTGCTAAGTGAAAAAACCTCCTTACATTTGATTGCTACCCATATTGTACCTTGTATCTCCTTCAAGTTGTCAAGCCTTTACCAAAGGACCTATTTTGATGCCAATTTTTAGAGGTAAAATCATTGAGAAGGAGGGGGTGAATCAAGTATCAAAGATATTTCAACTTTAATTCCAAACCTTTCAAACCCTTATTTAATTACCATAAACATTCATAGAATATATAAGTCATTCATAATAATGAATAATATATAATGCAAGATTATACACACAACAAAAGATCTATGTGGGAAACCCTCTTGGGGAATAAAACCTACTCTCAAGCCTAAAAAAAATAGACTCCTATCCTATAATATGATCACAAACATGAGACTGATAAAGTTCTTTTGATTAGAATTTAGTGAAACACCTATTTCATAAGGAGCACCTACCCCTAAGATGATCAAGTCCTTCTAACCACCTGTTGGTCAAGTCTTTTTGACCAGCTTTAGTGAAACCCCTATTTTACAAGGATCACTTTCCTTTAAGATGATCAAGTCCTTTTGACCACCTATTGGTCAAGTCATTCTGACTAGATGTTGAGCACCCTCCCAACACCTATAAAATGAACATCTCCTAATTACTAATTGCCTACCAATTTGATGGAGATATAATGTATATCAACTCTCTTCAAATATACACACTACAAAGTCCACACTCTAATATACCTCTTAAATCAAACACCAAGATGAAAAAAAACATCATGTATTCTTTGATTACACTCAAGGCATATAAAACATCCTTTTGTATCACTCTAGACCTCTTTGCTCATCCTCAATATTGAAACTTATAAGAAATTCCACACTTTGATCTGCCTCTCAAATTAACCACCAAGATCACACAAACATCATATATCCTTCACTCACACTCAAGGAATATAATACATCCTCTTTAATCACTATTCTTGACATAAAAAATATGATATGTATGTCATACACAAATTCATCAACCTACTCTACTCTTCAACCCATCCATTGGGCACACACCCTTTCACTCATGTCTCACACATCTATTCAATAAACCTAGAAAACATCACATTTAGTTTCATATTTCATAGATTATTAATTATGATTATGATAAAAAAATTCTTTGTTGAACACAACACATGCCTTCACCCTTAAGGCATCTAACATGGGTCACCTTTAAGCACAACCTTCTTTTAAATAGGCCTAAGTCACCTTTGAGGTCCTATGAAGATCTATTCACATCTTTGACACATTCAAGAAAAATAAGAACACAAGAAATTTTTAAAATAAATATACCCATGCCACATAGTCTATAAGTCCTTATTAAGTGATAAAAACCATCACAACACCCTTTTACTAAAGCTCAATTTTCTCAAACAACATTCTGTGCACATAACCACCATGAATGAACACACAATTACCTTCTAAGTATTTGATCATACTTAATATGATTGATAAAACCTTCATAATACACATATATGGTCTTCATGGACTCTAAAACACTCTATGATAGTTATCTCATATAAAAACATCAAAAAAAACATTAATAAAAACTCTATTACCCTTCTTGGGTTACTTGCAGATCATGAATGAATACACAGTCAACTTTGAAACTTAATGACTTTGACTATACATACATTTATACATTAAAATTAATATTTAAAGATGTAAATTGAAGTCCTATACAACATATATTTTTACTACAACATCAAATTCTATATATATCAAAATTTATCACTCAAAAACCACAAACTAGTCTTTCCCTCACAAATTTTAATATTTAAATTCCAATGGTCATTGAACAAATGTTAAACTTTAAACATGTTGCCATCATCTCATGCCCTTGTATTGCTTGAAAAAATATGCATCATTGATATTCCTTGAGTTATCTTGGTATTTACCTTTTATTTATTGTTAAACATATATCACCTTAACCACATCTCATACTTCTTATAAATTTTGGACAAACACACTCCATCAATCTCTACATATTAACCAGGTCTTTATCTTGCAATGTTCATCATTAGATCTTCATCAAAACTCTCATGATTATGAAACTTGGTACCCTCAAATTCCTTATGATAAATTTAGTAATATTCCATGTAATTTTGACACTTGTAAATCCCATGTGCTTTATTGACTCTTTGACTTATCTTGCACCATTGATCTTTGTCAGTATGAATTACCAATCACCGTTGATATTCTATCAGACTAGTGAGCTTGTGACACTTATCACCTACATGTGAAAAATTTAAAATGTGGAATTTATGTCTACCATTTATCTTAATATGTAAAATTAAGTTCTTACCATTGGATCTTCTAGACAAATGACCTCAATCTTTGAGATGGTTAAACTTGACGGTCTTTGACCCATCACAATTTACTAGAGCAATTTTAAAGCTTCATTACTTGAGCTAGACAACACTTCGTGACTCCAAATTTTCAAGGTAGCTTCTTAAAACTATAGGTAATATCTACATGTAATAATTTAACTAATATTAAATTTATATGTACCAAAAATAAATGCTCAAACTTGTTGTATCATACATGTCTATATGATGTGCAGTGATAGTCTAGGAAAACATTGTAAACCACCTAGGAAGCCAACTTTGCATAGTTATATCTTTTGATCCATTCAACTAAATGACATAAAATTTGAAAAATAGTAACTTGAGACTAATTTTATCACAAAAATATGACCAAATTCCCTTGAATCATCCATGCATGGCAATGGTGATGTCAATAAATTGCCTACTTAGAATGTTTTGTCATAGAACCAACTATGCCAAGATGAACATAATGAAGAACCAAATGAATACCATGTACATACACAAGATTTAAAATCATAATTTACATCTGATAAGACCTATCACATATGATAAATACTTCATACCAATCCCTAATCATGCCAAAACTGAAGATCAACTAATCCTACTTCAAGCATACTAGGATAAACACACTGCACACTTTATTATTGACACTTATATTATCAAGACACTTCATACACTAACTTGAACACCTCTATGACATCACTAATAACTCTCCAAAACTATATATTTGACTTATTCTTGACTAAAATAACACTTGGATTACTTGGCACATAATTGATTATTTGCTAGAAGTTGTAATGCCATATCAAGGTGCTGGAAAAAACCAAAGCAAATTAATGGAGGAAAGGCCATAATTTTTTATTCATTAGGGCCTAAAATGTTGAAGGGGTATTTGTAATTCCAAATGTCATGACCAAGAATTCATAGTGAACTTTAGGAGTGAAAAAATATGTATTTATAATATCATCAAAATGCACGTAGATCTAATGATAGCCAAAGAAAATATCCAACTTCGAGAAATATTTTTCCCCATAGAGCTCATCAAGAAGTTCATCGATGATTGGAATTGGAAATTTGCATTTTATAGTGAGGTGGTTAAGGGAATGGAAGTCAATGCAAAGGTGTCATAACCCATATCTTTTGTGGATAAGAAGCATTTGGGAGGAGTATGTGCTGGTGCTTAGGTGAATAAATTTGGACTTGAAGAGTTCTCATACTAGCTATTCAATCTAAATTTTTTGTAGATGGGGATAGTAATATGGCCAGATGTTGGGTGGGATGATTTTTGGAAGGAATAGAATGTGATGATATTCAGGATGTGAAGGGGGAAAACCCACTATCTCTAAAAATATAGTTGTATGCTTGTTAAATATGGATTGTAAATTAGCAAGGTAGTGAGTAGAATAGAGGAATTAGATTTGGATGGATTGCAACTAGGAAATGACCCCATGTGTGCCTTTCTTTAGAAGTTTTTTCATGTGATGAGAAGTGATGATGTTAGTATATCTAGGAAATAACCCTTTTAAGGTGTGCTTCTAACCACTATTGGTGAATTGCATCCAAATCTTATAGAAGTCCCATAGAATAGATTATATTATGTGGAGTCACTACACCCTAAGACCACATCACATCCCCCTAGGGGTAAGGTAAACATATTTGAGAAAAGAGTCTAATCACCTATTATGATACACACATTATGACACTTCCCTTTATATATCAATGTTACCTTATTAACAATCATGACTTCAAAGCTAGAATAAGGGTGTATAAATCAATATGCATGCTTAACAATATAAGGATCAATGAAATTGTGTGTGTTACCAGAGTCAATGAGGATTATGAGAGGAATTGTTTTAAATAACTCCTTAACCTTCATGGTTTTTGGGGTGGTCACACCTATGAGTGCATGTAGAGAGATCTCAAGTTGAGTTTATTGAGCCATGGACTCATCAGAGGGGCTTTGTTCTACTTCAGTATCGAAGAATTCTTAGATATCAAGATCATTATCTTACTCTGGTAGTGAGTCCATATATAAAAAGTAAAGATTTTATTGTGATGCATCAATGAACCTTAACCCATTTTTCATCATAATTATAGAATAATCCTTTCTCCTTATGATATTACATCTCTGCCTCAATAAGGTGCTTGATCAGTGTGGTTATAGCTAGTCACTAGTTTGTTGTGTTCTTTATGTGTGGAAAAGTGGGAAGTTGATGTTGCATTGAAATTTATCTTCTACTAACATAGCTAGACCTAAGGTGAACATAAAGTTATTGGATGAAACATTTTCACCTATATGTAGATTGGATCTTTGAGGCCACTAATAAAATAAATCTTGAATAAGTCATCTGATAACCCTTTAGTATGAAAAGCCATTTTCTCAAATTCAATCTGATAATCACTAATGGTGCATATCTGGCAGAGATTGGTGAGAGCTCTAATAAATTTCTTGAATGCTAAAGGGAAAAACTTGCCTAGAAGTAAGGATGCAAAGTTTTTCCAATCAGGGTCATCATTTGACTTGAGATACCAATGATACAATTGAAGTGCTTATTGTTCTAAGTGAAAGGAAATAATTGAGACTTTGTTGACAATATTAAGTATTGTGAATGTTAAAGAATTATTCTACTCAATATATCCATCTAATAGGATCCAAACCATTTAAGTATGGAAAATATAACTTAGGCCCACATGATATGTGTTAAGAAGAGAAACTATTCTTGGAAGAATACTCCTTATACAACTTGTTGAGGAGAAGGCTATTTTGCTAATTCAATCCATGCATCCTATCAGTTAACTCAATGACCTGGGATTTTAATGTGGTGAGTTATTCCTCCATGATTTTTTTGCCTGTATGGTTGACTACCATAACAATTTTTTTTACAATGGATAGAAAAACAAGTTTCAAGACACATTCAGTAAGGCACTTTTTTAATTTGGATGAAAGTAGAAGGGTAAAGGTACATTTATCATTATTTTTTTTATATTTTCTAGGTATGATTGTTGAGGGAAAGGGAAATTTTGGAATTGAAATGGAAAAATTGGAAAATTTGTCCAACAGAGATAAAGGATAAGAAAAGGAAAAGGAACACTATGAAAAAAATTTGAAGCAAGAGGATAAAAATGAAGTTATGGCAAAACTCAAAAAAATAAAAAAATGAGATTTGTGGCTAATGGAAGTGGAATTAGGAGTTGGGACCTCAAGGAAGAAAAGGTGTGGAATGAAAGTTTAGGCGTCCTAGTAAAGTTTGAGGATTAATAAAGATAAATATGGAGAGATATGGTAGAAAAATGATTTTTTTTTCTTTTTGAAACTTGTTTCTCTAGGTTTCTATTATTAAAAGTATGTCCATAGGTTTTTATTAATCACTATACTAATCTGAAACTAGTTTTTTTAAATGCTCCTATTAAAAGTATGTCTATAGGTTTTTAGTTACTATTAACCAAATTTGAATTCAAGGCTAAATTGGGATCCCCATAGGTAAAAACTTGATTTTCAGATGTTTTAGAGGGTCTAATATTTTATCATGGGGTATGTTAATGTCCATTTAAACACTTAGTGAGGGTTTTGAATTGATCACCAACATGTATCCCTTGCTCATTATCCAAAGTTCATGCCCACTACCTATATATGTAAATTGTGGGGCATTATGATTGTCATTGATGCTCAAGATTGAATATGGTGAGTAGAAGATATGCTTTATCAAAGTCATGCTCTAGGACATTTTGGCAGTGTTTTCCAACATAGTCAAAATTTGCAAGTTATAAGATAAAGATAAGTAAGCACTTTTATAATGCCATATCTTACACATAAGAAGGCTTCAGGACCACATTGATATATGGATTGAATCTTCTATGAAAGAGGAATAGATGTGTTAATTTTTAGGTCATATAACTAAGTGCAACAAGAGTGATATAGGTGAAAAGTTAGCCTTCCAGGCAAAATGAATGGTCTCCATACTTAAATAAAATTTACACAAGGTCATGCAAAGTTGTCATGATTTTACAAAGATCATCTATGGACATTTTCAAAAGAAACAAATAGTATATCTGTTATGGGTTTTTCATGAGAATTATAAAAAGATCCATAGGTTTAATTAAAAAGTAATTAGCTCAAAATTGATTTATCTTTGCTCTCAAAATAGATAGGGTTTCTCAATAAAACCCTATGGGTTTAAGTCATGTCATTAATAGGAATTTTCTATTTTGATGGTGACTAGCTATAGCCTAGACCTAGTACCTAAGTTATAACTTAATCCTTTATCATCATTGTGAAATCAACCCCTTGACCTAGTAGTTACCAGCTCTGAGCAATGATCAAAGGAATTTATATCTTCTTAAGTCAATGACTTAATATATGTCCCATATTGATCAATGACTTGTGCTTCATCATATGTAAATAATCTAATGAAGTGAATCAAATTCAAATGGTCAATGGCTCCTCTAAGTTAACGTGCTTAAACCAAGTGTCACATTTATGGAGCTTGTCAGACAAAGACCCAATGAGCATAAGCTGGTCAGAGTAATGATTGAGCTTGTCATAAGATATAATAGCTCATGATCAATAATGCAAAAGAGATCTAATGGAGTGATGGGACTCAAATTTTATAAGGTTCTTGATGTTTATCGACATATAGCACAAATATGTGAAGCTACAGACTAATAGCAAGATCTTATGGATTAATGCACATTCAACATGTGGTATAAGTGGAGACAAGTTTGACATTTAAAATAAGATCTGATGGCTCATAGGCATTCTACATCAGCAAATTGATGGAGTGAGTTGGGTCAACATGTTAATGAGCCAAGTTAGATTATGATAGCCAATTAGAGAAAAGGTAAGCCCAGGGTTTTTGATAAAGGTTGAGAATCCATTTTTAACATGGAAATCAAGACTTTGTAGGGTCTTCTTGATGCCATTAAAGCTCATTAAAATTCCATATAGTGGTTAATTTGATCTATTCAAGTATAAGTAACATAAAAAAATACCATTGGGGTGAAATATTGACCTCTATTTTGACAAGTTATATTATGCAAGGTTATTTCTCATGAGTAGTTCATCATTTCTCAAGAAAGATCCATACATAGTGAACTCTTGTCTCGTATAAAGATAAAGTGGATTTATTTGGACCTAATGAAGTATATCATAATCTTGTTCTATAGGTATATTTTACTATAAATACTATAGGAAAAACAATGTCCTTGGATTGGTTTCTTGACTATAGGTGGGACCTATGATCCAAATATAGGAAAGGCATGAATATGAAATAAACACAACAGTGCCCATCATCAAAAAATTAGGTAATCCACTACCCAAAGCATGATATTATTTTTAGTATTAGGACTCAAGGATTTGATCCTCATAAGTAGGGAAAGTAGACTTAAAGTCCTGAGATGGTGAGCTGGTACTTGGAGAGGTAGTTTTCTAAGCCAACAAAGGGAATTTCATGCCACTTTTTAAGAGTTTCAAGACTTGGATTAACATTTTTACTTCCTAACCTTGAATGGTCCATTTAAAATCCTTTTATCATGCACATCTAGCTCATTTTATCATCTTGAAAAGTGTCCAAGTGACCTTTGGACTTCCCTTGTCTTGCCCCTCTCCCAAATACTATAAGTAGTGACTATTTGGTTTTTTGGAGTAGCCTCCATTGGTTAATGGTGAAACCTTGACCAATTTTGTATTTGAATGACTCTTAAATCAATAAAAAATTTAATTTTCCTATTTACATGCCACATAATTGAGTTTGGTTCCAAATCTTGTTGATCTTATCTAGTGAAAGATGGTCTTTTCTAGCATGTTGTCTTTGATTATCCACCAAGTATGTAGAAAATTATTATTTTTAGTTCTTTATTAGTGTTATTACTTAGTGTATGAGAGTTTCAGAAGTGTTTTATGAATGAATTCTATAAGATATCATTCATTTTCCCTACTAATCATCAATATACCTCTTGAACGTAGCATATGAAACATTGATGTAACAATCTATCTTAAGTTATAAGTTATGTGTGAAAGAAGCTTTGATTTTATCTAAGTAGTATAATTTTAGTCAATAGGAGGAAAATTACTATTGGTGCATCAAATTTTATCTTTTATTTTTTCTTCTTAACCCTTTTTATGTGAAGTTGATGAGTGAGAAATTAATTCAAAGAATGCATCAAGGGAACTAGCCCTTCTAGAGATTCATCTCACCAAATTGATTACCCACAACAAGTGAGATGTTTCCATTGTGCCACTTGGATGAGGAGAGATAAGAAATATCCTCAAAGGGTGAAAATCTAAGTGATAATAATTTTTAGCATGGCCGATGGGACACCCAGTCCTAGAAGATTATCCAATATTAGTGTTGAGCTTGGCATATTTGTAGTTACAAGAACATCTACATTTAGTACCTAAAAACTCCACTAAGTTTTCAACTCTTTGGTTACTGATCAGTCCTTAATTTCCATGCCAAAAGTGATCACTAAGTTTGTTGCTAAAGGTATACCTTTTGAGTTTGTATAATTTCCTTGTTATTCTATCAAAAGGTTTAGATTTGTGAATACTCATCCTTATTCAAGGGAGTTGGTTTTTAAAAAGTCCAAATTTCTTACTTGGTTCAACCCATAATACTCATAATTTTCTTTTCAATATGGCTAAAAACCTTATTTTTGTAGCATTCACTAGATCATCTCCTTTAAATCTTGCCCAATATGACCAAATTCTTAGATCAGCCCTTAAGAGTGTTCCATATTTTAGTGGAGAATGTCCTACTACTCCCATTGAACATATTAAAAACATGGATTTTTTTTGAAATATCTATAATATCACCCAAGAGAATTTAAATATTAGGATATTGGCATTGTCTTTCAAAGGGAAAGGTTTAGATTGGTATCTCACTCTACCTCATGTTTCCATTGCCTCATGGGATGAACTAGGGAATCTATTTTCTAAGAGATTTGAAGAGAAGAGTGATTATCTATCACTAGCTAAGTAATTGAATACTATCAAAAGGGATCCTCAAGAGTTCATGCAAGATTTTAATTCTAAATTTCAAAAGACATGGGATAATATCCTAGCCCTTGTGAGTCTTACTCCAAATTATGCCTTCTTATATTACCTAAAAGCATTGAATAGTGATATAGCCATGACGATCCAATCCATGGGTGGGAATACGCTACATGATGCTAATAAGATAGATATTAATGATGGAAATTATCTTGTTCAATTAGGAAAGATTTCTCCTAGAACACCAATCCCATTCTTCCTTGATTTTCAACCTGTTGGTCAAATTGCATTACCTACCTTGGCTCCTTTGCCTAATAACCAAGAGAAGTCTACCCTTACCCCTACCAATGAGATTCATGAAGTCAAAAGTTTGCTTAAAATTTTTAATAATGAATTGGTTACTCTTAAAATAGAACAAGCTCAAAATTATATGCCTTAACATCCTTAAAATCAATTTAGACAAGCAAGTAGGCCTCTTTTTAAATGTAATTCTCAAGGACAAGGTCAAATAGCTTAAGCTAGAACTTACCAAAGTTTCAATCCTAATGGCCCATCATCTTTTAGATCTCTTGTTACTACTCAAAACAATTTTGTTCAAGACCAATCATACTATCCTTCCTATGACCAAAATCAAGGCTAAGTTGCATATGCCAATGAAATGCCTAGCCAAGCCATGACAATACAAGGTAGTCAAGTACTTCAAGTTCCCACTTTTGAGGTGCCAATGCAAAATGGAATATAAAATGGACAAATACAATTTTATTATAATCTTATGAATCATTTATAAGAAGAATTTTATGCCATGAATCATTTAGGAAATTTAAGTAATGTGAATGCTAGTGTATCCTCCTACACTAGATCTACGAAGAGGGTTGTCAAAGAGGCACAAGGGATAAATCAAAGACCTATTTTGACTCCTCCATCACCCTTAATGGTAGTTGGGTATAAATAAACTCCTAAAGTGAAATAAAATTAGAAATCTTAGAATTCAAGACCAATTCCTACACATCCATCTTCACATGCTACACCACAAGGTGTTAGTGCTTCCAAAGAACCTTTTAAGATGAATAATCCTTCTATCAATGATGTAGATTAGATTAAGAAGTCACACATGAATATTTAATTATGGGACTCATTAAAAATACTAGGATAAAAGGATATTCTTCAAAAGGAATTACTTGGACTAAGTAAATAAATTCAATCAACAAGGGTAGAAAATGATGTTTTGGTGAATGGAACTCAACCTATTAATGGACAAGTAAAGAAAACTGATAAAGACTCCTCCTTTTTATCTATATTTTATCATTGGTGATTATATAATTCACAATTTTATCATATATAATGGGGATAGTAATTTAGTTATGCCTAAGTCAATAACAAATAAGTTAGGCCTCAAGTATGAACCAATGGCTAAAAGAGTTATACCATTGGATGGATCACTAGCAAAGACCTTGGGAGTAGTTAAGGATATAAATTTGACTTTACATGCCCATCCTAGTTTCTCCATCTCTCATGATGTATTTGTTTCAAATTTACCCCCATACTTTTCTCTTTGTTTGTCAATAGAGTTTATAACCAAGATAGGTGGATACTTGGTGACAAATTAGTTATATATGGTTTTAAAGACAAGGTATGCTACCAAGGTAAGGATTGAATCAGAAACTCTTTGTCACAATCATTGAATATAGTCTTGGAGTATATTGTCTTCATAAAGAAGTATATTTCATGACAAATTTGATAAAGTAAAATGAAATTATAGATGGTTTATGTCAACTATTTTTTGATGGATCAAGAAGTAAGGTTGGATCAGGTGGTGGAGCAATGTTGGTATCTCTATCCAAGGAAAGGTATTTATCTACTTTCATATTTCACTTCACTTTTACTTGTAATGTAGCAGAATATGAGGCCCTCATTCATGGCCTTGAGTGGGATAGGAAAAGAGGTGTGAAAGAGTTACGAGTTTATGGTGATAGTGAGTTGGTTGTGAATCAAGTAAGAGGTCAAAATATGACTAATAAATTTTTTCTTAAGTCTTATAAGCATAGAGTGGGATATTGTAGAATATTTATAAGCTTTTAATATTCAATCTATAATAGGAGAAGACAATAAACATGTTGGATCTCAATTTGATGTTCCAAAAAGAATAAAATATGACAAGACCCAACCTCATTTCAAATTGACTGTAAGGCCCTCTATACCTGATAATACCACTAGTTTAAAGTATTTTAGAGTTACCATCAAATAGATCTTTTTATATAAGAGGAGGCTGAGTTTTCCTCAAAGAATTAATCCAAACTACAATGACAATATGGATAGCAGATTGTAAAATTGAAGTCAAGTAAACTCCCTAAGGGCTTAGTCACACTTGAGAGTATATTTAATGATAATGATTAGTTAAATAAGGAAAAGGTAAGCATTTATAATAATCACTAAAACTATGAAAGAGTACAAATCTTCAAAGATAAATTGCTTGCTCTTGGGAAGGTATGCACTAGTGAAGAGAGATATGCTTTCATTAAGTTATGCAAAGAATTTTTTTGATGTTTTTCATGTGAATATAGTGATTTAAAAGGATTTGATCCAAGCTTATCTCAACATACCATACAACTAGATGAGAATGCTAAGACTATCAAAAAAAAAAAAAACAAAGTCCAATTAATCCTAATATTGAGCTTCTCATGAGAAAGGAGCTTACAAAGTTGATTGAGTCTACGATCATTTTTCCCATTAAGCATTCATCTTGGTTGGAAAACTTAGTCCCCATAAGGAAGAATAATGGAGAGATTAGATTATGTGTTGAATTTAGAGACTTGAATAGAGTTTCCTTGAAGGACCATTATCCTCTTCCTTTCATGGAGAAAATTTTGCAAGTTATGGCTGGTAGTGAAAGGTTCTCACTCCTTGATGGATACTCAAGGTATAATCAAATTTTAGTAAAGGAGACCAATACAAGATATCCTTTACCATAAAATGAGGCATATATGATTATAGGAAAATTAATTTGGTTTATCGAATGTTGGGACAACATTTTAACATGTAATAGATATGAATTTTCAAGGTCTAATAAATGATATAGTGCTAGTGTAACTTGATGATATCACAGTCTTCTCAAAAGATGAAAAGGATCATTTGAATCACCTTAAGTAGATTTTTGAGAAAAAAATAGAGTTTTGAATCCATTTTAATCTAAATAAGTGTGTGTTTGTTGTCCATGAAGGTAAAATTTTGGGACACATTGTCTTGAAGAAATATCTATCCATAGATCCTAAAAGGGTGAGTGCAATCTTGACATCGACTTTACCTAAACACAAGAAAGTTTTTCAAAGTTTATTTGGAAAAATTAATTTAATAAAAAGGTTTATTCCTAATTTTTATAATTTATTCAAGCCTCTAATCTCCATGCTAAAGAAATATGAAGTGTTTACTTAGACAAGGAGAAGGAAATAAAGTTTTGAAGAGATCAAACAAGCCATTGCTCAAGCTCAAACTCTTGAAAGTCCTAATTTCTTAAAGGATTTAAAATTATACACATTTATAAATGAATAAGTAATCTTTTCCATGCTCACTCAATAAAATGAAGAAAAATTGGAGCAACCTATTGCCTTCTTTAATCAAGGATTGGAAGGCGACGAGGTAAGATACAATTATGTAGAGAAATAAGTAATTTTAGTTGTTAAAAGTATAAATGAATTTAGGAAAATGTTATATAACAATAATATTCATATATTGGTACCTAATCTTAATGTCAAATACTTCCTTTTGAGTAGAGATTTGAATGAAAAAGGGTTGGTTGGATTACACAAGTAATGGAGTATGATGTAGAAATCAAGATAACCAAGCTAGTGAAAGGTAAGGGGTTATGTGAACACCTTGATTAATATTTGAAGGAACAAAAAGAATATATTTTAGTCCTTAAATATGAGCCTATGATAGCTGAATCTTCATTATTAAGGAGTTAAATACAAGAAATGATCCATTTTCTTCAAATCAGTGAGTGTCCACAAGGCCTAAATAGAGCCAAAAGAAGATACTTTAGATTAAAATATATTCATTATGTAATTGTTGATGGAGTGTTGTTTAGGAAGGATTTATTAGGTATATTATTGAGATGTGTTGAATTATATCAATTTGAGAAGATATTTTTTGAGTTTCATGATGGACCAACTAGAGGTCACTTTACTCCAAGAATCACAATTGATAGGATTATGAGAGCTGGCTATTTTTGGCCTAGATTGTTTAAAGATTCCAATTACTAGGTAAGGAAATGTCAAAAATGTGCCATTTTTGATGGAAAACAAAATATTTCAGCCTTACCTCTTCATCCAATACAAGTAGACCAACCCTTTATGCAATGGGGTCTAGATTTTATAGGCTTAATCAACCCACCTTATAGTGTTGGCCAAAAGTGGGTGTTGACTACCATAGATTAATTTAAAAGATAGGTGGAGGATATATCTCTCAAGTAAGAAAATTAAAGTTTAGTTTTAGACTTATATGAAGGCATAGTGATAAGATTTAGGGCTCCTTCAATAATAATTTTAGACAATGTATTGACTTTCCTTGGAATGAAGATAAGTGAGTGGGCTTTGAATCATGGTATTTATCTTAGTACTTACTCAAACTATTATACAAAAGGTAATGGAATAGATGATTCCACTAATAAGAATATAATTAGAATTATCAAGAGGAAAATGGAGGAAAACCAAAGAACTTGACATTCTAAATTGAAAATATCTCTTTGGGTTGATAGAATCACCCCAAAAAGAGCCATTATAATCTCACCATATACACTTGTTTATGAAAGAGAGGATAGATTGAATATTTTAATGGAGTTACCAGCCTTGGATATTACTTATCAACTAGAGTTAATGGAAAATGAAAGCATGGAAGTTATATTATGTGAGTTGATGGAGCTTGAAGAAACAAGAGATCTAGATATGTAAACTATGAGAGCCCATCAAGATCAAACAAAGAGATATTTTGATAAGAAATCGACACTAAGAAGCTTCCAAGAGGGAGAAATTATTATAAAGTGAGATTAAAATAGGGCTAAGCCTAGAAAAAATATAAAGCCTGATGTTTTGTGGAGTGGCCCTTATGTCATCATTTAATGCGAGCAACATAATGATTTCCAACTCTCAAAGTTGGATGAAGAGGATCTTAATATAAAAGTCAATGGGATATATCTTAAACATTAATACTAAGGTTCTCCTCTCTCTTTGTAATAACTACTATTTTCTTTTTTCCCCTAAGTTCTTGTGCACATGTGTGAGCCTTGTTGGTGTCTTGCTTTGTTTTTTGTTGTTTGGGTGGTGTGGTTGTTTTGTGTGTTTTAGGCAATTTCTTTCTAGTTGTATTCAAGAATTCATTGACTCACTTAGCCCATGGATAGGATAAGGCTACATACCTTTAGTATAGTTGGAATAATACCCCTATGAGTCACCAATTTTTTGACTAAATTTGACTTTAAGGTCAAATTAGGACCCCCATAGGTAAAAACTTAATTTTTAGATGTTTTAGGGGGTCTAATATTTTGTCATGGGGTATGTTATTATAGATTTAAACACTTGGTGAGGGTTTTGAATTGATCACCAACATGTATCTCTTACCCACCATCCAAATTTCATGCCCACTACTTTTATATGCAAATTGTGGGACATTATGATTGTCATTAATGCTCAGGATTGAATATGGTGAGTAGAAGATATGATTTATCAAAGTTGTGCTCTAGGACATTCTAGTAGTGTTTTCCAACATAGTCAAATCTACAAGTTGCAATATAAAGATAAGTAGGCACTTTTATAATGCCATATCTTACACATAAGAAGGCTTCATGACCAAATGGATATATTGATCAAATATCATATGAAAGAGGAATAAATGTGTTAATTTTTAGGTCATGTAACTAAGTGCAACAAGAGTGATGTAGGTGCAAAGTTAGCCTTGCGGGCAAAATGAATGGTCTCCATACTTAGATAAAATTTGTACAAGGTCAGGAAAAGTTATCATGATTTTAAAAAAATCATCTATGGACATTTTTAAAATAAATAGATAGTAGATATGTTATGGGGTTTGGATGAACATTCTAGAGATATGATCTGCAAGTTCAATTGAGAAGGAATGAGTTCAAAATTGATTTTTCTTTGTTATCAGACTAGATAAGGTTTATTATTAAAACCCTAAGGGTTTAAGTCATGGCATGAATAGGCATTTTCTATTTTTATGATGACTAGATATAGCATAGGATTGGTATCTTAAGTTATACCTTAAGCCTTTGTCATCATTGCAAAATTGACCCCTTGACTTAGCAGTTTTCATCTCTGAGCAATGATCAAAGGACTTTATATCTTCCTAAGGATATGAATAATATATATCCTAGATTTATCAATGGCCCATGATTCATAATATTTAGATGATATAAAGAAGAAAAGCAAATCCAAATTTTCAATGGCTCCTGTGAGTTAATATGCTTAAACCTAGTGTTATATTCATAGAGCATGTTAGACAGAGACCCAATGAGTGTAAGTTGGTTAGAGATAATGATTGAGCTTGTTATAAGATCCAAAAAATCATGCTCAATCATGAAAATGAGATATAATGGAGTAAAGGGACTCAAATGTTATAAGGTGATTGATGTTTATTGACACATGGCATAAGCATGTGAAGCTACAAATTGATAACAAGATCATGTAGATTAACACACGTTTGACATGTGGTATAAGCAGAGATAAGTTTTATATTTAAAATAAGATCTAATGGCTCATGGGAATCTATGCATAGGAAAATTAGAGTGATTTGGGTCAATGTGTCAATGAGCTAAGTCAGATTGTGATAGCCAATTAGAGTGAATGTGAGCCCAAGGTTTTCAATAGAGGTTGAGAATCCATTTTTGACCATGGAAAGCAAGAATTTATGGGGTATTATTGATGACATTAAAGCTCATTCAAATACCATGGAGTGGTCCATTTGATGTAGTCAAGTATGAGGAACATAAGGAACCACCATTGGAGCTGAATATTGACCTATATTTTGATAATTTGTACCATGTAGGGTTCTTTCTCATGACTGGTTCATCATTTCTAAAGAAGGATCCATAGACAATGAACTCTTGGATCCTATAGAGATAAAGTGGATTTATTTGGACCTAATGAAGTCCAAAAGAATTTTTTTCTATAGGTCTATTTTACTATAAAGACTATAAGAAAACCAATGTCCTTAGATTGGTTTCCTAACTATAGGTGGGACCTATGATCCAAATATAAAAAAGGAATGAATATGAAATAAATACAAGGGTGACATTTATTAATAGATTAGATACTATAACACCCAAGGTATGACATGATTTTTAGTATCAGGACTCAAGGATTTGATCCTCATAAGTAGGTTAAGTAGACTTAGAGTCTCAAGATGGTGAGCTGGTACTTGGAGAGGTAGTTTTCTAAGCCAATAAAGGGAATTTCATGCCACTTTTTAGGAGTTTCATGACTTAGATTGACATTTTTACTTATTAAACTTTCATGGTACATTTAAAATACTTTTCTCATTCACATATAACTCATTTTCTTAGCTTGACAAGTGTTCAAGTATCCTTTGGACTTACCTTGTCTCTCCCCTTTCTCAAATACTATAAGTAGTGAAATTTTGGGGGTCTTTGGAGTAGCCTCTATTGGTTAATTTTGAAACCCTAGCCAATTTTGTTTTTGAATGAATCTTGAAGCAATAAAAAAGTGAATTTTCCTACTTACATGCTGTATAATTGATTTTGGTTCCAAATCTTATTGATCTTTTCTAGTAAAAGATGGTTTTTTCTAGCATGTTGTCTTTGATTATCCACCAAGTATGTAGAAAAGTAATTATTATAGGTCTTTGTTAGAATTATTCCTTATTATATGAGAGTTTTAGAAGTGTTTTATGATTTCATTCTCTAAAGGATCATTCATTATCCCTACTAAACATCAATATACCTCTTGAACCTAGCATATGAAACATTGATGTAACAATATATCTTGAGTTGTAAGTTATGTGTGAAAGAAGCTTTGATTTTATCTAAGTAGTATAAGTTCAGTCAATAGGAGGAAAATTTCTATTAGTGCATCACATTTTAGATTTTATTTCTTATTCTTAACCCTTTTCATGTGAATTTTATGAGTGTGAAAGTACTTCAAAGAATGCATCAAGGGAACTAGCCCTTCTAGAGATTCATCTCACCAAATTGACTACCCAGGAACAAGTGAGATGTTTCTATTTTGCCACTTAGATGAGGAGATATGAGACATATTCTCAAAGGGTGAAAATCCAAGTGATAATAGTTACCACTATGTTAATCTGAAACTATTTTTTCTACTAATAATCTATATAGACTGATATGTTTGATATGGGCCCCTAGTTTGTTCGAATGCCTAAAAGTTTTAAGAAATATTTTTGGCCACTAATATTATCTAAATGAGTATCAATCTCTATAAATTTTTGGCCACAAACTTACCAATAAAATACAAATCTTGGTTTACCTCATGGGTGGGAACTAGTCAATTAGGATGGGGTCATTACCTTTTTTGCTGGAAGGTCTTCTCAATGGGCCAACTACTTTGGGGTTCCTATGGTACTCCTCATAATGAGTTTTGGGAATATATTCCAAAGTAATTCTAATAGTTATGTGGATGGGTATTTTACCCTTATCTAAACCTAAAAATGAATAAGTAAAAATATATACAATGAAAAATAGTTTTTTTAAAGGGTGTAACTCCTGGAAAGCCACTATTGTAAGAAAACAATTTATACAAAATCTAGCTACATGCCAAGGAAATTAATCTAATAATGAATGTGATGAACCTACTACACATATTTAATAATTATATAAAATAATGGAACAATAAAAATAACTTCAAAAATTAACTCAAAATACTTCAAATATACTATATTGATCACATGCCACTTTGAGGGAACAACCTCCTTTGACCAATCTCAATATAATAATATTCATCAATGCCTTCATTGAGCCTCAATAATTAAATACTAATTAGATTATAGCAACTAATATTTCCCATGCATGTGGGATAATTAAATTATTCTACTTACTTAAATACTAATTCTATTCTATCAACCAATACTTCCCATGCATGTGAGATAATTAAAATATAATAAAGGGATGACTTATAAAGCATATGTGCCCATATTGACTAATACATTAACAAATGAAAAGATAAGGGTGGGAACATAGGTTTTTAACATTTAACCAATTGAAGGTATATCAAAATTTCTCCTTGATGAATGGGTAGTAAATAATCATGGCTATGATCCATACAAAGGCATTGAAGAGGCAAGTTTGGGTGTGTATTATATGCATGAAGAAGGGGATATCATACTAGCTCTTAATAGCCCAAGCCAAGATCATGAAGGAGTATGGAATTTGTTATTTTATGGATCTATATCCAAGAATATAATTGGGGCAGGTGTCATGCTTGTATCTCCTTACAAGAAAAGGTACTTTTATGCCTTGAGGTTTCAATTCAATTGTACTTCTAACATAGTAGAGTATGAAGTCCTCATCCATGGGCTGTAATGGCCAAGAAAGAGAGGCATCTAAATATTGTAAGCCATGGGAGATAGTTATTTTATAGTGCATTAAGTGAGAGGTAAAAATACATTAAATAATCCACCCTTAAAGGCATACAAATATAGTTTTTGGGACCTCTTAGAGGATTTTGAGGACTTTGACATTCATTCCATTCCTAGAGAATCCAATCAAAATACAAACCCATTGGTAACCATTAGAGCATAGTATGACATACTAAGTGGGGCAAAAGACATAAAATATCAGTCCCAAATCAAGGTGGTATGAAAATATTCATTATTTGACAATGAGGTGATCTGGAAAGTGTTTGAAAATAATAAGTAAATTGCATGTTTCTTGCAATAGGAGGCAGAATTTTACTCAAACAACCAAGGTAGATTATAATAGTAGTATGGAAAATGGATTGTATAATTGAGGAAAAAAAAACACCTAAGGGTTTTATGAAATTATAAATTATATTAAATGAAGATGACCAAATATGTAAAGCTAAGGTGAGCATATCCACTAAAGAGAAACACTATGAAAAAGTCATCATCTTCAAAGATAGACTGCTCAAACTAGGAAAAGTTAACACTAAAGAGGAGAAAGAAATATTGATATGATTATGCCAAGATTTTGATGAAATATTTTCTTGGGATACCATGCCTTGAAAGGGTTTGAACCTAGTTTGACTCAACATACCATAGAGTTGGAAGCAAGTGACAAGTTTGTGAGAGAACAAAAAAGACTAATCAACCACAAGATTGAGATCATTATGAACAAGGAGTTGAAAAATATCATTGAATACAACATCATTTTTGCCATCAAACAGTCTTCATGGGTGGTAAATATTTTTCCTATGAGGAAGAAGAATGGGGAGAAAGATTGTGTGTAGTCTTCAGATATCTCAAGAAGGTGTCACTAAGAGATCACTACCCTCTACCATCTATGGATATGATTATTCAAAGAGTTTCAAGTTCATATATTATCCTTGAATGATGGATACTCAAGTTATAATAAAGTTTTAGTAAGGGAGGAGGATCAACACAAGATTACCTTCAAAACCAAGTGAGGCACTTATGCTTACAAAAAAATGCCCTTTGGATTGTCCAATGTAGGAGCTACCTTCTAAAGGGCAATGAATGTAGCCTTCCAAGGGATTATAAATGAGATGAAACTCATCTACCTTGATGACATCATAATATTATCCAAGGATATTAAGGATACCAAGGATAACTTAACACATTATGAGACTGGTGTTTGATAAGTGCAGGTAGTTTGGGGTCTCTTTGAACCCCCCAAAATGTATCTTTACAATCCAAGAGGGCAGACTTCTAAGACATGTGGTGTCAAAATAAGGCCTCTTTATTGAACCTAAAAGGATAGATGAAATCCTTGCCTTATCACTACCTAAACACAATAAGGGATTATGGAGTTCCTTAGGCAAAATCAACTTCATCAGAAGGTTCAAACCCAGTTTTATAGAATTAGTAAGGCCTCTAATTCACATGCTCAAGAAACACAAAGAGTTTTCATGGAATAAAGAAGGTAAAATAATATTTGAGCCATAAATTATTCCATTAACCAATATCCCACCCTCATTAACCTTTATTTTTCAAATAACTTCTTTATGTATGCCTTCTTTACAAATGACACTATTTCTGCCATGCTTATGCAACAAAACAATGAAGGCCATGAACAACCCATATCCTTCTTTATAAAATATTTGGAAGGTTATGAAGAGGGGTATAATTTTTTTAAAAATCATTTAATTTAATTCATGAGATGCATCAATAATTTTAGACACATGGTATCTAACAACAAAATATTTGTTAAGGTGGTCCACCCTAGCATTAAAGATTTCATCCTTAATAGAGAATTGAGTGAAAAGATGGTTGGGTGACCAAATGCATGGAGTATGATATAAAGGTGAAGCTTACCAATTTTTAAGGGGTAGGGGACTATGTGAACACCTTGTAGTAGATGTGAAGGAAGATAAGGAAGTGGTTTTGGTAGCCCAAGATGATCAACAAATAACTACAGCTACACCTTCTTCTAGTTGGACCAAGACATGGTGAAATTTATCCAAATGGGAGAATGTAATATAAAATTAAATAGGAAAATAAGGAGGTACTTAAGACTAAATTAATTCCTTATTTATTTATTTATTTATGGGGTACTCTTTAAGAATGACCTAGATGGCATGCTTTTTAGGTGTGTAGAAACTAGTCAAATTGATAAGCTTTTAGGACAGTTTCATGATGGGCCTACATGAGGGAACTTTGTACAAAAGGAAATAATAAAAAGGGTTATAAGAGTATGACATTTTTTTAAAATTTTATTTAGGGATTAAAATTCTTTGGTTAGGAGGTTCCAAAGATGTGATATGTTCATAGGCAAGTAAAGATTAGTTGCCTTGCCTTTAAAGCCTATTCATGTGGAACAACCTTTCATGTTGTGGGGCCTAAAATTTGTAGGAATGATTCATCCCAATATAGTGTAGGGAATAAGTGGGTTATGATTACTATTGGTTACTTTACTAGGTGGGTGGAGGTAGCTACACTCAAGGAGGCAAATGAAAATTTAGTTTTGGAATTCTATGATAGCCCAGTGACCAGATTTGGGGTCCCCTCCACCATAATATCAAATAATGTATTATTATTCAATAGTGAAAAGGTGAGTGAGTGGGATCCTAATCATGGTATCTACCTTAGTTATTAATATAATTAATATCCATAGGGAAATGGACTAGTAGAGTCTACTAACAAGAATTTGATTAAGATCATATTGAAAAAAATTGACCTTACAAGTCAAATTGGGACCCCTATAGGTAAAACTTGAATTTTATATGTTTTATTGGTCTAATTTTTTGTCATATGGTGTATTATGGGTAATTTATGTCATTTAATGTCACATTAACCTTGGTCTTGGTCATTTTAAATATTTATGTCTTTTGAGTCATTTTGGGGGTCAAATGAAGCATAAAATGACTTGTATGGTCTCATTGGGAGATGTGAAGGTTTAAAAGGATGATGTCACACCCCATGTGTCCTCATATGTATTAATAAACTATTTATAACTAAAAAGTGGTAGGTTCTTCAAATGAATGGGTAGTTGTTTTGGAAAAAATGAGCATTTAATCAGGTGTATAGAATTATACAACCTCTTATAGCTGAGGACACTTTCATAGTGTCTCTTGGTCTTCCAAAAACTTTATATATAGTTATAAATTTGATAAAAATATTCAAAAAATGAATAAAACTACTTATCTCTTCTTTCACTAGGCTTGACAAGTAAAGATGGTCCTCATGTTTGTACTTGGTATGGTCAACATGATAGATTTTAGGCAAAATGATCCTGAAGGTGTATTATACACTCAATAATATTCAATTTGATGTTTTTTGTATATGAATAGTGGTTTTTTCTTTATGAACCATTCCTAAGAAATTAGACTATATATTTTACTTGCTAATTTGTGCACCCTGCAAGATTTTCTCTTGTTTAGATGATTACACATAATCTAGTTGATGAGTTTGATTTCATATGATGTTTAATCCCTCATCTAATGTTTCCTATGATTTTTTTCATTTTAAAAGGTGTTTTTATGAGAAAATCATCTCAATTGTGTAGACTAATCTCATTTGGGATGACATGCTTATTTCCACCATTTCCAGATATTCATGCTTTGACAATGACTTTAGAGGGTTATGATATGTCATTTTCCATGTTTTCAATGTGATATTTATTCCCTTTACCTTCTCAATATAATTATTCAAACAATGTTTCATTGAATTTAATTTACAAGCACTATATAGTTAGTTGGCTCCATGACTATCATGCATAGTCAACTGAGTGAGTTGGGTTGAGGATTTTAACATGTCCATGAAAGTATGACTATGGTATTAAAAATTGGAAGAAATTATCATATTAATAATAATAAAATAAATATTTCACTTGTTATAGGAGAGATTGTGATAGTCAACACAATAACTCATAGTTTCCTACCATTATACTCACCTATAGATATATTATGAGGACCAATCATGTTGAAAATGAGTGTTTTAGATAAATAAGGTATTCGAATTGTGAGGAGTGAATTTGGAGGTACTACGATGAATCTAGACTCCATTGAAGGTAAAAACAATGTATCACTCACTACCTACCATCTTATATTACTACATGTACATGAAAATCTTCACCTATAGGTGGCATTAGTAGAGCTATAAAGGTATTTGTATGGAGAGGTTACATAAGTGGTGAAACCCTCCTTAAAGTCTTGATGTGATGTAGAGAGCATGGAAACCATATTTTAAGGGATAAGTTGGTATATTTAAGTGGATACTACCTTAAAATCCTAAGATAATAGTATTTAGGGCTTCTTTCCCTAAAAGCACAAAACATAGGATCGAGGCTTTTGGTCAAGGTCATATTATAAGGTTGCTAAGAGATTTGGGGTATCTATATGACCTTGAATTATATCCCTTGCATATGATAATAATTTTATAAGGTTTTGAGGGAATGTGATCAGTTAAAATTGGTTTTTTGGAGGCCCAAAGTTGTGTTTTCATGTACTAAACTTAGGTAGTGATCACCTACAGGTCTAAGTCCAAAAGAGACCTTTTTCACCCAAAGTTGTAAACTAGACCTTGCCAACATATGTGAATGATTAAAAATGGTGAAAGTGAAATTTATGACCTAAGAGATCATCTAAAGAGGATGATATACTATTATTTGAATCTCACATACACCTACAAGTGTCTTAAACCTTGAAACATACACCTACAACTAAGTGGTGACAATGAACCTGATCAAGTTGGTTGATGGGTATGAACATGATTTTTAAGGTATAGATATGGCTTGGTGTGGTAATAAAAACTATTTATAATATCTTAAAATGTTATAAATAGGTTTAAAATGTTCATGAATAGCTGTAGTAGTAACTTTTGAAGAGGAAACATAGAATACATAATCAACTAACTGTGACTAGCCTTGTGAGCCATTCAAACCCCAAAGTGTGATGTTAAGAAAGGACATATATGAATTTCATATAGGAATGTTTCATATAGGATTAAATAATATCTTAAAATCCTAATCTATGAAAGGTAACCTACATGGGTCACCCTTGAGTGAGGAAAATAAGGAATACAATCAAGGAATAACACTCAGTTTGACTAAGAAAAGACTATGAGGAGTATGTAGGAAGTTTGAGTGAGTAGTATGGGGAGTTAAAAAACCTTAATAATAATAATAATAATAATAATAATAAAAATAAAATAATAATAATAATAATAATAATAATAATAATAATAATAATAATAATAATAATAATAATAATAATAATAATAATAATAATAATATCCTCATTACACTCCCATAATGGATATATAATAGGGATAGGGTTCAAATAAGCATCATATAGTTTGCATCCTTAAACCATTGTGCACAGTCTCTTTTCTAGGAGGTCTACCTTAGAATTGGAAAGAGTTTGGATATCAAATGACCTAATAAAGGGATAAAATTTGGTATATATAACATATTTAACTTTAATAAACCCATAAAACGTTCAATTTCTCTATGGAAATAGGGGAAGTCCCCTCTTTTTGTTTCAGATAAAGGGCACTCCCTTTAGGTGTAAATTCTACAGTCTTTAAGAAAGGAGATAGAAGGATAAGCCAGAAGTTAAAAAGACCATTAAATAAGATGTAATAATATTTAATTAATGTAAAAAATCATGAGTAACCTTTATAATAATGGATAATCTCAATAGGTTATCACAAACCCTCAAGTATGCAACCATGCATGTCAAACATAGTTTAGGCCTAAAACCAAATTGAGAACCACTTTCACTTGTAGTATGGGGTGAAAATTATAATGGATTGGATGATGTATATAAGATAAAAATAGAAGTATATAAAATATTATTATGTAGGTAAATCAATAAAAAAGTCATTTTGGACTTTAAGATAACCTAGACCTATTAGGCAAGGTTTAGGACTAGAGTTCAAATGAGAGGTCACCTTAAATTATAGCATGAGATAAGATTTATAACTAGATGGAACATGTTTATAGGATGAATGTGGAGGTTTTAAAAATTTTGGAGTGTAAGATAAGACAATAAAATTTACTTTTTTCTCAGAGATAATTTAAGCATGCAGGAAATGAGAAAACAAGCTCAATAGGGCAAGTTAAAGTGCTTACATCTCCTTAAAGGATATCCATGGGGATATAAGAAGTTTGGAGGTGTTGAAAAGGGTCTTAAAATTTTATTTTTTTTAATTTTTTAGTAGTTTCAACATCAGGGCTTTATGAACAAATTTTAGGAGTGGAAATGGCCTAAAACCTTTACAAACCCTTGGATAAAGACCTACTGAAGGAAATGAAGATTGAAAGCTACTCTAGTGGAATAGTTTACCTAGAATATTGATTTTATGTTTTATGGGATTATATAGGGCTAATCCCCATGATTTTTAACTATAAAAAATTGCATGGATGGAGTAAAAAAAAGGTATTTTTGACTATTTTGTGTATTATGTAGGTTATAGGAGGTTTCAAGAGATAAAATCAAATTTGAATGGAATCATAAGACTTAAGATAAATCCTAATGTACATTTAATTCCTTTAAAAAATCCTAAGTATTCAAACAAGGGCTCTCATCTCAGTCAGTAAAAACTAGCATAGTGAACATGATGGTGAGAAGGGTGAAAACTTCAAGTGTGAGCCTTTTTAAGATGTGCCTAATGATTATAAAGTCATGGAGGTGTTTACAAGTGTCATCCACTCAATTTTAATAATTTTCATGGAAAATGATGACTTTTTGGAAGCCAAGTGTGCAAGGTGTGTGAAAGAGAAGTTTTATTGGACTATAGGCAATGATGGCTCACTTACAAAAGTTTCCAAATGATTCAAACTAAAAATAATGCATGGAGAGGCATGTCTGAAACCCCTACCTCTCATTCTAATCAAGAGATATATCCTTAATCAATTTTGGGATGTTAAAATAGGGATAAATCACGAAGGTAGTTTTCTTGTATAGAATGAGAAATCCTAGGCCACATTTCAAGAGTTTCATGACTTGGGGTGACACTTGTGCTTCTTAAATTTATATGATCAGTTTAATATTCCCTTCTTATTCATAATTAACTCATATTCTCAGCTTGACAAGTTTTCTTATCACCTTTAGACTTCTTTCTTTTCCTCTCTCTCTCAAGTTCTATAAGAACTAGCCATTTCGGCCTTTGTAAAATATGTTGCACCTGAGTATGGAAAATCCATACTCATTTACATACCATAGATCAATAAATATTAATAATTTTTACCTCTTCCATGACTATTCATAGTGTGTTAACTTGAATTATTGATCTTGCTTATGTGATGACTATTGTTTCCTTATCATTTTTGTCTCATTTTCTCACCTATTTGTGTTGGAAAGATTTTTATTGTAGGTCATATGAAGTGTTTTATGATATGTCAACGTTGAGTGAGTTAGTCTATTTGAATAGTGACTTTCTAGGCTCTTGTCTAGTCCTCCTAGCCTAAACATTCATCACTAAATCATAATGAAATATTGATATGAGAAGATGAAAATTGGAGAAGTGTATGTTTGGTTGGTCCCTTTTTCTCATGTGTAACATGTATCTGGTTAGAATTCATCAACTAATTTGGTGTATCACCTCCTTTAGGATAGTTTACTTTTAATTTTCTCTCCTTTTTCCTTCACAAGCATAGGTATAGTAGTGATCTACAAGTGGTACATCAAGGGAGCTATCTTTATCTAGAGATTGACCTCATTATTAGGATACCCATAGCCTATAGGTGTTTAAATTATTCCACTTGGATGAGGAGAGCTAAAACATCTCCTTGAAGGGTGCAAATCTAGGTGGCAATAGTTTTTGGCACTCCTAGTGGGACACTTGGTCAAAGAAGTTGAAAGATTTTTGGTGTTATCTTTCAACACATCAGCCTTTGGAGGCATCTATCTAAACATCAATGGTGAATTTGAGATTACATCAATTAGTCAAGCAACCTAGGTATTCATTTTGAATATTGTTGATAATCATTCCTTGTGTTCTTGAAGTTTTATGGCTAACTTTTATGTTGAGTATTATTTTACACAAGTTGGTGAGGTTTATCAAGATTATGGCATTCCCTATTAGCCTTATCATGATCTTTACCAGATCCAATATGAAATTTACAAGTCTTGTCATGAGTTGTATCAATCCTATAACCAACCTTCTCAATATAATGCTCCTCCTAGTTAACCTAGTCACTTCTCAAACTGGCCCATTTCCACTTTCAAGAAAACTCTCTTGGGCTATGAGAGGTACATGATAGATCTTGATATATAAAGGAGAAATGGTCTAGATATTCCTAGTCATCTTATTCATAAGGTGAGAGATGAATTAGAGATGGTTAAAAGAGAGTGTGCACCTATTGAGAGAGAAAATTGGTAAAGGGTCACAAGTGAGATGCTAGATGTAGGTGGCTTGATTACATCCTTGGAAGATAAGCTAAGAGTTTATGAGGATCAGCCTCACCAAGTCTATCAGCCTCCATATCTACCTCCTCAAGAGTGCTATAAGTCCTACTTGACCCAATCATGAGCCCAATTAAGCTTATCAAAGTCATCTTTTTCCCAATCAGCTAAAAGAGAGTTGGAAAGAGAAACCTTATTTTTGAAATAAATCTTGATAGGAATATTTAGCTAGAAAATAAGAAAATGTATTATTCCATATCATTAAAAATGTAAGTGGAATTTAAGCCCTTATTTCCCTCTCCCATTACATCCCCACCTTAAGAAGAGACCTTTAGATATGAAATCCCAAGTTGGAGATAAGGTGGAGAATCAAAGCCTAAGGAGAACCAAGATTCTTGAGCACTTCATCTACTCCTCAAATTGCATCACCATCTAAACAAGAGACTCCTAAAACTAACATCCTAAGATAAAATAAGATAGTGGAATCATGGGGAAAGAAAGAGGATAGAAGCCTTGATAAAGAGTGTGAAATTGAGAAAGATCTTGATCCTATGTAAGTCCCTCTTACCCTTCCTCAAGAGACCTCTTATTTTCCATGTCATCCCTCTTATACTCCTTATCCTCATGATGATTCCTATAAAATTTAAGAGATACTTTTCTAAGAGAACCTAGCCAAAAAAATTGAAGAGTTAGAGTCAATGATGAAATTGCTAAGTCAAGGTATGATGGAAAGTTTAGAGCCAAAATAAGATCTTAAGCCTAAACACACCCCATATAATCTTCCTCAAGAGAGTGTTCAAGATAAATCAGATGTAAATGAAGTGATTTTCAAATGGAAAGAAGAAAACCAAGCTATTTTAGCCCAAGGTTTGCCTCCCCTTCTTTTAAAATTCCTAAAAGGATCCTTTACAATTCATTCTCAATCTGATTTTGAGTCTTATGTTCCACTTCTCCAACTAGCTCATCTTGTCCTCAACCCATCACCCTTTGCCTTGATGGATCTATGATATGGGAACCTAAAGAGGATCAATTAGTTGATAAGAATTTATAACTCTTTCTTGAAGAGAATATAGCTCCTTAGAAACCTCATTGGACTAAGTCACAGGATTACAAGATGCCTAGTCTTGGCATCACCATGAAGGAGAAGGAGATTGAAGATCTTGAAGGCTTTGAGAAGAAAAGTTAGGTTATGATAACTAATATATAACTTGAGATCCCTCAAGAGGCCCTAAATGTTAAGGAAGAAGTGAGTCCTTATGTTGAGTCTTCTTATTGTGTTGATAATGAGGAATGCCTTCCTTATGTCAAAGAAGAAATCTTGGATGAATTCCTTTTAAATTTTAAAGAAGAGGATGAAGGAATTTATCTTATTATTCCCCTTCATGATGCTGATAAAAAATAATATGAGGACCTGTGGCAAAAATTTGAAAATATTTGAAATAGGTTTGAGTCTCTAAAGGGGTCTACAACTTCCTTTGAGCTAATTGTAAGTGATGGTAAGCAAGATGACATTTTTAAAAATGTCATATAAGAGCCAAAACAAAGTTCACCTCAGACTTTAGAGGTCAAAACAAGCTTCCACTAGCCTCAATCATCCAAGGAACAAGAAACCACTCCTCTTGAAATCATGCTTAAAAAGAAGATGCAAGTTAATCATGAGATAAAGAGTGGGCAGCAATATGAGGTTTGTGTACAAGGACAAGATGAATAATTTTACATTGGAGACCTATTTGAAGATGGTCTACTTGAGATAATATAAAATGAAGTGCCAAAAAATAAGTCTCATTTATCAAATATCCAATCCAAAGAGCAACATGCTTGGAACTATGATTAATCTCATGAAGAAGGAGATACAAGGAACTTTACTTTTGATCTTGAAAAGGGAGGTATGCTTAATTTTTAGTTGTACATAATGGTTCGTTTTATATTTTTTACTAAGTGATTTGAGCACATGTGTGTGTGTGTGTGGTGTTAGTTAGTTTGGTTTGTTTTATGTGGTTGAGGTAGTTAATTGGTGTTATCTTGATCAAAGCTTATTATCAATGGTCAAATTACTATTTTTTTGCTTCAAAATTTAGATGAATCCCTAACCCCAAGTGACTGATAAGGCTACTAGTCCTTAGTATAGCATGCATACTGCTACCCCCTATAAGTCATCAATTTGCTAACCAAATTTGACCCTACATGTCAAATTGGGACCCCTATAGGTAAAAAATTGATTTTTAAATGTTTTAAGGTTCTAATTTTTTTATAAGGTGTATTATAGGTCATTTGATGCCATTTAATGTCACATTAGCCTTGGTCTTGGTCATTTTAATATGTCTTTTGAGTCATTTTGGGGGTCAAAATGGAACATTAATGACTTATATAGACTTTTTGGGAGATGTGAAGGTTTAAAAGGATGATTTCACACTCCATGTGTCCTCATATGTGTTAATAAACTATTTTTAATTGAAAAGTGGTAGGTTCTTTAGAAGAATGGATAATTTTCTTGGAAAAAATGAGAATTTAATTAGGTGTATAGAATTATATAGCCTCCTATAGTTGAGGACACTTTAGTATTGTCTCTTGGTCTTCATCACACTTGATCCAATGATTAATTTTATAAGAATATTTAATAAATGAAGTAAACTACTTCTCTCTTCTTGCACTAGGCTTAGCAAGCAAAGATGGTCCTCAAGTTTGTAGTTGGTACGGTCAGTAGGAGAGGTCTTAGGAAAAATGATCTTGGGAGTGTCTTATACACTTAGTAATATTATATTTTATGTTTATTTGTATAGTAATAGTGGTTTGTGATTTATGAACCATTCTTAAAAAGTTATACTATTTATTTTACTTGTTAATCTGAGCACCCTATAGGTTTTGCTCTTATTTGGATGAAACCATACAATCTAGTTAATACGTTTAATTACATAAGATTTTGAATCCTTAATATAATTTTTTACATGTGTGGTTTCATGTTACAAGGTTTTTATGAGCAAATCATCTCAAGTTTGTAGACTATTCTCATTTGGGATGACATGACTATTTCCACCATTTTCAGATCTTCATGCTTTTAAAATGAATTTAGAGGGTTGTGATAGGTCCTTTTACATGTTTTAAATGTGATATTTATTACCTTTACCTTATAAATATCATTATTAAAATAATGTTTCATGGAATTGCATTTATAAACACTATGTAGTCAGTTGGCTCCATGATTGTCATGCATAGTCAATAGAGTGAGCTAGGTTGAGTATTTTAACATGTACATGGAAGTATGAATATGGTATTGAAAAGTGGAAGAAATTATCCTAGTAATAATAATCAAATAAATATTTTCACTTGTTAGAGGAGAGACTATGATAATCAACACAGTCACTCATTGTTTCCTACTATTATACTCATCTACAAGTATATTATGAGGACCAATCATGTTGAAAAGGAGTGTTTTTATTGAATAAGGTCTTTGAATAGTGAGGAGTGAATTTTTAGGTACTAGGATGAATATATAGTCCATTAAAGGCTAAAATAATGAAAAACTCACTACCTACCATATTATATTATTGGCTATACATGAAAATCTTAACCTATAGGTGGCATTAGCAGAGATATAAAGGTATTTGTACAGAGAGGTTAGATAAGTGGTGACACCCTCCTTAAAGTCCTGATGTTATTTAGTTATCATGGTAACCATATTTGAAGGGATAAGTTGGTATATTGAAGTGGAGACTACCTTCAAATCATAAGATAACAATATTTAAGGCTTCTTTCCCTAAAAGCACAAAATAGAGGACTAAGGATTTTGGTCAAGGTCATATTATAAGGTTGGGAAGAGATTTATGGTATGTAAATGACCTTAAATTATATACCCTACATAGGAAAATAATTATAAAAGTTTTAGAGGGTAGGTGATCAGTTGAAATTGGTTTTTTGGAGGCCCAACATTGTGTTTTCATGTAGTAAAGTGATCACCTATAGGTCTGAGTCCAAAAGAAACCTTTTCCACCAAAAGTTGAAAACTACACCTTGAAAATGTATGTGAATGATTAAAAATGATGAAAGTGACATTTATTAACTAATATATCATATAAAGAGGATGATATACTATTATTTGAATCTCACATACACCTACAGGTGTCTTAAACCTTGAAACATACACTTACAACTGATTGAGTGGTGATAGTGAACCCAATCAAGGTGGTTGAAGGGTATGGACATGATTGATAAGTTATATATATATGGATTTATGTGGTCATAAAAAATATTGATAGGATATTCAAATTTTATACCTAGGTTTGAAATGTGCAGGAATAGCTACAATAGTCACTTTTGAAGTGGAAACATAGAATACACAATCAATTAACTATGACTAGACTTGTGAGCAATTCAAACCCCAAGGTGTGAATTTAGGCAAGGAAATATATTAAGTTCATCTTTTAAGGTTTCAAGGAGGATTATATGCCATCTTAAAATCCTAATACATGCAACATAACCTATAGGGGTCACCCTTGAGTGAAGAAAACAAGGAATACAGTCAAGGAATAACACTCAATTTAATTAAGAAAAGACTATGAAGAGTATCTAGGAAGTTGGAGTGAGTAGTTTAGGGATTTGAAACACCATAATAATAATCATATCCTCATGACACTACCATAGTGGATATAAAATAGGGAAAAGTCTCAAACAAGAATCATATAGTCTATATCCTTAAACCATTATGCACAGTCTCTTTTCTAGGAGGTTTGTCTTAGAATTGAAAAGAGTTTAGAGGTCAAATGACCTGATAAAAGGCTCAAATTTGGTATAGAGAAAACTATGGAAATTTAATAATCCCATAAAATATCAATTTGGTCTATGGAAATAGGGGAAGTTCCCACTATTTTGTATCAGATAGAGGGCACTCCTTTTAGGTGCAAATTTGATAGTCTTTAAGAAAGGAGATACAAGGATATGCCAGAAGCTAAAGAGACCCTTAAAGAAGGTGTAGGAAGATGTAATAAACCTAAAAAAACATTATTAACCTTTTTTATAAGGGATAATCTCAATAGGGTATCTCAAACCCTCAAGTATGCAAGTAGGCCTATCAAGCATAGTTTAGGCCTAAAGCCAAATAGAGAACCACTTTCACTTATATTATGGAGTGAACGTTATAATGGATTGGATCATTTATATGGGGAAAAAATAGAGGTATCTAAGCTATTTGTCTCAAAGGAAAGAAATCAAAAATTCATTTTGGGTTTTAAGACAACCTGAGCCTATTAGTCAAGATTTACGACTAGAGTACAAATGAGAGGTCACCTTAAATTAGAGCATCATATAAGATTTATAAGAAGATGAAACATATTTATAGGATGAATTTGGAGTTTTTAAAGCTTTTGGAGTGTAAGATAAGTCACAAATAAAGTCACTTTGGATTAGAGATAATTTAAGCATGCAAGAAATGAGAAAACACGCTCAATAGGCCAAGTTGAAGTGCTTACATCTCCTTGAAGGCTATGCATGGGGATATAATAAGTTTGGATGTGTTTAAAAGGGTATTAAACTTTTAATTTTTGGAATTTTTTAGTAGTTTAAACATTAGGGATTTATGAACAAAGCTTAAGAGTAGAAATGGCCTAAGCAAACCCTTAGATAAGGACCCAATGAAGGAAATGAAGATGGAAAGCTACTCTAATGGAATAGTTTACCTAGAATGATGATTTTATTCATAAGGGACTCTCTTAGGATACTCCCCATGCTTTTTTAATATACTAAATTATATGGATGGAGTACAAAATAGGGTATTTTTGACTATTTTATGCATTGTGTAGGTTATAAGAGGTTTCAAGAGATGAAATCAAAATTGAATGGAAGCCTAAGACTTAAGATAACTCCTCATGTACATTTAATGCCTTGAAAAAATCCTAATTATTAAAAATTGGAATAGTGAATATGATGGTGAGAAGGGTGAAAAATTCAAGTTTGAGCCTTTTAAAATGTGCCTGATGATTCTAAATCCATGGAGGGTCTTACCAAGTGTCATCCTCTCATTTATACTAATTTTCATGGAAAAATTATTCCTTTTTAGAAGCCAAGTGTGCAAGGTGTGTGAAAGAGGAGTTTTCTTAGACTACAAGCAGTGATGGCTCACTTCTAGAAGTTTCTAGATGATTAAGACTAAAACCAATGTATGGAGAGGCATGTATGAAACCCCTCCCTCTCATTTAAATCAAGATATATTTCCTTAATAAAATTTTAGATGTTCAAATAATGATAAATCATGAATGTAGTTTTTTCTGTAGAATGAGAACTCCTACACCACATTTCAAGAGTTTCATGACTTGGGGTGACACTTGTGCTTCCTAAATTTGCATGATTAGTTTCACATTCCATTCTCATTCACAAGTAACTCATTTTATTAGCTTGACAAGTGTCCTTTTGACCTTTGGAATTATTTTTTTCCTCTCTCTCTCTCATGTTGTATAATAATTATCCATTTTGGCCTTTGTAAAATATGATCCACCTAAGTATGGCAAATCCCTACTCATTTTCATACCATGGATCAATAAATACTTCTAATTTTTACCTCTTCCATGACTATTCATAGTGTGTTATCTTGAATTATTTATCTTTATTATGTGATGATTATTGTTTCCTTAGCATTGTTGTCTCATTCTCTCACCTATTTTTAGTTGGTAAGCTTCTTCTTGAAAGTCATGTGAAGTTTTTAATGATATGTCAAGGTTGAGTGAGTTAGTCTATTCAAATAGTGCCATTCTAGGCCTCTTTTCTAGTTATCCTAGACTAAACATTCATCACAACCTCATAATGAAATATTGATGTGAGAAGATGTAGATTAGAGAAGTGTATGTTTGGTTAGTCCCTTCTTCTCATGTGTAACATGCAACTGGTTGGAAGTCATCAACTAATTTGGTGTATCACCTCCTTTAGGATAGTTTACTTTTAGTTTTCTCTCCGTTTTCCCTCATAAACATAAGTATAGTAGTGATCTACAAGTGGTACATCAAGGGAGATATACTTATTTATATATTTACCTCATTATTAGGCTACCCATAACCTATAGGTGTTTTAATTGTGCCACTTGGATAAGGAGAGCTAAGACATCTCCTCAAAGGGTAAAAATCTAAGTGATAATAGATCATAAGAATAACAATGGAGGGCAACCAAAGTGAGTGACATAACAAGCTAAGGATTAAATTATGGTAATATAATATTACTCACAAGAGGTCTAATAGTCATTCAACATATCTTTTTATCTATGATAAAGAATTAATAATTCTCATATCACCTAAACTTCTAGCCTTGAAACTTGCACACTAACTTGAACAAATGGAGAGTGATGCAATGGAAGTGAGGATGAATGAATTGAGGGAGATAAAATAGATAAGGGATGATGATTTATTTTCCATGTGGTCCAACCAAGATAAATTTAAAATATCATTTGACAAAAGATCCTATTCAAATACCTTCCAATAAGGAGATATTGTATTGAAGTGGGATGAAGACTATGCCAAGCTAGGTAAGCATTCGAAATTTGATAGTATTTAGAGTGGGCCATATGTAATTACTAGCTAAAAAGAGAGAAATACCTTCCAATTATCCAAAATATGTTGTGAGGAACTCCCTATCCATTTTAATGGGGTGTTCCTCAAGTATTGTTACTTGAATCATAAAACCATCTTGTAAATAGTAGTTAGTTCCCTTCCTCCAAGTATTGTAACACATGCTTTACTAGTTTATGGTTACTTTATACCATATATCCTTATTATGTTTCTTGTATATTTTAATGTGAATTTTTGAGTTTGTTTTAGTCCTTGATTTCTGTAAGGTATTAGTCATGAAGTGATATTATAGTCAAAGAGTCTTCACCTAGGCATGAGTGATAGGCAAAGAGATTCTGGTGCCATCTAAATAATAGGTAGGTTAAGCCTTTAAAGTCACCAATAATTTTGACTAATTTCTACTCTCAAGACTAGAAAGGATTCAACCTATCTTGAGAACTCAAAATTCACCTTGTGGTCACCCTTTTTATTATTCTTAAGGTGTTAGGACAATCCAAAAGGAGATCACTAGATATCATGTTTGGGTAACAATTTCAAGTGTTTTGTCATGTCAAGAAACATCATGGTGGTTTTATTTACTCCATATTTAAAATTGTGCTAGGATATATCCTTATGTAAATTATGTGTGGAAATCTATAATGTGGCTTGGAATGTTTCTAATAGTTTGAATTTTCTCATGAGGAAGATGATCCACTATAACAACTTATGGCTCATCATGAATCCATCTAGTATGTTGAATATCTATAAGGTATGGTTTGATAAAAAGGTTTAAGAGTGTCATGAGGAATAAATGGTAACCTAAAATAGGTCTTTAACATATTTTAAGGTATATTAGTAAGTATTGAAGTAACCTTCATTTTCACCTTCACTTGAGATCATGTCTATTATCTTAAAAGGGGGTGTTTAACCTTAAGATGTTGCTTGTTTGACCTTATAAAACCAAAAAAAACATTAATCACATCATAAAATGTCTCCATAACTCTTATAATGTCATGGTCAAACAATTTCATATGCTAAGGGTGTCTTCGCACAAGTCAAATACCTTTATTTAAGACTAAATGGGTCCCACACATGTGAAAATGTGTCCTTTTAGCTTCTAAAATGGTACCATATGCATTAATTTTTTTTATAAGTCCTAGTTTATCTCCTAATAACTTATATTGATGAGTCATGGTCTAAAAACAAGAGAAAATGTAAAAATCTAGTCTTTTACAAGAATTCTCAGACAAGTATGGATCTGTACAATATGTATATGGTCAAATGGATTTAGGGATATACAAGGGGGTTTAAAATAGGTATCATGTGAGAGAATAAAAGTGTTTTAGAGATAAAAGAGCCAAAAATTGGTCCATTTCCTCCATTGAGCTCTTTGGTAGCCATGGATATCACTTCAGGTTTGTGATCAATTAATATAGGAAAGAGAATATGGTGGATTAAAATCTTGGAAAAAGGAAGGGTGTATAATATCATTGCAATATGGATCATTGGTTTTAATATTAGTCCACTATGTTTTATGAAAAAACATTAATAAGTAAAGTAGTCTAGGTTGCCTTCCTCATCTACAAAAGGTCAAAAAATGAAATGGTTTTAATGTATTATTGGCCTGTTTGATGATATTAATGGTTATTAATGTCTTTTACAATCCTTAAAGGTCCTTACATGGAATCCTCCACACTTATTTAACACATGTGGGCATATTAAATAAATAAACACCCAAGATACTACTATCTATAGACTACAAGTAGGGTTCCATTGATGAAAAAGGATATTCAGTGCATATGTTTGATAAGGAACAATGGTTTGAGGTTTGTTTATGGATCCTTGAAGTTTTTCATATATTTTTTCATCCTTATTATATGTGAAATGGTCAAATGGACCTAAAATACCATAATATCTCACCTCCAAATGAGAATGCCTATATATTTGGGCTTCATTACAAGGAAGAACATTGTGTTTCATGAGGATCTTTGTTGAATGTCATCAAGATACCATATAGGTAACAAAGGAGTGTTATATTCATATGAAAAATCCTTATTTTAGGATTATCAGACCTTATTATATCCCTTAAAGACTAATAAACTATCAACTAAACCTCTAATGCCTTCACAGTCTTGTTTAACATAAGTTAAAGTTGTTTAGTAGAAGTTAAGGTATTTAGAGAGTCTTAGGTTTCCATTTCTCACTAAGTATGATTGATTGATGAAATCAAAGTGTTTTTACCCATTGAGTATGTGAATAAGGATGCCTACGGTCTTTATATGCCATTTTGAGTATGATTCAATCATCCATTTCAAACTATTAAGGAACTTTTACCATCTGATAGTCTCATCATTATTGACTTACCTCATAATAAGCTTTGAGTTTTATTTTGAAGCTCCATGTAACCTTAAAACCATCACCCATAGGTTTAAACCTTATACCCAAGCCCAAGGCATATAATATAGGTATAAATACCTCATAAGGCTATCAAGTGCCATTGGCACTATTAGAAAGGGACCTATGTAGGTATAAACCCTATTGAGAGAGCATAATCATCACCTATAAGAGATAACTTAGATCCACCCTTAGAAGTATATCAAAATAATTATATGCATATGAGTATCAAATATAAATAAGGGTCATGAATTTTGAATATGTATATATTAAATGGATGTATTTTTATTTAATTAATACTATTGGGGTATCAAACATGACATGAAATCATTTAATAGTCAACATATCTAAGCTATCTACCTATAGGAATGTAAACAGTCTATCATAAACCTTGAGCATGAGATGGTATATGCACATAAGGAAGATAAATTAGACTAAGATGGTGGTAAAAACATATATATAATGTTACGAAAGGTAAGGAAACCTAAATGAGTGCAAAAATGAACTAAGTTAAGCACATACATTAAGCTAGGGTTACTCAATTAGTGTGGGTGCCAAATTGATGTGAATGGTAGTGTTAGTAGACATGTAAAAGATAAATCCAAAGTTATCATGAAATATATAACCCTCAAAATCTTACATGATGGTGCCACTGAGCAAGTAAGTTGCCTGGTTTGAGTTAGACACCCAGGACATATAGACCTATGTATATGACTGTATAGACAAGTGTTGTTAATAGAGTTAGGAAGGAAAATTGTCAAGGCTATAGTCAAAGTTTTAAATATTCTATTTTATCCCTAAATTAATTACTATAAAGGGTTGAGAGATATTTCTTAGGTCATCACCACTAATTATTACAAACATTTATACTAGATAGTGATGCTTAAGGTGAGCTTAAGAGATATAAGGGTTGATATGATGGTCTAGGTAGATAAGGACAACTGAAAAAATGGATATTAGACTAAGGATGATGCTATGGTATAGTTGAGGCTGAAAATACATATAAAATTTGGTTGAAGTTACAAATCCTAGTCTAAGATAGAAGGCCTAAAGCCTCCCTTAGGTCTCAAGAACCCACTTTCACCTTAGTATCAAATATAAAACTCCAAAACATATTCAAAATCCATGAGAGGGTGTGTTATGTTTATATGGATCATAAAAGAGGTGTTTGAAGTAATGGAATGCAAAGAGATACTCCATTTTTTATCCCCCTCTCAAGCTCTATTGTCCTAAATAACCATGTCAATTTCCCACTTTCAACACTCATATCTTTCATCATAGAAGGACTTAGACTAATAAATAACCACTTGAAAATAGGCCTAGGTTCCTAAATGAAATATAATGTGCATAAAAAGTGGAGGTGAATTTCTTGATTAAGGTAATACAAATGCTCTAAAGGGCCTACGGGGATAACTTCATGTTAGGAAAAGTGGCTAAGTGCCTCATAGTTCTAGTTTGGGGTCAAGATGCAACCTCTATACCTTTAGGTCTATTGGCCTATCACCTTATTAAATATAATTCCACTTAAATTTTGAAATAGAGGACTAAAATATAATAGATAACACTTCATACCTATAATAAGATGTTTTTCAAGAATTATTAGGTATGTGGGCAACTTTGGTTTGTAGAGGAGAAGTCATAGTTGGTCATTTTGGCCTAAAAGTGCCTTGAGACTACTCAAAATGCACATTTCTCACTAGAGGGGAAAATTGAAAATCTAATAAATGTATGTAATAGTTGCATGCATAGTTTATTACTTTGGGAGAGTTAAAAGGCCTTATATACAAGAGATTAGTGGCATTGGTTCAGAGGTTAAGGTCTTAACCTATATGAAACATTGTTAAGAGTCTAAAACCCCATTAAACCTCCCTAAAAACATAATAAGGACCTGATTGATAATATATTGGATAAAATTAATCCAAATTAATTGGGATGCCCTAATAAAAACTTGTATCTTATAGTACACTCTTAGGGAACTCCATCAATAATATTGGTTTATACAAATTATTATACAGACCCCTAAGAAACTAAAATTTTGAAAGGTTTTAAGAAAAATCAAAGGTGAAAAACTTTTTAAAGTTTTGAAAATCATTGGATTATGTACTATGAGACATGATTCACCTTCTCAAATCATGAAACACTTACAATTCTACCTAAAAATTTTCATACAAGTATGTGTCAAACAGGTAGTCTAAATGTGCTAAAGGGAGGTGACCTAGTCATTTAAGTGAGGTAAGATTGTAGGTGTGAGAGATTTATAAATCATAAGTATTATAATATTATGTTGGTTCAGATGTGAAAAAATTTCACTCAATCTTCTTGAAGGTTTTATGAAATCTTCATAACCATCTAAACAGTGAACAATCAAGAGACCAAGATATTTGTATATAGGCCTACTTAATCAACAAAAAGGGGATATTAATGGGTGTGGAATGGTAGTATGGATTTAATTAATGATCATGTAACTCTTATAAAAATCACATGAGTTAATCATGCTCAACATCCATGGCCATTATGCAAAATTTAGGCAGTTTCTTGAATATAGTCAACATACAAGAAAAATGTGACCACTAAATGCTTCATATAAGAGGCTTAATTGAACCATTTCAATGGTTTTTAAATATTATAAGGAGAGGGAATTAACCAAGAGTTTAATGAATATATTCTTCATGGGTAAAACTTGGGCATAAATAGACTTCAGCTCCCCAAAGATGCTCATTTAAGACACTAATCAACCTATGCAATGTATGGAGGAGTGTGGAGACTATTTGTAACTTCCAATTGAAGGGATGGTGGTAATTAACAACCTATTAATGTTATTACAATGACACACTATCTCTAATATTGATTCATTATTTGATATATTTAGGCCTTAAGGCCATTATAACTATACCTTGACTGGGTGTAATGAAACTCTACCAAATTGTATCTTGAAAACCTCTTTGAATTAATAAAGAAGGATTGTTCACATGTTTATTTGATAGAATTAATGTGTTATGGTTTGTTTATTTGTCGAAAGTGTGATGTTTATCCTCATTTTTAGATCCTCTCTTTCACCTAGTTTCTATAATTCCATCTTATGTAGGTCATGTGATGTGTTGGAGTGTTGATAACTATGTTGAAGAGTAATCTAGTTGATAGGACCTCAAATAGACCTCTTTTCCATTACCTTCAAGTTATAGGCATCCTTAATATCCTTAATATGAGATAATAATGGTTAGAACTTCATTAAGAATATTTTTTCATTCATAAACCTTTACTTGATTCATAAAGTGTTGTTTTAATATCAATAAGAGTGGATAGATAAATATTGGTGCATCACCATATTTAGAATAAGTTTCCTTCTCATGTTTTTCCTTCTATTGCTTTTCACCCCAATAATTAGTAAACCTTAGAAAGTGAGCTCAAGTTGATGTTCCAGTGGAGATAGCTCCATAAACTATAGGTTTTATCCTCCTATAGGTCACCCACAACATTTAAACTAATCTCATGTTTCCCCAAACTTGGAGAGAACTGAAACATTTTCTCATAAGGGTGTAATTTAGAGTGTTAACACTTATTATAGTCACAACCCCAATGTTTCTAGTACCTCAAAGGAAATTGTGCTTGTGGAAAATAACTTGGTTCAATATTATTAATGGTTTTTTCATTGATACCAACCTAAAAATTAGACAAATTGTGCAAATGGGGTACTTATATAAACTTTAATGGTCTAGAGTGTGGCATCTTCTCAAAGATAATCTAGTGAACCAACTCCACAATTTGAAGGAGGGCATGAACAAAATCAAGTACATGGTGAGTAAATTCTCATGAATTAGATATAAGGTAATTTATATGGTATGAATCAAATTGAAACTCCAAGTAAAGGTGGCACCCCTGTATCCTATAACACAAGGTTCAAAAAAAGGGCAATGGAGGGAGATCAATCTTCCTTAATTGGTCAAGTTGTAGCTCCATGTGCTTCTTAAAAGGCCATTAAAAAGAGGTAAATTATTGGATCACATTAAACACAACCAAATAAGGATTACACTAAGGAAATATAGTCCTAAACTAGCACACATCATAAAGAGGATATAACTATACCAAAATTACAAACAAATAGAGTTCAAATACCCTTTAATATTATTAAATAAATGAGGAAAACTAGTTTGAATGTGATAATGTGGGAGGCTCTATCCATCCTATCTTAAAGAGACTTTTTGAATGAATACTTAAGTCATCTTGGTCAAACAAGTAAGCTAAGTACAACAATTGCCCCTATTAGTCTATGCCAAGCTAAAGAAGGAGATAAGGGCCAAATTGGTAAACCCTTTCCATTTTACATTTACCTTATCATTAGTAAAAAACTTGTCCATAATTATATGATTGAATCTATGGAAATTAAATTTGTAATCCCTAAGAAGATATACAAATTGTTAGGTCTAGAATATTCTCATATCTCAAAGGTATATGCCCAATTAGATGGTTCAACTATTAGGATTGTGGGAATCATAAAAATCCTAAATCTAACCTTACATGCTTGTATGAGTATCTCTATTGTCTAATATATTTCAGTCATTGACTTACCCTCATATCTTACTATATACCTCTCATGTGACTTTACTAATAATCTAGGTGGATATTTGTCTTCTAATTTGTCCCATATGTTTCTTAGGACTAGGTATGGGACAAGGGTGACCATTAGAGCTAATATAATATTCAAGGACCACATTGAGCCCTATTTTCCAAACCCCATAAATGTGAATTACACTACACTTAATCAAGGTTAGGAAGTTGTTAGCCATTAATCCACCACTCTTGTTGAAGAGGTTTATGATTACTTACTTGATGAGTATACTAAGGATCTATATCAATTTGATTCATATTATCACATTAAATAGAGTGGATTGGGCACCTACTACATTCTTGAAGAGGATTCTATTTTACCAAATCTTGTCAAAGGACAAGAAAACCTTGAGGGCATGTGACAAGTATACTTTGATGGTTTTAGGAGTAGGAATGGGTTTAGTATAGGTATTTTATTGATCTCTCCTAAAAGGGAGAAGCATTTTTCTTATATAGGATACAATTCAACCACACTAAAAATGTAGTAGAGTATGAGGCACTCATTCAAGGCCTTAAGTGGCATAAAATAGAGGAATAAAGTTAATTTAGATGCTTGGGGATAATGATATAGTTGTGAATCAAATTAGAGGCCAAAGTACATCCAAAAATAATTTTTTAAAGGTCTAAAAACATAGGGTATGGGACCTAATCAAAGGCTTTGATGCATTCGACATATAATATGTACCATGAAATAAAAATGTTGATGCAAATAGGCTTGCCATAGTGGAATCATAATATAATATCCCTAATGCTATTATGATAAATTTAGAGAAGCTTGTCAAGCTAATTATTAGACCTGTAGTTCTTAACAACAATTCTAGTTGGTAAGTATTTAAGAATGATGCACAAATCATAAAATTTCTACAAGATGAAGCTAAGTTCTTAGCTAAAGACCATTAAAAAATCAAAGATCAGTATGAGTATCAGATCATCCATTTGAAGGGAAACAAGTTGCCTAAGGTATTAGTTACCTTAGAAAGTATATTCAATTTAGATGACTAACTCAAAGAGGAGAAGATGAAAATGAATATCAAAGATGAGAAATACAAACCAGTAACCATATCTAATGGTAAATTTATAAAGGATGATAAGGTATGCCCCTAATCTGAAATTGATGATTTTTTTGGCCTTTGTAAAAAATATGATGATATATTTGCTTGGAACTACCAAAATATTAGGGGATTTGACCCAAAATTGGACCAACACACCACTGCACTTAATCCAAGTGATAAACTAGTGAGGAAAAAGTAGATACCTATAAACCCCAAGATTTAACCATTGATGAGAAAGTAACTTGCTAAGATGATTGAATCCAATATGATATTCTCTATAAAACATTCTTCCTGGGTAGTTTTATTAGGAAGAAGAATGGGGATATTAGAGTATGTGTGGAATTTAGGGACCTAAATAGAGCATCCCTTAATGATAATTACCCCTTTTTACCCATGGATACAATCCTCCAAATTATAGTGGGAGCTGAGATATTTTCCTTTCTAGATTGGTATTTAGGATATAACTAAATGCTTATGTAGGAATGTGATCAACATAATAGAAAATTTACTACTAAGTAGAGTACTTATGATTATAGTAAAATTACCTTTAGGTTTATTGATGATGGTGAAACCTTCCAAAGGGAAATGGATATGGCATTTAGGTCCTTGTTAATGACATGATATTGGTTTAATTGGATGACATAACTTTTTTTCCATGCATGCAGTTTATCACTTGGATAACTTGAACAATTATTTGACAGATGCAAAGAGTTTGGGGTGTCTTTAAACTCAAAAAAATATGTATTCACTATTCATGAAGGCAAATTATTGGGACATGTAGTTTATATGGATGGCCTAGTAATTGATCCAGAGAGGGTATAATTAATCTTGGCTCTCTCCCTTACAAGTCACAAGAAAGGCCTTAAAAGCTTCGTAGGTAAGTTTAAATTTGTGATAAGGTTCATTCCTAACTTTGTTTTTTTAGTAAAACCTCTCACTATTATGCTCAATAAGAATGCTACCTTCAATTGGTCAAGAAAAGATAAGGAAAAATTTGAGTCAATAAAGAGATCAATCTCTCAATCCCCTACACTCATAAATCCATGATATGATAAAGATTTCATTCTATATGATTTTGGGGTAAATGAGAGTATATCATTTGTACTGGTACAAAAAAATAGTGATCTAATAGAATAACCTATTGCATTTTTTAGTCAATATATTAAGGAATATGAGATAATGTATGGTTTTATGGAAAATAAAGTCATTATTGTCGTGATATCTCTTAAAAAATTTAGACATATTCTCTCCATCAACAAAATACAACTGTTAGTTTCACACTCAAGTGTGAAAGATTTCTTATTGAACAAGGACATAGGAGAAAAGAGAGATAGTTGGATAAAAAAGTGATGGAATATGACATTGACATCAAGGTTACTAATATTATGAGAGGAAAAGGCCTATGTGATCATCTAGAAATAGACTTAGAGGCTGATAATAAAGCAATTCTAGTGCTACAAGAAGGTTAATGAGTTGATCACGAGGTTCCTATCAGCTAAAATAGAGACATGGCTAGCTTCTTACAAATTGGTGAGTATCCACATGGCCTCAAAAAGATATAAATAAGTTATTTAAGACTTAAATCAATTCCATATGTCATTATTGATGGTGAATTATTTATAAAATACATCAATTGAGTTTTTTGAGATGGATAGAGTCTAACCAAGTGGATAAAGTGTTAGAATAGTTTTATGATGGCCCATTAGGAAGCCATTTCTCTCCCAAGACTACTATTGTAAATGTAATGAGGGTTGGTTACTATTGGTTCAAATTATTTATAGATACACATGCATGCATTAGAAATTATAAGGAGTGTGCCTTCTTCATAGCCAATTTTTTTAATCATCCCTCCCTCTTTATCCCATCCAGGTAGAGAAATCCTTTGTACAATGGGGTCTAGACTTCATTGGTATGATTACCCACCTTTAAGTGTTAGTAAAAAGTGGGTGTTGACTACCAAAAATTACTTCAAGAGGTGGATAGATGTAGTGGAACTCAAGGAAGCCAATAACACATTTATGTTAGAATTCTATGAAGGTATTGACTTTAATTTTGGTACTCCATCTACTATCACATCTGATAATGCCATGGATTTTGTTTTCACTAGGATAACTAAATGGGTATTAAGGCGTGTAATTAATTTGAACACTTATTATAAATATTAACCCCAAGGTGATGTATCGACAGAATCTACCAATAATAATCTCATAAGAATCATCAAAAGGACCATGGAGGAGAAGCAAAGAGCTTGGCATACTAAACTAAAAATAACCTTATAGGCTGATAAGATCACTCCCAAGAGAGCCATTGGAAACTCACCCTTCACATTAGTTTATGGGAAATAAGTAATATGCCATTATAATTTGAGTGACCAACCCTTAAGATCACTGAACAATTGGAAATAGATGGTGAATAATGTTATGGTTGTGAGGCTAGTAGAACTGATAGAGATAAAAGAAGTTAAAACCTGGGTAATTCACATTATGGATCTTCACCAAACTTAGGTAGAGAGAAAATTTGCTAAAAATATAGTTGATAGAGGCTTCAAATAAAGAGACCTAGTGTTGAAATGGAATTAAGATAGGGCCAAAGTTGGAAAAGACACCAAGTTTGATGCAATATGAGCTAGCCTTTATGTCATAGTTAGCTATAAAAAATCCAATGCTTTTCAGACCTTCACGATGAATTTAGAAGATATACCAATCCTATTCAATGGGATTAATCTTAAACATTATTATTGAGGTCATTTTAAACCTTGTACATAGTAGGTTAACTATTTTTAAATCCTTCTAAGTGTTGGTTACACATTGTTTGAGTAGCCTAGTTGTTCTTCCTTTTTCCTTAAGTGTTGTTGCACTTGTTTTTATTCTTGTTTATTCTTTATTTTATGTTGTGGAGGTATTTTTAGTCTTCCTAAGGATTTTCCACTAGATTTTTACTTCTATACTATGTTCCTTCTTGAATCCATGCCCAATGAATTTGATAAGGCAACTGGTCTGAGTGTTTAGACATGAAAACACCCCTTGAAAGTTTGTAGAATGTTGGATATTATAACCACCCTTGGTCTCTTGACACTTGACATTCTTGGGGAGGGTTATTTTTTTGTTGAAGCCAAATTAGTACAATACTTAAAAAGGCTTTTATTATGATGTGTCCACTTAATAATAGGTATGTTGAACTATTGAGGTTACTTACATCTTTCTACTTCATTAGATAGGTCTAATAGTCATCTTACGAGGTCAATATTTGGTGTTAGTCCTTATAAGAGGTCTATTGTGTTGGTATTCAATGAAAAAAAGTAAGTCTAGAGTCTTGTTAAGGTTTTGATAACCTTTTTAGGCCTCATTCCATGTCTAAAAGTATTCAAGTTGATTCCCTAATATAATATCTCATTAGAAGGTCTAATATGTCATCTTAAGGTCATGATTTCCTAGTGAAGCCTATTTGATAGTTAGAGATATGAGATGATTTTCAAGGGTAAATACCTACAAAAAAATCCTAAGTCATTTGATAGTTTTATGATAGCCTTGTATAGACATGTTTGATTACTTACTAATGTAAAATAAAGTCATAAATAAAGGAAAATATCATAAAAAGTGATTATGAGGATATAAAGGGTCAAAAGGTCCCATTTGAGGTCATTAAAATCATCTTAAAAATGTGAGGTAATCTTAAAGTTTCAAAGAGTCATTTATTAATATTTTAAAATCCCCCTCCAACTATCCAATATATATAAATGGTCAAAAAGCATTGAACTTAGTGGTTTCCCTCCATTCTTGTCCTTAGTGACATTCAATTCTCCCAATGTGAGGATAGTGCACCTAGCCGTCATTAAACTATTACTCCACATTCAAGCATGATCATGGTAGATTCATTATTTGAGGAGTGTTTTTTAGGTCTACTAAATAAAATCTCAAATCCAAATCACCAAAGTCAAGGATTCATGATGTCTTCAAGGCCTATAGCTTTAAGGATTAAGAATTGATCATATTTTGTAAGTTTCTTAAGATTGTAGTGGATAAGACACCATGTTTCAAAGAGCTTACACCTACAAAATATTTTATGTAGGTTATTAAATGAAGAGGAGATTAATTCATGAAATTAATGATAGGTTACAAAGAGTATCATAAGGAAACAAATCTTGAAGACAAACCTTGAGTGAAATTTGTAGGCCTAGAGATTGTAGGTTTTAGCTTATATACTCATGATTACATGGGTATATAGGTTTCATGCATGGAAATAGGATAACAAACCCTTATTAAATAACCTAAAATATGTATCAAGCTTCATTAATGAATTAACATGTAAATCAAGGCATAAATTTCATAAACATGGATAATAATAAGAAATTACAAGTTATTTTAAGGTTCTCTTGAGAGTTGAAGGTCCTTCATGATATTAAAAATAAAATATATAATTAAAGTGGGGTAAATTTCATAATTTTTAAGCCTTCACATGCCTTCAAGGAAAAAAATAATGCTCACAAACCTCTTAATAGGGTAAAACCAATACAAAACCATACCCATAGGCACCTACAAGCATATTTCATGGTCAAGCCATCTCTGTTCAAGAGTTTCATGGATTAGTATGACCATTGGAGGGAATAGGGGAGGCTTTTAAGGATCATATATAAGTGTTTAAAGATAAAAAATAATAAAACATGGCTACGACAATCCTTAAAAATCCCTAAAATTGCCTACATGTTACTCAAAAGAAGCATGGTTCAAGATTTGTATGCACTCATCCTTTTGCATGGATAGAATCAAGTGATAAGGAAGTTTAGGAGGTATGAAAACCAACCCCCCAAGTCATAAATATTGATCAAGAATCTTGTAATCACTTCATATGGTTAAAATAATTATAGGTAGTCCTAAACACTGCCAAAACCTTATAAACCTAGGAATCCACTTTTTGGCATTTTGAGGCTTGATCATGAATACATAGTGGTTTAATGGTCTATAGGTGATATCAAGATCCTATAGGATCATCCAAACATAGTTTCAAGCCCATGTGGTAAATTTTCAAGTTTTTAAAGAGGTTTTAATCTTGAAAAATACTTATACAAGTCTAAATATCAAGAATCAGGTTTTCAACACATTTCAAGATGTTTATATCTTAGTAAAAATATATTAGGCATTTTAAGGGACCCTCTAAAACCATAATTCTAGGACTATGCCAAATTATTGAGGTTTTATGAAGCATTAGACCTTTAAACCCTTGTACAAAATTCATAAAGAGTTAGGTTTCAAATGGAATAAAAAACAAACGTATAGTCATAGCCCAAAAGTTTGTAAGATTCCAAAACTTATTTACAAGACTATCTAATAGGCTTCAGTGGTATCAGTAATGACTGAAAGGTTGGTGATGAAATTGTAGTCAAGTTTTAGAGAGTTATTATGAGATGTCATAATCTTGAAGGATGACTAATGGAATACATGATTAAGAGAATTCATGAAGGTTTTATAGGCTTCTAACACCCTTTTAAAGGCTTGAGGATATCCATTAGGCCTCAAGACCCTTATAAACTAGTTATAGGTAAGGAGAAAAGGTTTAAACCTATCAAGGTGATCATCATCTCAAATATCATCCTCTCTTAAGTTACATGTCTACATCAAGACCCCATGCAATACACTACAAGTGGTAAGTATATAAACATGATTACAAGCCTCTAAATAAAAAGAATTCAAAAAATTAAGAGGACCTATAGATCAAAAATAATGAGATGATAGGTTTATGATTTCAAAACTATTATAGGATTATTGCAATCTTATAGGACATGAGTCATGCTCTATAAGGCCTTGTCAAACCTAAATATTGTCATATAGGATTGAAGTTCTAGGATGGTGAAGGAATAAGTCTACAAGAGTTTCAAAACATGGTCAAATGACCTACATACCTATAGCCCTATAACAATATTATTTTAGGATCCTAAGTTCTTCTTCAAGGTCTCAAACATGGAGAAAGAAGTTGCATGCCTATTAAAATAGTGTCAAAAGACCTAGTATGGTCATACAAGTCTGTAACCATCTTCTAAGGTTTCTATGAATATCCTAACATGTTTTAAGGATTTTGAGAGATCTCAAGGCTCAATTTTGAGCCTAAAGATAATATTTGAGGTTTCAAGATTGATAAAGAAGAGATCATGGGGTTTTTATTGTAAAACCTAAGTTAGATATCTATAAAGAGAAGAGACAAAAGGGTCCAAGCTCATGATACATAGTTTGTAGATTTATTTTATGTCTTAAGGAACTTCAAATCCTTCTCAAAGTCCATGTGAGGTCTATATGTCTATAGGTCAAGAACATGTATAGGGTATAATGAGGTGAGTTTCAAAGGTTTATTAATAGATGTGGTAATAATGCAAGGTTTCTGAAGTAGTGAAAACCTACATAGGGATAAGGGGTTTACAAAGATAGGAAATATTCTCAACCCTTCAAGAAAACTACAAGTTTGTCCATAGTCTCAAACACATAAGAATTTCATGAAGGTCCTAAGATAAATTTTAATGCTTACATGATGTGAAAATCCTTCACATAAATTGTTGGAAGTAAAGATAAGTTTTTCTAGTCTCAAAGAAACCTAATAGACATATAAAGGAGTTTTCAAGGTTTACATGTCATTTAGGACTTAAAATAGGAGGTATACATGTATAAAACATGTTACTTATGCTATCATGATGATATTATGGTTTGGTAATGTTTTAAATCTCTTTTTCTAATAAGCTAACTTGCCACATACAAATAACAAGGTTCCATGAGCCTAAAACCCATAAACATGCTTCAAACATTGAATAAAAGATCTATGAAATGTCAAAATATTGAAAATAGATAACAATTACTAAATAATGTCTTATGGTGTTCAATAAGGATGAATGGGTTCTTGAGTTCAATAAGCATATCTACAAGCCTACAAGGCAAGTTTAAAGTAGATTGAGGAGTTGTAGGATCTAAAGAATTTTTTCTTTTTTGATCAAGAATCATGCCTATCTCAAGGCTTCTCAAGGAGTTTTTTTTAAAAAAATAGATGTTTACAAGGGTGAATAAGACATAAAAATTTATAATGAGGATGGAGATATTCATAATATTGATCCTCCACCAACTATAAGTTTGCAAGCCATTTCAAACAATGGTTTATTGACAATGAGCTATTTACGGTCTTGAATGAGATAGATACATCATCTCAAACAAATTGAAATAATAAAAATATGGTCTTGTGAGAGAGATGAAAAAAATAGCCTATGTAATGATGGTGAGGTCCAATAGTAATTTCTCATGAGTTTAAGCCTGCAACAAGGCTTAAAGAGATTCTTAATGTGCTCAAGGATAGGTAGGCCTATAACATTACTGTTATAACTTCAAAACCTCCATGGTGGAGTTTGAAAATAGATTTTATAAATATTTTCATGAGTAGTGTACAAAGTTTCAACTTCAAAATGGGTATCCTTAAATTCATAATCTCGCATACAAGCTAGTTGGCATATGCAATAATTTATGACTAGGTTGCAGGTCATCTTGGGAAAATCTGAGTTAATCCACAATCCCATTATGAATACTTCAAGTTGTAGACCTAGTAGACTAGTTGAGGAGGTTTCAAATTATCTTGGTAAAGTTAGAATACCACTTGAAGAGAAGGATTACATGGGTCATAAAAGACCAAAACATAGTCAGATCTTCAAGTTATAGGTTTGTACCTTACCTTGCAACATTATGACTTATACCAAATAAGAGAACTCAAGAGATCATAACCAGTCTATAGAACGATGCAAGTAGAACTTGGAAAAATGATAGGTGAAAAAAATTTCAAGGTCCTCAAGATTACTCACATGAAAACTTTAGGTTTTAGGCCTAAAAATTGAATAAATAGAAGTGGTTATAACATCAACACATAGTTATGAGCCTACAATAAGCTATAAAAGTCTCTTAAGGTTGTGAAGGGGCTAATTTCATGATAAGAGATGAGAAAAGATGAGATTATACATTAGAATTTATGTTTCTTATTCTCTTAAGGATTTCTCATGAGCAGCTAAGATACTACATTAAATTTTCTACATCTCTTAGATACCATCACATGGAATTCAAGGTGAATTTAAATTGCATTATGCTGCTACATCCTATTAAGCACTAGTAAGGGTGAAGGTTAATGGTCATTAAAGCCATGATGGAGGTACAAGGCATTGAAAACTAATATTGAAAGTGTGTAACTCCATCCATGGAGTGGGGGTCAATCCAAAGTCAACCACAACTCCAAATAGGCACATAAAATCCCCTCCTAGGTCAAACATTCAACATGCACAAGAGGTGGAGATGGGAAAGTTAAGGCCATTAGCACAAGAAAAGTCATGTTTGCCAAGAGTGGAGAATCCAGTTGATGAAATCATGCATGTTCAATCACTCCAAAGGAAAAAATTTCAAGAATGAAGCCTTCTCCTCCACTAGTATGCCAACCTCCATAGAGGATCACCATGATGGCAAGCCTAATGCATTGAGGAGAGCTTAATGATCCTATTGTACATATTTATCCTCTTGAAAAGGCTGGAGTTATGATGTAACAAACACATTTATGAGATATTTTAGTTCCATTATCTTCTCTTCTTCATCTCATTTATTATATATAGGGATGTGAATACCTTATTTTGTATCCCTCTACTAGGTATAACAAAACTTTGATTTTGTAGAGTCTTAAAATACTAGCTTAAGGCCTTTGAATTGAATAAAGATTGGTTTTAACATTATATAAGCTTATATCTTATGTGATTTTAGTTTTTTATTGATCTATACATGTGTTAAAGAGTGTTTTCCCTTGTGTATGTCCATCTTCCTTCATCTTGGTTCAAGTAGGCATGTATTTTATAGGTCATATGTTGTGTTACAACTAGTTATATAAGTGATTATTTATGGATGTTCACTATTTATGTCTTGTGAAAGAACTTGTGGCTATCCCTTCTAGTTATATCATAGAACATCACCTTAATAGGAAACACTTATGCTTGAAAACCTAAATTAGAGATTGTGCAGAATAATATTTAGTCTTTATCATTCCTATTGTGTTATTTTAGATAGGTATAAAAGATCCTCAATCTTGGTGTGTCACCTCATTTTCAGTTTTTCAATTTCATTCTCTCTATTTTCCTTAATATAGTCTTAGTGTAACTTAGATAGGATTTATTAGTGTAGGTTTTACTGCTACAACTTGATCCTAAATCAGGTGCACTATGGTTTTAGAAAGAGTTGGATTTATCGAAAGATTCACTCCTATCATAAGTCACCCACACCTAAGAGTGTTCCCATTGTGTCAGTTAAAATAGGTCTTAGGACCTAACATGGTACATCTTAATGTGACAATAGTAGGGATAGAAATGGCTAATGTAATACAAAACTAATCAAATAATCAATGATACCATGTCAAAATGGTCAATGAAGTAGAATAGTGTTAGTAATAGCTGATGATATCTATTAATATGGTCGATGTAGTGGAAAAATAAGACATGTTCAATTGCATACTGTCAAAATGGTTGATGTAGTATATTTACATGAGAATGTGATTTTGGTGTTTTTATTGTATTTTAGTTTATTTTCATTTATTAGGAGATTGATTGTGATTTATTATATGACATTTTAAAGGTATAAACATATTCCAACTATGAAAAACTTTAGTTTCATACCAAAACCATCTAAAGACTTAATTACTATGACCAAAATATTGAAAATGGTGAGATGCATTTATGAAGAGGGCTTGATTAGATTCCCCAATGTTTTATAATTAAACACATAAACTGAAATCCAACATGTGAAAAAATGAGAGAATGGATGTTTTTTACTAGGATTGATTATATTCCCATAGGTCTTACTAGACAACTCACAAACTAAAAGCTAGGAGATGTGAAGATGAGAGATATAATTAAAATATGAAGCAAAGAGATATGAAAATACACTTAAAGAAGAGGTAGGTGTTAATATATAAGAAATATATGTCAAGGGGATATTGGTAATAATAAATGTGAGAGTATGTGAGGTACCACATGGGTGATGTTAAGTTCCTTAGTAAAGAGAAGACACTCTAATCAAGTGGGTAAAACTAAGGATTTTTGACATTAGAAACTTATAAAACTCTACCTATTAAGCATAAGTTTGGGTTACAAAGTAAAGTAAAAATAATATCCCATGAAGGATATAATCAATAAAATGTAAAGGATGCCTACCTTTCCATGATGTATTTTCCATTCCTTAGGATGCTAATAGAGGCATCAATAACTGTAAGGATTGGATACTTGTGTGAAAAGGAATGTGGTACTAAAGATATATATGAAGCCTCCTATTGTTTAATACTATCCTTATGCACTCCAATTATAACAAAATTAACATACAAATAAAATAGAATCATAGAAATAAATAAAAATATAATTGAAATAAGAGTAGAATATGAAGTATATGACTAATCCACTTCTAGGGGAAACCTCCAAGACCTTACATTAAAAAATATAATTTTAAATATAATGATAAAATAATAACAACTAACTCCTATATATATTATAATTATTCTATGAAAACACCCTAGGTAGACTGTACTAAAAATATGAATTTATAAAAATGATCATATAAATTAAATAAAGGTTATGTTAGCCACAAGTCAGCCACACCTATCCAAATAGATGCTATATGTTAAGGACATAGCATACTCCTTGCCTTTAATCTAATGTTATCCTTAATGTTGATGATCATATAATTATTTTGTATGAATGCTTCATCCTTCCATGTTGCATATTAATTTTCTATATTTTTCCTCTTGATCAGATACTCTGTAATCACTCTCTTTTTCTATTAGGATATGATTTTTCCCACTTTTGATTTTACCTACATAGTTATTAGTCAGCTTTATGGTGACCTAACATCTCACTATACAATGTACCTCCTTTATAATTATTGGCTAATCAAATAATGAACATTTATGAATCTTAGTTTTGCTTTACATCTTGATCTCACCTACTAATAGTGATTTTGTGCAATATATGATGTTCAAATATATTAGATTCATCTTACACAGTGTTAGATTGAAAATGGGGTAGCAAGCTAAGTGGAATCAACCTTGGAGGAAAATCCATGGTTAAGCACACTTGAGTTGGAGTAGTACTAGGATGGGTGACCTCCCAAGAAGGCCCAATGCTTCACCCCTATAAATATCACCTAGATGAAATGAGTGTTAAAGTGGACCATTCATTTTCATGACAGAGGGGTTCATGTGAACCACTACTCATGAAACATGGGTCAATGAGTTTGACTCAAAAAACTACATAGTTGAATCCTAATAGCAATATCATATTTTGACTTGCTATGGAAAATGCCTCCTACTTATCAATGGTATCAGAGCTCTAATTTGATGGTTACTTTTCCATTTCTAAAATCTTTTGTGAGATCTTTCCTACATGATTTGGCTTTCATAGGTTTGGTGGGATTTCATGAAAATCTATTAAAACTATATAGCCAAAGTCTCTACTATTAAAATAAATAACAACATCATATCCATAAGGCATCAAAACCTTAAGATTGGCTATAAACATGACCTAGTTTTGTGATAGTCAATTTTGGCCATTTTTGGAGGGGTTTGAGATTTTTTTAGTCATATTATACATATCTATACAACATGATTCTCAAACCAGGAAACTATTTTAAAAAATTTCTAGGTTTTTATGATTTCTCAAATGGTTCTTTACTAGTTTTTGGAGAAACCAAACCACATTTATAGATTTTTAGGTTTTCTAATTTTGGTGAAGTTTTTAACTCTTGCAGGTAGCATTGGTAGTTTTTGGACTTTGTCACACTTTCAATTTTATAAAAATAAGGCCAATCAAATAATATTCCTTTGGTAGAATTTTCAAGCTCAACAAAATTTAACAAGTAAGAAAATAGGGTTCATTGAACATTCAATAATTATTAGACATTTTAGCTTTCCTGAACATGCATGAGAGCATAACATCTACTTAAAGAACCATCGAAACACAACACCTACTTGAGTATCCATTAGAACCTGAAAACATGCTCAACATAAAATTTGGATCCCACTAACTATAAAAATAACTCATAGACTATGAGCAACCTACAAGTATGTACCATGGTCTCTAACTACTGCTAAAACATAACTCAGACTCTGACCCTTGTTTAAGCAATTTATAATTTCTTCTTATCCTTTTACAACCTATGGCAATCATGAAGACATCAAATTTATGTTTTGATTATTTGACGTGTGAGAGATCACCAAATTTAGGGGAGTGGAAAGTGAAACTATTAATTATAAAATTGAAGGCATTTTTTGAATGATGTCACTCCCTCATCAATAAAAAGGAGGGGGAAGTACCCAAAATAGGTCTTATCCCTTGGTCATATGGGAAATAACCCCTTTGTCACTTCTAATCAAAAAGTGCTTAACCTTTTCTCTATGAAGGTATAATATTTTTTGAGGAAATTGATTCACAATTTTTTCAATATTTTTCTCCAAGCACCCTCAATTTTTTTGAGGAAGTTGATAAAAAAAATTCCACTAGTATTTGCCACCAGTTTTTTTCATGCAATTATATTTTCAAATGGACATAAGTTTTGATTGATAACCCATATTTGAGTGTCATCTTATTAAAAGCTGCTTATTTTTTCATGATCTATATAGTGGTAATATTTTTGGGTCCACTATATATCCATTAAAACTAGCTATTGTATACTCTTTGATGCATTATCAACAGATCTTGATGTCTTTCCACTTCCTTATACTTATGCACTTACTACTCAAAACACATTCTTGTCTATGCCTAATGTATATATGAGAATTATTGTATTTAAAAAATCAAGGGGTGTAATTTTTAATAGTTATAATGGGTATTATGTGGTGATATAAATTATTTAGTTTCTTTTCTACATTCTCATTTTCTACATTGTGTTGATTCCTACACTTACTACTCATTTGGATGCATTTTTGGGTATGCCCAATGTCCTCTTCATGAGCATGTATTATTTTTGTAATGAGGGGGTCATTATAATTGTTTTGTATAATTTTGAAATTATTTGGTGTCTTATTTTAGTCATGTCAACTTCACTTTAGAGTCACTTATGGGGAAAGTTAATTAGACACTAGTGGTTCTTCTTGGAAAGACAAACTATGCTTCTTGGTGAGCATTTATGAAACACTTGATCACAAAAAATAATTGTAATCCATTCTTATATGGACATATTACTATCCCTATTGATCATGACTAGTATATTAAGTGGGTTAACTCTTGTGATAAGGTTCATGGTAGCTTTCTATTACACATTTCATGTAATCTACATCACCATGTGCAACTCTGCATATTTCCCAACACTATTTAGAACATATTTTAATATATTTTTAGAGATCCTACTAAGATTTATATCACTCCTCACCATCCTCTTCATATCATCTCTTATGATAGCATTTTATTTTTTCTTCCTATTCTTATTTATTGTGATGACACATCCATGGTGGACACTACTCTTCTTTTTGTCAAGCCACCACTATAGGATGAGATTATACTAAACCTTAGCTATCCCATTGTAGATTCTACTTCATTTCCTATGCATGATGTTTTTATTCTAGATCCATCACAAATTGGTAGTAAGAAGACTTTTTTATTTCTATTGAGAGTACACCTCATGAGAGTATCAAAAACTCTTTTCTTCTTATGTATATTTAGTCTATAGATTTATGTGATTCATTTAAAATCTCTTCTTTAGCTTTTAGGGTTATTGAGACATGATGTCCACTTCACATGGGCATTCCTTAAGTGAATTATCCATTCCATTCTTCTTCATCAGAATCACCTATAATTGATGACACTTTTGATCCTAAGCATATCTCTGAGATTGATGACTCTTCTTATAACACATATGACTACTATAGTGATGGGGACACACTTCTGCCATCTCCTTGTCACATTGTAGTTATTAAGGGGTTATTTATTGATTTGACTACTTCTATTCCACTTCTAACATTATAAGGTGTAGGTATATTGATCTAAGACTCATCAGTCAATCAAATTATTCCATAGGTATAGGGTATTTTTTACTTTGTCTTAGCCTCTATTTCCATTGCAACATAATTTCATACAGTAATTGGCCCTCATACCTTGCATGAGGAGTATATTTCCCTTTATATGAGTCACACCTTGGTTGGAGATCCATAAGGAATTTTGTAGACACATTCATCATTATAAGGTGATCTACTCTTCACTACACCTACTTATGATAGGTTCACTTCAATGGCATTACATTCAATTCTTATGCATGATATTGCATGATCTATACCACACTTCTATTTTGGACCCTACTTAGAGTTCTTTGTACTATTGATTCCTTCATCTTACATTATGGAATGGGTATAGTTTTAGTACACCCTTCATGTTCTTCATTTGGAAAATGTGAATATAGCTAATTTTGTCTTCAGTTAGTGGATATCATCAGTGAAATTCATCATTCTATGAGATCTACTATATGTAATTTCAACATATTTTATGGGGACTTATTATTTTTTCTCTCCATGTGCTCTGTTGGTCTCACTTTTGGACACATTATTTATTGTGCCTAATGTCCTTAAATCATGCACTTTCTCACTTTTATTTCTTTTGGAGAGGAATTTTTCCTATGGATTTGCTCCTTTTTCTCCACCTTATGAGAATTACATTGTGCTTCGGTACCTCATCAGGCCTCACTATTAGGACCTAATTATTATTACCCACCTAATCTACACTTTAGGGGGGGTTTAGTGTAGTATTTTTCCAACTTTTTCTTTTACCTACATGGTTTTTAGTTAACTTGATTAGTTTATTAAGGTCATTAGTGAAAATACACTTTATGTGTTTTCTAATTATGAGTTGAGTTACTATATTTATGGTGACCTAATATATCACTATATAATATACATCCTTTGTAATTTTTGGATAATTATCTAATGAAAATTTATGAATCTCACTTTTTATTTTCATCTTTATCTCACCTAATCCTAGGGTTTTTGTGTAATATATGACATTAAGAGATCTTGGAGTGATTTGACATTTTCAACCACATAGTGTGTGTCTAAATTATTCCCTCAGGTTCCAAAATGATTCTTCCCTCCTTGTCAATAGTTTTTAACTCTATATATGCCAATATTTTTTTCAAATGACATTAGTCAAGAAAAAAAATGGAATACTATATTTATATCCATTGAATGAGGTAACTCTAGTTTGCATGCTACAATGTCAATCTTATGCAATACATGATAAGGGCCATAACACTTAGGTGAAAGATTTTTATCCTTATTATTTTGTTTCAAGAACATTTTATTATATGGTTTTAAACTCACAAAAACCTAGTATCTAAATTCAAAACATCTTTCACCATGCTATTGGTTAGCTAACTGCTCTATGTGATTTTGTGACATTGCCAATTTCTCTTTAAGACTACAGAGTAACTAATGTTTGTGTTGAATTCTCAAACCTTTGTTTTTACCCTAAAATATGATCTAATGGAATGTGGATGATACCAATATAGTTATATATATATATATATATTATATGAATAATGGAAATAAGTGTTATACCACCATTTTGCATATATATATATATATATTATATGAATAATGGAAATAAGTGTTATACCACCATTTTGCTAATGGTAGCTATTAAACCCATATGTTATGTTTATCTAAAAGAATAAAATAGAGATAAGTTTCTAAGAAATTGTTTTACACCTTAGTTTTTTCATGATACTTGGGAATATATTACAAAATATGATAAACATGAGAATATATTAGTACAAAAATAATTCATAAATATAGGATGATTATTAATATTATATTGAGAGCTCTATGTAACTTCTAAACTATATACATAAAAATTTGTTATATTACTTACTACAAATGGATGTGACAAGGAAAAAAATGGGAATCTTTGGTGAGTCTATCCATGAACACCATGATGAAATTTTTCCTTGAGATGTCGGCAATCCTATAATGAAATACATAGAAACCTCCTCCCAACTCTAGATATGAATATATAGGGGTTACAAAGGAATTGAGGTATTAATTATCTCATCTTTTTTATTCTAACACACCATGTATTATTCCACAAATTTTTAAAATTCCTCTTTCAAAACCTCCCAAGATAAATCCTGCTTGATTCTATGATACATATTCAAGAATCTATAGTGTCCATCTATTAGAGAAGTATGGAGCTCTGTAAGAACCTCATAATTAAGGCTTGAGTTCTTGCATAGGTATAACTTATCCTTGTTCCATAAATAATCCCACTTCCATAATTTTGGTTTTTTAAAGACCTTGGATATTTTTGGAACTTTTGAATGAGATTTTTTTTTTTTTAATAATTCCATTCTGATCATGCCTCATCCCCCATTACTCCTACAATATGGAAATGACACAAAATAGTGCCTCTATTGACTCATCCCTCATGTATAGTGCATCAAACACTACATTCTCATTCCATTTATTGTAGATGATATAAAATTCATATCTCCACATATTTATGACCCATTTGTGTTGTTATTTAGATAATAACCATTGTTTCAAGAAGTATTTTAGACTATCATGATCTATCTTCACCTTGAAGTGACTCCCCATTTAATATGGTCTCCATTATTTAGTTACATTAAGGATAACCATAATTTCAATTGTATAAACATGATTAAAAAAAATCCATACCTTTGATTTGGTGACTCTCAACTGTAATGAGTCATTTATGTTTCTTATTCACTACAATAATACCATACCCTAAAAAATAACATTTAACAATGAGGGTTATGGAAATTTTTGGAGTGGCTAAAATTGGAGTGGTGCACATGTCCTTGAAATTATTGAATGATCTAGTAATTTATTGATTCTAATGGAAGGAATTATTATTAAATAAAGTTGTGAATTATGTTATTATATTACTATGTTTAAAAAAAAATTGTGATAGTAACCCATAAGTCCTAAGAATCCCCATAAATTTTAGGTACTTTCCATTCTACCATGTCCTTGATATAGTGAGGTTACACCTTGACACATTCATGAGAGAAAATTTGACCCAAGTATTCCACCTCTTTAAATCCAAAAGTGGTCTTAGAACACTTGGCATAAATATTATGTTGTTCTAGAGTTTCCAAAATGTTATTCACATGATGTAGTTGTTCCTACCATGTTTTTATATAGATCAAGATATCATCAAATAAAATAATAAAAAAATCTTTAGAAATGACTTAAATATAGATTCATTAAGCTCTAAAATGTAAATGATGCATTTATAAGGCCAATAGACATCAATATAAATTTATAGAGGACGTCATGTGCTTTTAAATTATCTTATGAATATATTCATATTTTATTCTAATTTGATGATACCTTGGAAAAATATTTAGTTTTATAAATTAAATAACACCATATAAATCATTTAGTATATCATCATTTATCAGAATAAGAACTTATCTTTAATGTTTTAATTATTGAGTTATGTATAGTATAGACACATGCACCAAATGTCAACATTATTAAACACCATCATTACTAGAGAGGAATAAGCATTCTAACTAGGAATAATAATACTTGGTTCCAACATCTCATATACCCTCTTCTTGATCTTAGTATTTTGCACATACATGCAGCTAAAAGGTTTGATGTTGGGTGATACGCTTCTTCTTTCTAGTTAAATGGCATGATCATGATAGATTTTAGGAGTCAAACCTTTTGGTATATCCCCAAAGACTAATGAGCTCCCTTCTATAATTATTTATATATATAATAGTGTAATCACCTTTAACTTTGTGCTCTTAGTGAAAATAATTGTGCCACAAACCCATCTACACCATTTGAAAGCATCTTTTTAAATTAATGAGAGCTCACCAATTATTTATAACTTACACACATCCTACACAATTTAAATTTATTAGCCTTGGAATGAAAAAGCATGATCAACTCTTGGAAGTTCATCTCAATTATTCCTAAGGTAGAAAGTCATTAGACTCTTAAAATAATGTCTACTCTACCCATGGGAATATAAAAATAGGTAAATATAGTAGGTAGTCTCCCATGTGAGTTTAATACTATGAAATTTCCTTGAAAAATTGACTATACCCCCATCCACAATCATGACTTTAAATTTTAGAGCTAGATAAACAAAATAGTTCAAGTGCACAACCAACTTATTATTGATGAAGTTGTGAGTACTTCCCAAGTCAAAAACTTTTGTCACCTTCTAATACCACTACCATAAGGGTTTGTGGGTTTATAATACCTAAAATTTAATGATAAGATATAATTTAATGGGGATATATTAACTCATCCCCTAGTTCATGAACAAACTTGGATGTTATGTATTCATCCTTTTCTTATTCATTGGCACCCTTAATGTGGAAGAAATTATTTCAACACATTTATGTCCTTGAATATATTTTATATCATAATTAAAACAAAATATTTTTTCCAAATTTTATTATTTTTTAGTTGTCAACCTAAAAAGCTAAGGGAATGACAATGCTAGAGTGGTACAATCTCTAATGCTAGTGAATGCTAGCCTCTTATTGGCTAATTTAGTTTCCTTTTACATACATTAAATATATATTTTTTATTCCATGTTGAATTCATCCCTTGATACCTTTAGAAACTAGTCATTCAAGTTCTCATATGTATTGTTAAAACTCACAAGGAAAGGTTTTGAAATAGATGAATATAATATCTGACCAACCCTATTTTCCAAATCTTTCCAACTTATTGAAGTAAATATGTGTCACATTAATAATATAGTGAATTTTTAACTCCTCCATAAAAACTATCTAGGAAAGACTAAGAAAATTATTATTATTTTGAGCATGCAAGCATCGATACAATATGAATTTTTCAAGTTCTAGATATAAGGATGCCATGGTAACCTTCTACACACATGGGATTTGATGTAGCTCAAAAACATTATACATTTGGTTGATCCAATTAATTAGATAATTTTCATCAAACTTACACATGTCCAAATTTATTAGTAGGTGTGGAGGCCTGAGATTAGTGATATCCATGGGATGAGGTTGCACAACATTTGGATCAAGAATAAACTGTCTCTTAGATCCACATTGAGTCAGTTATGAGACTAATATATTGAAAGAATTCATGAGTATCCAATTATGCACTAATTTTAGCCATATATCCATGAATTTCATCCATATCTCCTTTCATTTCATTATGCATATTATCCATATTTACATTCATTTCAAACTATATTTTTTTATATACTATCATCTAGATTATGTTTCATTTTAGAATATATGTTACACATACTATAATCTATATTTTACACTTTTCATCTAGCATAATAATATAAGCCCCACTCAATCCAAACTTAAAATTTATTTCCTCTTTTTTAGGATATTTCCCTAGTGTATATGAATTATTTAATCAACCTCTAGTTTGTGGCCTTATTGTGTTGAGGCTTGATAGTGTAGATTTTGAATTAACCAAACTTTGACCAACTAATTTTACACTTAGGTCAGTGTGAAATCTTAATATTGAGAGATAAATCACCTTTATATTTTTATGAGCTTTCTGAAAATGTAAATAAATCATAATAATTCCTAAAATGGTGGTATATGAAGTAAGCCCATGAAAACTTTAAATTTTTAACAACTCACCAAATGATAATTAAAAAAAGATATTTTTTTATTGTAACTTCCTTAGATCATTATTGAACTTCAAAAGAACAATTGTAAAATCATTTTCAATGTTTTGTGAGATTTAGTTGATTCGTTAAAATTAGGCCTTCAATCATGCTTTTGTCCAAATTGAATCTTCGATACCACTTGTAATGAAATTAAGATACTAATAAAGTAGAATCATAAATATATATAAATATATATATATATATATATATAAATATGATTTAAATAAGATTATAATAATGAAGCATATGACTAAGAGTCTTTGAGGGGAAAAACCTACAAAACCTTATAATAAGAATAAAATCTATACAATGATGATAACATACTAACCAATACCTTCTATATACCCTAATTATTATATGGAAATACCATAGGTTGGTCTTACTAATAATATGAATTTATATAAATAATTATGTAAATTAATTTAAGGTTATGATATCCACAAGTTGAATACACATAACATTAGACCTCCAATCTAATGTGAGTCCAATTGGAGTGTTTGAGATTCTACTAGATAGGGAGTGTGCTAATGATTTTGATAATGTATTTTGGTGATTTTGAATTTTTATATTTTATTTTTAATTTTTCATTTACATTTTGTTGTTGTGAAATTTTACATTTCACAACAACACCTAAAATTACACTCTTACAAGTGATTGGAGGTATTTCAAAGGCAGAGACAATAAATTTTTTTATCATAAAGAGATTGACTCCATTATGCAATAGACAAGGAAATTGTCACTAAAAATTTAAAAATCCAAAAATTATCTAATTTAGGTATTTTCATGTTATTCACACTAAAAATGTATTCAATGGGTTTCAATTCCCTAAATTAGTTCAAAATATGAAAAGTTTATTCAATATTAATAGACTCTTTCTTTATAATTTCTAAAGCAAGCACCTAATGGTAGTTGAGTTTGTAATCCTATCAAAAATTTTGGAACAAAAACTATTTACATAGTACCTATTTGGCCTCAATTTCATGAATAAATATAAAATATTTCTAATATATTGTTCTTGATATAATTGACCTTCAAAACCTAGGTAAATATTGAATATATAAAATTTTCCTAAGATGCATTATAAAAATAAAATCCATGATAAGAGAATTAGAAGTAATATCCATTTTAGCCAGTTCTTCCAAGTTGTATAGGTCTATAATAACCCCAAAGGGTTTGAAAAAGTTACATAATGCTATTAAACCTTTATTTATTCAAAATGAGTCTTCAAATACCTCATTTCTATAAGTATGGTGATTTCAATAATTTTCTAATAGGTATGTTTGGTTTCACATGGTTTTTATCCTCCTTGGATTTGATAACACAAATAATTTTTCATGTTTCCAATATTTTAATTCAATTAAAATCATATTTTATATCCCATATGGGTTGGTATGCAAGATGATTGAAATATATTATCATAGTTATGAATGGCTCCATAATTCTAAACATTCCAAAACATGTTTATGATAGCTAGTTTGTCTTATTCCTCTATGAATAAATATTCAAATGGTTTTGGTTATTACTAATAAATATAATGATAAACTTTATTTTGATGGTTCGTATAATCACCAAGAATGTTGTTTTGGTCTACACAATATTTACAATGAATTCCTAAAAATAAGTTCCATTTGTTCTAAAGAGTTTTGATCTACAAGTATATTCAAAACAAGTTTAGGAAAAATGCATTTTAGTCTCTATAGGCTCTTAAGGATGAAGCTAAGGAAAAAAATGTTGGTAGAAAATAGAATGTGTAGGCCCATGTGGATAAGGGCAAAAAAAATACTAAAGTATTTCTCAAAACATAGAATATAGAGGAGGTAGAGTTATATAAAAAATATAGAACTTCTTGTATTAAATTAACTTAAAAAAAAACCTATTATAAATTTACTTAATTCATAAAATGACATATCTATAGCTATTACAAAATGACTCTTAAAAATTGATATTTTGTCCTTGTTCTCCTCTAACTACTGTCAGCAAAATTTACTCTATACTATTCTATTTCTTTGATGTTATTCTTCTTATTTATGCCTTCCTTTTGTCTAAAGTCTATTGATATGTTTTTCTTCTACCCTTCACTTTCTTCTCTAAGCTCTATGATCTACTATTTTTGCATCAAAAATAAGAGGCTACTGCTTTATTCTCTACTACTTATTCCTTTTGCTACTATTGTGCTAATATCTATTCTATTTGTCTTTTTTCCTTTTTGTCTCCATTATATTCCTACCTACCTAACATGGATTCCACACCAAAAATGAAATGGTTCACACATTTCAAATTGAAACCTATTGCACATTAAATTCATTTGGTGGTTGTGACTGCTAAGTCTAGAGGTAGGCAAGGTAGGTGAGGAGGATAGGGAAATAACAATAATATTTTAACACTCATTATTTACCTTTATACCATGGTTTGTAGGAATTTTATTAGTATTAAAAACATCCTTATAACTTCTCTTCACTTATCCATATCATTCTAGACTCATTTTATGCATGTTCAGAGCTTCACTATTAAAGTTCATAGCTCTACTGATGGAGTTTGTAACTAGACTGGTAGGGTCCATAGCTAACATCTGGAAGCCTATAGCTAGATTGGTAGATTCTAGAGTTTCCATGGGGGAGTCTATAACTAGAATGACAGAGTCTATATCTCAATTATAGGAGTATGAAGTTGACCTATTAGAGTCTAGAGTTAGCCTTTAGGAGTTTGGTGCTGGCCTATAAGAGTACAGAGCTATGCTATAAGAGTTTAGAATTGACTTGTAGGAGTTTGAACCTAGAATATAAGAGTCTAAATATGACTTGTAGGATTATAAACCTAGACTATAGGAGTTTAGATCTAGACTATAGAAGTCTAGAGCTAGACTATAGGAGTCTAAATCTAGATTATAAGACTCTGAAGCTAGACTATAGGACTCTGGAGGTGGATTGTAGGACTTTAGAGCCAACATAAAACCTTATGGGCCCAATTCTACTACATTAATGACCCTTAGCCTTCTTATTAAGTGCATGAAAATGTCTTTTGACAATGGTTTAGTAAAATTATTAGCTAGTTATTAATCTGACTTATAAAATTTAAGCTTTATCACATGATTTTAAACTATCTCTTGAATGAAGTGATACATAATGATAATGTGATTACTCTTAACATGAAATATGGGGTTATTTGATAATATTATGGAAGATATATTATTAAAATACATGGTAGAAGTTCCTTGATACTCATCATGCAAATACGAAAGTATCCTTCTCAACCATATAGTTTGACATGTTGTTGCATTAGATGCTATGTACTCCACTTCAACTATAAAAAGTGAAATTATGGGTTTTTAATTTGAAGGCCAAGATATGGCTCCTAAAATAAGATAAAATACATACTTGAAGTACTCTTTTGATCATCAAGGCTACTGAATCAATCACTATCTATGTAACCCACACACTGAAACTCATCTACTATTGCATACAAAACTCCATAATCTCTTGTTCCATTCATGTACCTCAATATCCTTTTACCTGCTTGCCAATGTGTCTCCTTTATAATATCCATGAATATGGATATAAGGCTAACTACATACATGATGTCTAACCTAGTTGTAATCAAATACATTAAGCTTCCCACTAAGTTTGTGTACCATGTCGGGGGTCTACATTGCTACTACAATCATCTTTATGCAATAAAATACTTGTCTCGGCTAGTGTGAATACTAGATTATTGTCCAACATCCTAAACCTCTCCAAAATATTCTTTTCATACTTATATTGGCATATTAATATGCCTTCATCTATTTTCTTGAATTTTATACAAGAAAGTACTTCAATAAGCCCAAATCAATCATTTTAAACTCCTTCTTCATGGTTGTCTTTAACTCTTATATTGGCTGATTTGATTTTTTGGTAAATAATAGATCATCCACATACAAAAATAAATCAAACTATGACATTTACTCACTTTGATGTAGAGTGTCGGATCACTATCACTTTTACTAAATCCATTTCTCAACAATTATATGTCTATATGGATGTACCATGCTCTTGGGACTTGAGCCCATACAACACTTTTTTCAGCCTATACACGTTATTCTCATGCCTAAGAATCTCATATCTAGGTGGTTGTCCCACATAAACCTCTTCTTATATCACTTCATTCAAGAATATTTAATTGACATATAGTTGATACACCTTCCACTTATGTTGAGCAACAATAGATATGATTATATTTACCATTTCTATCCTTACTATAGGTGCAAACATCTCATTTTAGTCATGTCTAGGCCTTTTCTTGTATCCCTTAACCACTAGTTTTTCCTTATGCCTCTCTATCTTGTATTTTGGAGTGGTTTTTTTAATACACCCATTTAACTCTTATGAACTAATTTAATTTTAGTAGGTCAACTAACTCCCAAGTCTAATTTCTCTCTATTGTGTGCATTTTTTCATCCATTGCCTCACACCATTTATAGTCCTTGACTGATTCTTCAAAGTAGACATGGTTATTTGATAAAAAGAGAGCATAATTCATAGTATTATCTTCCTTTTGCTCATACCTTAACTGTTCATAGACTTCTTTCAAGCTTCTTGTCCTTGTTAAGCATTGATTTGAGTTGGAGGAGGATGATGTTAACTCATGAACAACTCCTTGACCTCATTGATGGATGTTTCCACTAAATGAATTATCCCTTTGTGATATAGAGGTATAACTTGGGGCATGAGTAGATGTACTACTTATTGGTCTAGATTCAATAAAGGGTCCACTAGCCCTTGTTTGTGCTTGTTATTCTTCTTATCTTTCTTCCAAAGCTTCATGCTCAATGAATTAAACATCCCCACTAATTATGATTTATTTAGTAATGGGATTCTATAACCAGTAATCCTATGACTAGTTACTATACCCAATTAATATGCACTTCTCACCATTGTCATGCCATTTTATCCTTATTTTCTTGGGCATAATGCATATGCAACACATTTGAACACTCTAAGGTGTTCAAAACTTAGATTCTAGTTTCTCCATGTTTCTTGAGGGATAATATCCCTAATTATCTATGATGAATAAATATTTAACAAGTATATGGTTGTTACTATAGCCTTAGCCCAAAAATCATTAGGCAAACCCTTTGCCTTTAACATGCTCCTTGCCATCTCTTAGATGGTCCTATTCTTCTTATCAACCACACCATTTTGATGTGGTGTATACCTAGATGTATATTACTTCTTGATGACATGATCCTTGAAAATATTCATGAAATAATTAGAGATATACTCTCCCCCTCTATCCATCCTCAAAATATTGATGTAGTGGCCACTTTGTTTCTCCACCATGACATTGAGTTGCTTAAAGGTCTCAAATGCATCCAATTTGTTCTTAAAAAAATACACTTCTATCTTCTATCTATATAATTTATGAATGTCATGAAGTATATATTCTTATCTAGGGATGGAATCTTCATTAGACCACACAAGTCTAAATAGATCAACTCTAAAGGAGTTTTAGCTCTCCATGATTTACCCATAGGAAATGCACTCCTATGTTGATTACCCAATATACATCCTTCAAAAATTTTGTTTGGATATTATATAAGGGGAATCACTCTTAACATTTGCTTCTTTTGAAGAAGGTTAAACCCTTTAAATCTCAAATTCCCCTATCTAAGGTATCAAAGAGTAGACTCATCTACTATCACTATTTTGAACATTATTGCGAGTTCATTTTGCATTCTCAATAGAAACATCCAATTGATTATCATCTTGAATTATATAATATGCCTATTTAATCCAATCCTATAAAATATTATGCATTCACCATTCTATAAATCTATCTTTTTATCCCTTTTGGACAAGTTGCCCAATGTTAATAAGGTAGTGCTTCAACCTAGGCATATAGTAAACATCTTGAATTTGTCTTTTATCAACTTGCTTGGTGTGAATAAATATGTTACCTTTACCCATGATGATAAATTTATCATTATTTCCCATATTTACCTCTAATTTGATTAACTCATTAATGTGGTTGAACATTTTTTTCCCACTCATGTGGTTGATACAACCACTATCCAAGTACCATGTCTCTTTACCACTTTATTTTGTAATGTTGCATGTTATGAACAAGTTTCCACCTTTCTAATTCCTATTAAGTTTAAACTCTTGTGTTTTTTATAAATTTTAATTATGCCTATTCATATCATACTCCTTTCTACACTCACTATCATAGTGTCCATACCTCTTATAATAATAGCATTGGACTATAGTCTTATCAAACTTTGGTGTAGATCCTCCTCTAGAAGTGATGTTGATCCTTCCTCTTCCTCTTACATGTGAATCTTGATGGTTATGACTTTCAAATTCTTGACTATTGTGAGTTCTTCATCTTCCTCTATTGTTTGATCCTCTCCCATTTCCTCTCATATTCATATTGGTCTTGAATGCTTGATCATGGGAGGGGGTGGATGACCTATTCATCCTTTGTTCATGGGTTTTCAAGGAACCCATTAGCTCATCTATTGTCATTTACCTCAAATCCTTTGAATCTTCAATTATAACCAATATAGGGTTAAATATAATTGGAAGGATCCTCAACACCTTCTCTATGATCCTATGATCTTCAAGAGTATCAGCACGTGGCTTCTTTTGATTAATAATATTCATTATCCTTGTAAATAAGTCATTGATAGACTCACTCTCCTTAATTTATACAGTCTCAAAGTACCTTATTAATAGATTCAAATTAATAAGATTCACCTTGTCACTCCTTTGATAGTCATTTTGAAGAATATCCCATACTTGTTTAGAATGGACAACTACTACTATCTTAGGAAATATTGAATCAACTAGTGCCTTTTATATGTAGCTAATTTCCTTGGAATCCTTTATCCTATTATCTTTCAATGTATTCCTTTATGATTGTTTTAATGAATTAAAGGATAATATGTCTAAAACCTCATTATATCCACCTTCAACCAACTCCCATATCTCTTGAGAGTCGAATATGGTATTAATTTTGATGATCCATACATCATATTTATTTCCATCAAATGCAGGGGCCTATTGCCATGAACCATAATTGCCTATTTCCATGTCTAAATGGTCTTACAACCTAAGGGATCTGATACTAATTATTATAAGAAAATAGAATGTGCAGACCTAGGTGGATAAGGGTAGAATAAAAACTAAAAACATGCTCAAAATATAGAATATGGAGGAAGAAGATTTGTATAGAAAAATACATAACTTCTTATATTAAATTTGATTAAAAAATCTCCTATTACAAACTAACTTAATTCATAAACTTACACAACTACAACTATTAAAAAATGACTCTTATAAACTGATATTTTGTCTTTGTTCTCCTTTAATTATTGTTAGTAAACATTCCTCTATAATGCTATGTTTTTTTTTTATGTTCTTATTTTTTCTACCTTCTTGTTATCCAAAGTATGCTATTATGTCATTCTTCTACCCTTCACTTTCTTTTTTAGGCTCTATGCTTTACTGCTACTGCTGATGCTACATAAAAAACTACTAGCCACTTTTCTATTTTTTACCACTTCTTCCTTTTGCTACTATTACACTAATATCTATTTTATTTATTTTCTTTCTTTTTTGTCTTTACTAGTTACTCACCTACCTACCATATATTTTACCCCCAAAAATGAAATGGTTCATACATTTAAAATTTAGACTTGTTGCACATTAAATTCATTTGGTGGTTATGACTACTGAGTTTGGAGCTAGGCAAGATAGGTGAGGAGGATAGGGAAAGAATAATAATATTTAAAAATAATAATATTAAACTTGGTAGTCAGTCTGATCATCATTCAAATTTTCAAATAAAACATACACAAGTCACATGGATTGTTTGACAAAGTGTCTCAATGAAATATGGTCTCCTATAATGTTATGTCTATATATTATACACAAAATGTCTTTTGTGTGGGCTTTCAATGACCAATTACATGGAATTATTACCAAACTCCTATTAATTCAAGCTTATCATTGATTTATTTGTAGAGGATCTACCATGTACCATTTTCCTCTTGTGTAGCTAAGGTAAACTTGATTCAAGGTGATTTTCAACATTCAGTACAGGTTTTAAGACATCAAAATAAAAAGCTTATGGTGTTGTAGATTTATCCCCTTGAATTTATAGTATAAAGTTTCTTAACAAAAATCCAATTTGGTTGAAAGAAGTAGCATATATGATTTTGCCTTGTATTATAATTCTTCTAAAAACATGGAAACTAAACCAATTTTTTTTGTAACTTGCTAATATAATAGCATGACCATTTTTTAAATCATATTTATAGTACCTTAGATTTAATAAGAAGTGCTCATAGTTAAAAGATGGAAGGAAACTAGTAGATGTCCATGAAATAAATATAATTGGAAAATTGTCTAATGTTTTTATTAAGAATTTTAGGACATAATTGCCTTGGATTATTGAGTTCTGTAAATAATTTGGGAAAGTAAAACCACTACTTTTCCTCATTTTAGTAAAATCATTCATGCAACAAAGAGAAGTGATGTTAGCAAATAGAAAAACTAATGTTGCACCAAATATATGAATCTTTAAGGATAAACATGATAAAATGTTGTGAGTCATTTACAAAAATATATACTATAATTAAAAAGGATAAGTGGTTTTCCATGTTATTCAGGTAGCACAATAACTACATTTGGTGGAGGTAAGGATTACTCATTTACTTCTCTCGCTTATGTGGATGGATTTGGTGATTTGAAAACACTTTAGAAAAATGGTTAATTGCAAACTTATGCGATTACATTAATGAATGCTATAGTTTTTAGAAGATTATGTAGTTTGGTAGGATTGGGGATGCTAGGTATGATTTATTGTAGAATGCTTCAGTTTACTTCTCTTCAAGGCCCCACTATTAGTATCAATATTGGAAGAGTTCAAAGAATTATGCATCCTACTAATTTTTATGGCAACTAGATTTATTACTTTTCAAATGGACGTAAATAATTAAAAAACAACAAATTTATAGACTTGGTGATATAGGTGAGGCATGGATGATTCTACAAAATTTGACTTGATGTAAAAATTGATTACTAAAAATAATCCTCCTCTTGCCTTTAGAGGTGGTGGAAGTTCCAATTTCACTATGAATCCTACAAATAATCATCCTATGATGTTTAAATTAATGAAACATAAACTAAAAAAAACATTGTAGAGGATTGACCACCCTATCTACTACATGAATTATTAGTAAAAAACCTAGGGTAGGTGATAGTGGCTCAATGTCTCTTCTCAGATACCTAATGCTAGTGGGCTTATTGAAAATTTGGGTAACCATACATCATTTTAAAGCTTATCATCAAATTCACTAATATTGATTATATGTTAGTGGAAATTCTTACTTCTCATGTCAATGATCTTACAATATCTAACTTACAAAGTCTTAGCCCAAGAAAAGATCTCTCTATCTTCACACTAACATAGGTAACATAAGTGAAGTTGTGATAACAAGATAGAATATTCTAGTACTAAGCTCTATGATTTTTTGAGCTAGACCTAACATGGTCTAATGTGAATTTTAGGATGGAAACAATTCTACAAGTCCAAATGAAAAACAAGATGAATCTATAAACTTAAGTCATATCAAATTTTTGTATTAATTAGTTTTATCTAATGTTATAAAATGAATTAATCAAATGTTGTAAATTGTAAGTTATAAAGTCAATACTAAATGTCAAATCAAGTTAGTTTGAGCTAACTTAGAGTTAAGATTATGTTGAGTTAAAAAGGTAGTTATGTAACTACCCATGCAAGAACAAGCCTATAAAAGGCATAATTATAATTTTAAAAGAGGGTTATTTTCTCTAATATAAAAATGGAGGATTTTATCTTGGTGAAAGACAAGGAGGAGAATACAAAAATTTTACTTTGTGTACATGTAATATTTTTTAGAATTGTGAATACATAATGCAAACAAGGAAAATATATGCTGCTGTGAAAGTGTTGATGCTCTTTAACTATCAAATAGATTTTGTTATTCATATTTGAATGTACTAATTAATACTTTATTATTATTTTTTGTATGTAAAATCTTTGATAATATAGTCTATTGTGCTATAAATCTTGGTGAATCAACTTTGTGTCGTATGCATGTAATATGTTTGATAAAATGTCTTTGTGATTTCATGAAAACTTTTATCTATCCTTTATTTGTATTTCACATTTCCATGTGAGAGTAAGATTCCAAACCATGATTATTTGATGCCAAATGAAACCATGTCCAAAATTATGAAAGTGATATTTTTTGAAAATTTTCATTTTAAAATATAGAGGCATTCCTTATAACTTTGTGTCTATAAACCTTTTTGGTGATGTTTTCATTCCCCAGTTTGAAGTATGTCTTTCTCACTCTTTTTGTGAATACATGTTTTCATTTTTGAACTATAGAATCCATTTTCATTTCAACTAGGTTATCTAGGAATAACTATGTATTCACTCCATTGTAGCTTTTGCATCCTATTTTTATCTCTTTTATTACTCTCTATTCTTATTTCAACTTTCTCTTTCCTTTCCCTTTTTTTATTTACTTTATGCAATTTCTCACTAAAAGCACACAACACCCCCCAGATAATCCCAAATCATGTGAGGGAGTTTACCCTCTAAAAAAAAATTAAAAATCACTCTTATCCTCATAGTTTATCCAATGTTTCAATATTTCATGTTGCTACCATTGGGTAAGTCAATAAAAAAACCAAAAGTATATCAACATAAAATCTCCCCAACACCTTTTAATTTTTTACTATGATATTTTTTTGGTTTTTTTTGGTTTTTTTCCTCCTGTACATGGATTTATAATCCCATAAATATGTGTATAAGATTACTAACACAAAATAGCTTACACCTATCTAGTAAATAAGAGAACCTAAAAACCAAGAAGCTTAGATTATCCTAAACCCACACTTTTAAAGAGATTTCAAATTTATCTCTGACCTAGGTATGCCTCAAGTGAAATATAAGAGAGGGAAGGGTGAGGATTGTGAGGGGTGAAAAAAATGTAATATGATACAATGTGTATTATATTAGGAGATGACTATGATAGGGGACTTTTTTGCTTCATAAAATATAAGGGATAAAGGTATTTGAAAGTTAATGAATTTAAATAAAATTGTGTAATGAATGTAGGAGGATGAAGATAAGCCCATGTAGGGAGATGAGTTGTATAAATAGGGTGTTAATTTCACTAAATGAGTAATGTAAACCTAAAATGGGTCTAGAATAATTAATGATAGAGATAAAACCCAAGAAGAGAGAGATATAAGTGAGGAAAAATCAAGAGGGGAAAGCATGAAAATATAGAGTACCAAAGGATGAAAAAAGAAACAATGGATAAATATAGAGATAAGTTTTTAGGAAAGTTAAATTTAACAAAGTATCAAAAAGGACATAATGATTGGATAATCCAAAGGGGGAAGATGTAAAATAAGATAAAATATAATAGGATTAGAAATGAAACAATGGCCACATAAACCCAAAAGGGGAAGAGATACTAAGGTAAAAATTACCCAAGGACCACAAAGGATGAAATAGCCTAATAAACCCGAAGAGGGGAAATAGATACCATTAAGTAAAATTTAAAATAAAGTAAAGAACATGATACATGAAAAAATATAATTAAATTAAAAGTGTTAAAGATAATGATATAATATCTAAAACATGATAAAACATGAGATAAAATGTATGATACAATATTTAATTACTAACAAATGTCTCAAAATATCATTACACACACTATTAACAACATCATAAATATCATGCTATAATAAATAATGGGCCTTGACCATGATATCTTACACTCTCTTTGAGATCTAAGCAAGGAATTTATTATGAAGGGAATCATTAAACTAGGTGTCATAGAATTTTTAGGATACTGATCTATTGGATGTGAATAGGATATACAAGGAAATATTCCAACCAAAGAGGGCATTGTGGCTATAGGGGAGGTTTTTAATCCATTTCATGAAAATGTCATGACTTAGTTGGTGTAGATAGGTGCTTGATCCTCTATAAATGGTGTGATTTTTTTGGCATAGCCTGGTGCTTTGGCTTTTGAAAACTACATATATGTTGTTGATATTGTTAACACTCATTAATGGAGTGATAAGTGCACTCATTCCAAACATAATATAATTCCTTATTATTATGGAGAAACTTGGATTTTCCACTGGAGTATGCCTATCCAATTAAGGATATGAAGGTGGTAATTGATGATGAAACATATTTAAATATTTGGAATATGATTAGCAATCTACTATAAAATGAGTAGTATCATGAAATCATAAAAGGATCTTGTTGTGGAAGGAAATCATGGTTTTAGAATATTTATCATAACAACCTATTATTGTGACTTTTAAATCTCTAAATACTTTCCTTATGATTTGTAATTTTGGACTATATGCTAGTGGGCCTTATGCTCTATGAAATAGTGATCCAGATCATGATGTCCTAAACATTGCATCAAATGTTTTATTACTAGTGGGTGTTATTCTAGAGTTAACATCTCATATGGAATAATAATATCCATATTGGAGGCATAAAATAAGGGATACAATCAATTTTATAATCACCATATACACCACTATGAAGATAATAAGGGAATAAAACATCATGAATTTTAGAGCAATAAATAATAATAATGCTAATACTATATTTGAAAGATATTTATTCATATGATTATTGAAGAGAGGTTTCTCAATGTTAAGTTTATACATGTTTTTATTGGGCATAAGTAAACAAATGAGGATCATCTAATTTTTAACCATCATAATAGTCAAGAGTGGTGAGATTCACATGGATGGATTCAACCATAATTTCACTATGAGAGGAAGTGTTAATAAGAGATTATATTGAAAATGTCATGATAGTAACAAATTTTTCAAGTTACCTCTCCCAAGAAGGGGGTTGAAAGGTATCATATAATTGATCTATTATGTGATGGGTAATATTTAAAGTTTTTATTTTTAAATTGATCTCATTAAATTCATTTTTAATGGATTTGAGTATGTTTGGTAGGATGCTTCTCACAATATTGGGGGTGACCACTATAACATCTCAATGAGTTCATAACATAGTTAAAATTTTGGCAATCTAAAAATTAGATACTTATAATCTCTTCAATTGAAGATATTTTAAAAACATCACATTTTTGAAATTTCTAAAAATCCAAAGGATTGTCATCATTTTTAACTTTTTAGATATATCCTATGTAGGGAAAATTGATGCATTGACATGTTGAAGAATCTATGCCCTCATATGATGATTCCAATGGAAATTAATCATGATTTTCTAATAAATGTAAAAGTTAAAGATTATAAATTTCATCCCAACCTTTCTATGAGGTAAATGATAGGAAAAAAAATGCATCCCATAAGAAGCATTTTTATTTGATCATATCCTTGGCACATGTTACAAGTTGTATTAATATTTATTTTTGAATAACCAAGGTATTTTACAGAGACCTTAAAGTAAAAAGAGGAAACACAAGTAATCAAACCTTTGTCAATGATGGATCTATTGACTTGGACATAACTTATATGGATGCTAATGAAAAGAAGAGGATAATTTGAATGAATTAGTATTTTGATAGGAATCATAGATTGGATTTGAAATTGAATTGTAATAGATAAAACTTGGTTTATGGTTTGATTTAATTGGATAGACAAATGTTCACATTTTTTAATGATACTCTCATAATAACTGCACAAGGTAGATTCTTTCCCCATCAGGTTTTTTAATGATACTCTCATAATAACTGCACAAGGTAGATTCTTTCCCCATCAGGGGTAGTTGAGAAATATTCATGTCAAGAAGGGTTTGCATTAATCCTTTTAGAATTTTAGGTGAGTTATGCATAATTTTAAAGAAGTGAATACAATTAGGAATCTTAGAAATATACTAAATGGAATCTTATTTCTCAAACCTAGACCATATTTTCTATAATTGAGAAACAAAAGGATGGATGATATCATATATAACCTTTGAAGGGGTTAGATTTGAGTTATCATTTTTTTATTCTAATAAATGTCATTATTTGGGATGAAGGTGTATGAATTAGATAACATCATTGGTCAAGCCATCAAGGTTGGAAAAACTAAAGACAATGCCATAGTCTTGTCCAATGGCATAAAAGATGCACAATCATAATTCTAAACATAATCAGATGGTCTAATGATGTTAGAATGTTATGGCTTTGTGATTATGATATTTTTGAGGGAGAGAGTACATAAATTTGACCTATATGATAATATTAAATAGTTATGTAGGTCATTTAGGTGGTTGTAGTATTATTTTGGGTATTAGGTTGAGGATTAACATAAGTGATAATGTAATTCATAGCTTGGATGTTAACTACATTTTCTTCATGATTTGAAGAATTAGGATTAACCATAATTTCTATGGAATTGGTATCTAGGTATAAATATCAAGGATTTTTATCTTAGGGAAGATTGTAATTATGTTGAGATTTGTTGTGTTTCTTTGGAAGTGATCCAAAATAGGAATTTGATTGGTTTAAAGGTGAGTATCGCCTTGGTTAAGTGTAGCATGCTTTATATAATTTCATGATGTTTTGAAATATTTTAAAATTATTGTTTTCAATTTATTGATATCATTTTATTATTGTACCATCATGGTCAAAATTATTTCCAAGTAATAATTTTTATGATAAGGTGTGAAGGGGATGGTAATTTTCATGTGAATGACCCTAATTAGCATGAAAAAATATATTTTTCAATTATCATACCATTGATGTTTGGTACAAGAAGGATAAATATATTTATGTTGAGGCATATAAATTATTCTCTAAAGTTTAATTTATAGGTTAATGAATTTTTTGATCCAAAGGAGGAGGTGGTTGAAAAGTGATTCCCATAAGTGGTTAGGAGAGAGTTTCATTTTAATAATTGTTATCCAATTTTGACCCCTAAGGTCAAAAGAGGACCCCTATGGGGAAATTATTGAACCCTATGTGATTTATGAGGTCATAAATAAGTATAAAATAATTTATTATCATTTATTAAGGTAAATTTGGAAATATTAAGGTAAGTCTCTTTTATGTGTTTTGGTCTATTTGAGTCTCCTAAATCAAAAAGGGTAAAAAGGGTCATTTGTGGTGCCTTGAAAAATGTGTCAAAGGTAAAATTAGGTTAATATGGGTATTATTTTATGTCATGATATGTAAAAAATATTTTCAAGTCATAAAAGTCAGTTATGGAGAAGAAATGTTAGTTTTAGAGGCTTAACAAGCAAGTATAACATGGAAGGAGAGAGAATGTGCATAAAAATTAGTTTATTAGCATGATCATGTGTTTTCAAGTATATAATAGTTATTTTAAAATATTTATAATTTCATATTAAGTTAATAATGTCATATCTCTCCTATTGACTCCACAAACTCATATAAGCAAAATTGGAATGAATGGTATAGCTAGGAGAAAGAAGGTAATTGACAAGTTGGAGATGGGAGGTATGATATTGAGTCTTATTGAATTATATATGATAAAAAAATATGATTAATAAGTTATAAATTTTTTTTTCACATATCTACAATTAATCTCCTTGAGTGTGTTCAATTCACCTAAGTGATAAGTGTGAGAGTCTAGGCCTAAAGGACTAGTGAGTGACTGCAAGAAAGCAATAACAAGTGTCAAAGAGAAGATAATAATTTGAGTGGTATTTAATGACATAAATAAATAATTTTTCCAACTTATTATGTGATGGAATATTTTTTAATTAATTCTAAATTAGTTGTGGATAGTTAGTAAACTCCTCATCAAGAAAATAGTTTCGAGAAGGACATTGAAGTGTCCCTATGCCAACTTTAGGAGAATGTTGTACTTAAGATAGATGCTTACCCAAGATAACTTCATGAAATATTTTATAAATCATTATTTTTCATTATAATTGTTATTAACTACTTGAAACTCAAAATTGTGACACTTCAATGTCACTCTTTCTCTCTCTTCTCCCATTATTCTATATATTGAAGCTATTTTGGCATTGTAAACTATCCATAATTAGTATGGTGAAGCTCTACTAGTTTGACATCTTTTTTTGAATTTTAATAAATTTATAAAGATATTTTAGTCTCTAAAATTTATTTCCTTAGTATTTCAATTAATCTATTTGGATGATAAGTCATTATTATTTCTCCTTGTTTCCATTTTACTCTTGTATGCATTGTGTGAGTAATACTTATTCTATCAGGTCTCATGAAGTATAATTATTTTTTAGGTGTTATTTAAGGTTTGAATAGAGATTATTAGTGTTTGATATTATACCTCATATTTAGATACATTTCAAAATGCATAACAATCTACCTCTATGTAGAAATACTTATGCTATAAGAACTTTGAGTTGAGATAAGTTTTAGCAATCTGCCTTCATAGTGAAAGTTTCAAGTATGTTTTTGGAGATATCCTTGGTGTATAACATACATTATTTTAGGTTAATTTAATGTTTAATTATTCCATTTTCACCCCAATATGTGATTTGTCTAATGTAGTTGAGATCCTATATAGTTAGATCAAGGGAGTTAACCCATATTCTGATATCTATCTCTTGTAGCAACTTGTCTATACTCAGAGATTGTTACATGCTATCCAAAATTTGAGAAGGTATATTTAAATTATATATGGTGAAAATTTTAGATATAATAATCATATCATACTCAGTGGAATATGATTTCCAATAATGTTGTTTAATGTGGATGCTAGTCTTGACAATAAGAGGCTATAATACTCTACTCCCTGTAGTATTTGACTAATCCAACAATTGAATATTAGTGGTAGACTAGTGTAATATTTCATGCCTAAAGTAAACATAAGATACCTTGATAAAGTCATTCCTTTTGATTTCCAAGAGCTTAATTATTATTTAAACAAAGCAAATAGATTTTCTAATACCCATCCTTACCTAAGGAGATCATATCTTGATCATAGACTTATAAGAAAGTTTTTAATTGGACCAATATTGTAAAATCCTAAAGATATCATGGAAAGGAACCTAAATTTTATTGATTTAAATTGATATATTCCTCTAAGACTTGCCTAATATTGTGACATTCCCATAACTACCCTCAAAAGTGTTCCCTCATACATAGGTGAGACTACCATTATCCCTATTAAACACATTAGAAACATATATAACTTTTTAAATATACATCACATCATTAAGGATAATATATCCATAAGGTTATTGTATATTTATTTCAAGGGGAAGGCTCTTGATTGGTATGGTAATTTGGCTCCTGAATCTATCACCACATGGGATGAATTGGGTGGTGCTTTGAGAAGAAGGTTTGAGGATAAGAGTGATAACTTATCATTGACTAAGAAAATGACCAACATAAGGAGAGAACCTCAAGAAAATATTAAATAATTCAACACAATATTTTAGAAGACATAAGATAGGATCCTAATTATGGTAAGTCTTATTTCTCATCATGCTTTCCTTTATTATCTTAAGGATTTTGATAGGAATATTTTAATGATGATACAATATATGGGAGGAAACACATTAACTAATACCTATTAAGTGGCCATTAGGGATGATAATTGTTTGATTTATTCTATGAATATTTCTCCAAGACCCCTTATGTCTCTATTCCCTAATATACAAACCCCTACACCTATTATTTCTCCCATTCCTAAACCAAAACATAATCCATCTACCCCTAGTCAGTCAAGTAAATCTAATGAGGAAAAAAGAGTGAAGGATCTTGAGTAAGAGATATTAGGTCTTAAAAAGATCATACAATAGTATCAAGTGAGACATTTTCAAAGACATTATTAACAAAATCAGTCCTATCCAAATTATCAAGGAAATAGACCATGCTTTCAAGGTCATCCTCAAAGTTAAGGACAACTAGATCAAGCATAAGAATATAATGGTTATAACCCTAATTATACATCCACATCAAAATAATTAGTTCCTAATTAAAACAACCTCTACCAGGAGTATTAGGGTCAGCCTCCATGAGATCAATCTCCTGATCCATCTACATATGCTAATGAGTTCTTCAATCAAGATTTCATGGTAAAATAGGGAATAATACCAGCCATGACTCAAAATGAGGTACCTAATGGAGGAGATAACAATGGAGAGAGTACAAAAGTGAGGTCTACTTTAGTCAACTGGTATAAATATGACTCATGTGCTTTGAATTATCAAAGGAAATCAAAGAAGACTCAAGTTTTATAGCTACTAACACAAGGGCAAAGAGAAAGGCAATTGAAGAGGTTTAATGGGATCGTAATGGTTCATCAATGAGTGTTGACACATCCCAAATGGAAGGTATTTCTAATGGAGTCCCAAATTCATAAGTAGATCAAAGAGTTTATAATTCTAGTAACTCTTTCACACATCAAAATTCTCAAGGTATAGGCAACACTATTCCTAGTAGTGGATAAACTAAGGTTAGTGGATCTTTTACTAACATTATAGAGCAGATGAAGAAGGCTCATGTGAATTTATCAATGTGGGATACACTTTAAATTATTAGATAATAAAACTCAAACTAATAGGAGATATCCAAACTTAACATGGCAATGAATCATCCTAGTGGGAAACAGGTAGCCTTGACAAACACATTGAAGCATAGTGAGGGACAACCAAACAAAATTGAGAAAGTAGATAAACTTACTCCATTCTATCTCTCTATCATTAATGGAGATTATTTGGTAAATAATTTTTTGATTGATAGTGGAGTAAGTACTTTAGTCATACCCAAGCAAGTAGCTGATAAGTTAAATTTTAAGTATGAACCTCATTCTAAGGGAGTAATATAAATAGATGAGTCAATTTCTAAGTCAATTGTCATAATAAAAGGTTTGAAACTTATTCTTTGTGCTTGTACTACTTTAAATATTCCTCAAGTTGTTTTGGTTGTGGATATGCCACCTCACTTTTCCCTTTATTTTTTAATAGATTTTACTGCTAAGATTGGAGGATACTTGACTTTAGATTGGTCTTATATGGAATTTAGGACTAGGTATGGTACTAAAGTATCAATAAAATCTAAAATTATATCTATTTTTCATATAGAACCATATGTGCCTTATATGTTTAACATGAATTTCAAAATTAATGATGAAGAAGATCATCATGGTGATCAAAAACCTCTAACACTTCTTGATGGCATAGCTAACTTGTACCTTGATGAATAGGGAGTTGATCAGTATGGATTTGATCCATATGAAAATTTTAAATAAATAGGTCTTGGTACATACATCCTCCATGAATAATGTTATGGGTCTCTTGAGGCAAATTGTGATGATACTCTAGAATAGATTGTATGGGTAACTACCTTTTTCACATGGAGGATGATTTTAGTATGCCAATTATAACAAAGCATGCTAGTCTTAGTGATCATTCATTTTTTCTTGCCAAATGAGAGGATTTTCATGAGCATTAACCTCAAGAAAAGGTGGATGATATGTGGCAATAATTCAATGCCATAGTGTATAAGTTTGAGGATGTAAGCAAGTCTACAACTCTTTAAAAGGAATACAAACCTAATGATAAGGTCAATCATGTATCTAATGAACATAAAGAAGAGTGTGGGGTCTTTACTAGGTAAAAAATAACTTTGGTATACCATGAAGTGTTTTTTAAACTAGAAGACAACCTTGATGACTCTAAATAATAAACATATTAGGATTCAAAAACATTTTAAGTTGGGAAGGGTTTCATGATTCCCAATGATTAGATTGAGGACTGACAGGTAGACATGATAAACATCAAGTAAGCTACAAATTCAAACAAGCCTCTAAGAAAACTAGATGGAGTGTACATAATATTTACAAGAAAAAGACTTGTAATTAGAGGTTATAATAATGGTAAGTTATTTTATTACCTTCATAATCAAGTTCTCACTAACAAACATTAATTATATGATGGTTTATTTTTATGGAGTAGGAGTGAATCTAGAAGCATTATCTTTGACCCTGGTTGAAGTAATGAAGAAATTTCCCTTCACCTCAAGATTTTTGAGGTCTTGTACATATTAATATAGGTGTGTGTTTTCCATAAGTGTTGGACACATTATCTAGTGTGAGTTGCTTGTGTGTTTTCCCTAAGTGCTTGGGTAGTACATTATGTGTGTCTTGTTGTATTGTTTTGTGTGTTTGTTTCTTTTTGTGTGTTGGTGTGAGTTTTGAGTCTTTTCATAGGAATATAAATGTCAATTTAATTATATTAGTGACTCCATTTCCCAATGAAAGGTCAAAGCAATTGGTTCTTAACATAGCAGGCATGCTACCACTATGACTCACCAATTTGTTATCTAATTTTGACCCCCAAGGTCAAAATAGGCCCCTATAGGAAAATACTTAAACCTCAGTTTATTTAGGAGTTAAAAATTGAGTATAAAATACTTTATTAACATTTATTAAGGTAAATTTGGAAAGATTAAGGTAAGTCTCTTTTTATGTGTTTTGGTTTATTTGAGTCTCCTAAATCAAAAAGGGTAAAAGAGGTCATTTATGGTGCCTTGAAAAATGTGTCAAAGGTAAAATTAGGTAAATATGGGTATTAGTTTATGTCATGTTATGGAAAAAATAGTTTCAAGTCATAAAAGTCAGTTATGAACAAGAAATGTTAGTTTTAGAGGCTTCTCAAGCAAGTACAACATGGGAAAAGATAAAATGTGTATAGAAATTAGGTTTTCAGCATGATCAAGTGTTTTCAAGTCTATAATATTGATTTTATAGTACTTAAAAGGTTAGAGGAACTAAAAACAACATATCTCTCCTATCTACTCCTTCACAAGCTCATATAAGCAAAATTGGAATGAATGGTATGGCTAGGAGAAAGAAGGTGACTACTAAATTAGAGATGAGAAGTATGATATTGAGTTTTATTTAAGTATATATGATATTAAAAAGGATAAATAATCTATGAAAATGTGTCTCACATCTCTGTAATAAATCTCCTTGAGTGTGTGCAATTCACTTAAGTGATAAGTGTGAGAGTCTAGGCCTAGAGGACTAGTGAGTGACTATAAGAAAGGAATAAAAAGTGTCAAAGAAAAGATCATTATATGTGGGTTGTATAATTACCTTCAAAAATAAAATTTCCACCTTTTCAAGTTAAGTCATATGTGTCAATAATTCCAAAGAAGTTTTGGACAGTTAGTGAACTCCTCATCAAGAAAATAGTTTCAAGAAGGACAATGAAGTGATCCTATGCCAACTTTAGGAGAATGCTGTAATTCAAATAGACACTTTCCCAAGATAAATTCATGACATTTTTTATAACTCCTCTTATATTGTAATTGGTATTCAAGAATTGACACTTGGAATTGTGACTCTTCAACGTCACTCTTTCTCTCTCTTATCCTATTGCTCTATATATTGAAGCCATTTTGGCATTGTAAACTATCCATAATTGGTATTATGAAGCCCTATTGGTTTGAAATCTTTTTTTTCCTTTGAATAAATTTATAAATATGGTTTAGTATCTAAAATTTCTTGCCTAAGTATGTCAAGTAGTCTATTTGGATGACAAGTGATGATTATTTCTCCTTAGTTCCATTCTGCTCTTGTATGCATTATGTGAGTAATACTTATTTTAACATGTCTCATGAAGTGTAACTATTTTTTAGGTTTTATTTTAAGTGTGAAGAGAGATTAGTAGTGTCTAAGATTATAAATCCTATACAGCCACCTTTGGAAATGCATAGCAATATGACTCCATGTAGAAATCCTTATGTTAGAATAACCTTGAGTTAAGATCAGTTTTAGTTTCAAGTATGTTTGTGGATATATCCTTAGTGTATCACCTCCATTATTTTATGTTAATGTCATGTTTTTTTTATTCCATTTTTTCCCTGACATGTGATTAGTCTAGTGTAGTTAAGAGCCTAAATCGCTATATCAAGGGAGCTAGCCCATAATCTAGATATCTACCTCTTGTAGAAAATTTCATATACTCAGAGATAGTTCCATGTTATCCCAAATTTGAGAAGGTATATTTAAATTTTATAGGGTGAAAATTTGGGCTATAATAATAATTACTAGGAAAATTTCATAAATAGTCCTATTAAATTCAAAATTGTGGCCATGGATGTTAACACCATCATCAATAATGTGATTATTTTTTTAGGTATCATAATAATTCATGTGTATTATTCAAGTTGAAAAACTCAAATTGTTTCATTATATGATCCTACCTTTTATCTTAATCAAAGTCTTCTTCCAAAATTTTAAGAGATAATTACCTAACCTTATATTTTAGTCTTGGTTTTAAATTAATTGTACAAATATTAAAGAGACATTATTCAATCATGTTATGCTTAAATTTTTGGGCCAAATACTTCCATTACTTGATTAATTCATGAGTTGACTTATGATCAGGTTATTTATAATTAATGAAGTTACCCAATTTGGTAAGTCATGATATTGGAATTATTTAGCCAATGTATTACCTAAACCTTCTAACTTGGTGATAGAGTTAGGCTTGAGTTTATTATACCATTCTAAATAATCACTTTAAGGTTTATATAAAGTGTTTTGGTAGATATGTAGGTATTAAGCTTGATAAAATATTTATAGATATTTATGATGCCCTTATGATATAAGGAATTATCTGTATACCCATCATAAGTGATGGTTCAAGTAACTCCCCCAATGTTCATGAATACACTATGAGGTTCTAAGCATCCACTTTGGAAAAATTTCATGACCTTAATGCAAGTGCTTGGTTATAGAATAGGGTTACTGAGATGGTCCTTAAAGATGGAGTGGCATGTAGGGACAAGGGAATATTGATTTGGCATTCCCAACTTTCAAGAAGGAACATTAGATATTTTCATGAGGTGATTTTTCACTTGTATGAATTAATTAGGACTATATGTTTGAATATGTTGAATTTAGTCCAAGATCTATAAGCTCATTGAGTTGGATAAATTAGATAATTTTTATTTAATTAGAATACTTGAGTTGCATATTGACTAAATTAAGAAGTTTGAGTAGGTCTAGATTATGGATTAGCATTTTTGATAATGTTTACACTTAGGGAAATAAAATTATCACCATACATACTTATAGCTATGTTGGGCATTATGGATGAGGAAGGATTGGAGGAATTCAAGGATTGACTTGCTTTAAATCTTTGAAAAGAACCAAATCCAATATGAGTATTAATAAAATTAGAAACTATAAGAACATAGATTTATTATTGGGATTTTATTGTGTTTGTGATGTTATTATAAAAAAGCTTACATTCAGGACTAAATTCACTACAATATTTTATTTCACCCCCAAAATTAGATTACTCATGGGGTATCTTTCTATCCCTAGATCCTTATTTACCATGGGATTAGGAGGATTGTGTGTGTTCTTGTTGGTGTTGGTCATGGCCCTATTGTAATCATCATATGGATTTATTGGAAGAAATCAAAATTATAGGTAAAAGTATTTTAAGAATTTATAGTGTTAGTCATAGACATGGCACTAGGATTGTTGTTATTGAATCCTTGAAAATTAATGAAATCTTGGTTGGCTTACTTTTGGGTATTACCAATGTTTTTTAATGAAAGTTTTTGAAATATAACATATAATTGAGTAAAGATCAAGAAATCAAATTGGAGAGTAAAAGAAAACTAAGTGGTCATCCTAAATATTGTTAGATTACTAGATTATAATTTTAAATGTGATAGTGAGTTGGCTGTAAGCAAGGAACCAAAAAATAATTTATGGTTTTAGGATGTTTAGGCTAAAAGGGATCTATATTAGTAATGATAATTACTTGGTATTGAGACCTACCCCCTCACTTCACACACCATAGTAATAAGGGTGTTGGGTGCTTATCCAATATATAACATTAACCATGTGTTTATACTTGGCCATAAAACCAAGTCATCTTCCTCCTTGGTGATGAAATCTAAGTAGGTAGGCCTTGGGTAGACAATTATTAAAATGATTTTTAAGATTTTGTTGTTTGGTAGTGTGTGCATAAAAGAGAAAAATAGTGTAACTAAATGGTATATTGAAAAAACACCTAATTAGACTATGTGATCTATTCTAAGCATGCAAACAACAAGAAATGAAAGTGTGAACTAATTAATAGCATATAAGTGTTAATTCAAACTTTGCAACATAGTATGATGTCATTTCATATGATAGTGTGTGCATAGATTACAAAATAAAGTCGAAAATGTTGCTACTATGCTGTGAAATCAAGGATCTAAAAAATAACTACATCAAAAATGTCAACCTAGTTTTCTAGATAGAATATAAAATACAAAACTATATCGATAGAGTTGACCTAGTTAACTGTATAGGGGTAATTTTAAAGACTACAAAATCTAAAAACAAGAACTATAATGAATAATATAAATAAAAGAGAAGGATAGAAATGAACCTTGGTGGGTTGGAAGATGCATAGTAAAATGATATTTCTATTGAAGTACCTTGATTTATACTTGAAAATTCTACCATCTTGATTAACTAGGTTGACTTAGCTCTACATTTCCCTATTAGCTAAAAGCTATAAAATGTACTATGTCAATAGGGTTTACCTAGTATGTTTTATAAAAGTTTGGAAATGTACTATGTTGACAAGGTCCACCTAGTAGCCTATTTTATAAGTCTAAAAGTGTATTGTGTTGATGTCAACCTAGTAGCTTGTACTTGATAAAAAAACATGTACAAATAGAATGAAATTGTATTGATGTAACTATGTGTTAAACCTGTACATAGAAATTAGAGCTATATGGGCACTATCAACCCATTATAATAAATATAAATAAATAAAATAATGAAAAATATGAAATAAAACCTATAAGGGTTAGATTCATGTTGGGTTCACTAGAATTTATGCAATCAAAAATGCATCATGTCTATAAATCAATCCTAACTAAGAGAAGATAGATCATACCATACACTTCCAATTGGGGACACATTAGATAATTGGTAACATGACCAAATTATTTTGAGAATTTTATTGAGATGCATTGATTATCATTGATGTCAAGTTGATCTTAGTACATAGTGCATTAATGGCAAAGTGATAGGTTCTAAGTGAATTTGCGAGTGCATATCATATGTGTAAGCCTTTGAGATGATTATAAATATTTTATGGGTAAAATTATGGGTAATAAGTGCTTTTTATACTTATATAAGTGAAAGGAATCCGTTGGAATAGTCTTGTGAAGGTCCAGGTGATCCTAGTCATCTCCTAGACAACTTGGTAAATATTCTTGAGTAAACAAATTAATGACATCAACATTCACATGTGTGAAGGTTTTAAAATAAATTGGTCACATGGGTTTTTTAATATTTATTCATATATCATGTTTTTAAAATTTAAAGTCTTTATATGGTGTATATAAAAAGTTATGGTGGTGTAAATTTAGTCTCTTAAGTAGATTTCATTGTTTTCCATAGCCAAATTTTCAATATCAAGTGAACAATGGAAAAATAGTTAATAGTATTTTAGAAAGAGATAATACCATAATCAGGTGTCTAAAAAATCATATCATAGGTGGAGATTATTTTTGAGGTGATTGAGTGGGTGCTTGATCATCTAGGGGGTTGTAACCTCCTTGCTAGTTGGTGCTAGCTAAAGGTCAAGTAGGTGCTTGACTAATTTGAGGGTTGGAATCTCCTTCATAAGTGGGTGATAATATAAATTAAATTAATATATTTATATGACAATATTATAAATATTTTTTAAAGTGGGTTTTCTTCCCTATGAGGGTTTCCCACATAATTCATGTGTTATGTGCTTTGATCTTGCATTATTTTCTTTGTTCATTGTAATGAATAGTTTATATGATTCATGAATGATTTTTTTGAATGGTTAAGAGTTGAAGAATTAGATTTTAAGTTTATTTTCTTAAATAATTAATTCACCCCACCACCTCTCAGTGATTATGCTTACAACAATTGGTATCAAAACATGTCCTTTAGGATAGCTTGATAGCTAAAAGGTGGTCCTTGAAGCACAAAATGGCTAAGTAGCTAAGGAAAGAGAATCATGAATTTATATTGATGGTAAAAAGTCTTAAATAATATATTATTTATTTTTAGATAAAGTTGAGTAACTCTAACTCCAAGTAAGTTTAATATAAAAATATCATCAAAAACATTAGAGAGCATGTCAAGTCTTCTATGCAATATGAAGGAGAGGTGAGTCATCTCAAAACCAAGTTTGAGATAATGATGTAAATATTAAAATAAGATAATATTATTACTCATGATCTTAAGAATCAGTTAGATGCTACAAATTAAATTTTGAGGGCAAAGAAAGATGAGTGTGATCAATTAAAAACTTAGCTAGGATCCTTGAAGGTTGAGCATGAGAAACTAGTGGTCAAAATGAGTAAGATTCAGAAAGAGGAATTAAATCAAGTTAATAAGGATGATATAATGAAAAATAAGGTGATAAAACCATCAAGGTATCCCAATTCCATGAGGTTTTTCAATTCATCTCATAAATAATGTTATGCTTGCAATCGGTTTGGGCACATTACAAGAGATTGTGAAAGAATAAGTAACTTGTCAAAAGGAGATAATATACATCATCAAGGAAAAGGTATGAATGATATTATTTGTTTCAAATGTAATAGAGTTGGTCATACTAAAAATTATTTTAATAAAAAATTTAATGAGTTATCAAGGCAAAACAAGGTGTATAGAGCTCCTAGTGTGCAATGAAGAGGTCATACATGGATATGGAGACCTAAGACTATTAAGCGAGATCATACTAAGACCAAAAATGAATTGGTTGATGATAATATGAGTCAAGATGTTTTTTTTGATGTGGGATATATGAATTCAAGAAAATAATAATATTTATCAAGGCATGTTGACAAAGGAGTCAAAGAAAAGATGGATGAGTGAATCAAGCTTGTAAGGAGGCTTAGGAAAGACAAGAAAAATAGTGAGTATGGAGATTGGTATTCTCCTAAGTTTTAATTGTTTTAAGTTACATTTAAGGTGATTTGTCTCTATTAAGCTTCATAGAGGCATTACTCAATCATTTGATGGATCATGTAATGTTGTTTCAAGGTTGATAAGTGAGAAACTAGTCATGGGTCAAGGTGTAAAATGATGATATGAAAGTATTAAATGAGGTTATGGTATGCTAAGAGGAAGTAAATTGATTAAAAGTTATGATATTTTAAATTTATGTATATTTATTTGAAATATATCTCTTTGAAGTGACCTAGGAGAGGAGTATCTTTTCTTGTGCAAGAGAGAGGTTCTTAAAGGGCCAAGCTTGGGAAGGTAAGTTTAGATTGAAGTATAAGGAATGTATGAATTAAATAATATTTCATCCATATATGTACTAATGAGGCATCTTGTTCATATTGGTAGCTTGAAGAGCTCTTATAAGCATGGATTCAGGTAAATTTAGTTGATTTCTATATGAGAAGGTTTGTTGAGCATGTTCTTATTGTTAAGATCAGTTGTGAATTTTTTATTTATATGAGAAGTTATATAGACCATTGAAATAAGTATTTTGGGCCCAATAATATCATAATTTAATTCATTTGTCTCATGAAAGGATGTTGGATAGTTGTGATAGTCTGTGTGTGGATGAAGATGGTTTCATTCAAGGTATATTCTTGTGAAAGAGTTTGCTTGTGTATATTTGAAATATTTTAGTTTTATTCAAATGGAATATGGAGATAAGGGGAGATAACTCAGTTTTATTTATGAGTATGTGAAGTTTGGGCATATTTTCTATAAGCCAAGAATCAAGGAGAAATTTAGATAGAGGCATGTACTCTTCAATTGATAATATGCAAGGTATGCATAGAGTGAGGGGGACCATATGTGAAATGTTTCAATTATAAGGAGCTTGTATGGTTGAGTATGGTTTAAAAATAGATTATATTATATGATCATTATTTTAAGGGGATATTTCTATTATCTATGATTAGTTTGATAGGTCCAAAGATCAAGCTGGCATGTTGAGGAAGAGACCCTTTGTCATTAATGTCAAAAGGGGAGAAAGTTCAGAACGAAGGAGTTGTTCAATTTGGGAGAGAGAATTATGAAAGGTGTTTTTTATTAAATTAAAAATGGTAATATTTATTATAGTTTTATTTAGGTGCATTGATTTTCATTTATGTCAAGGTGATCTTAGTACATAATGCATTAATGACAAATTAATAAGTTGCAAGTGGACTTGAGAGTGCATATAATATGTGTAGGCATTTGAGGTAATTGACTATGTTTGAAGGGTCAAATTAGGGATAAGGAGTTATTTTTTTACTTATGTAAGTGAAAATAATCCATTGGAATAGTCTTGTGAAGGTCTAGGTGATCCTAGTCATCTCCTAGTCAACTTGGCAGATCTTTCTGAGTAAATTAATTGATAACATTAGAATTCACACATGTGATGTCTTAAGAAGAAAATGGTCACATGTGTTTGTTATAATTTGTTCCTAAATAATTTGGTTCAAATTTAAGGTCTTGATATGGTTTCTATCAAAATTTACGGTGGTGTAAATTTGGTCTTGTAGGTATATTTCACTATTTTCCATAGCCAAATTTGCAATATCAAGTGAACAAAGGAAAATCAGTCAGTGGTATTTTGTTTATAAATATTTATAATGTATGAATTTTATGGTGGTGTAAAAATATAAGTTGTATAATAATTCAAGATATATCTATGAAAATTGATTAGGAGGTTTATATGGTCTTACAATTTCATTTATTTCATGTAATAATTGACTATTGTTGACTATGTTTTTTCTGAACAAACCAGGGTGCAAAAAAATGATTATAAAAGATAAAGTATTGATAAAATATTGTTGATATAAAAAAAAAAAATAATTATAATACATATATATCATCATAAAAGTTATTTTTTGTTTTTAATGTCTGTACAGGTGAAGTTATTGTAGGTAAAAATTAACTTTTATTGATTGTAATTATTGTAGGTCTAAGTAAGCTTCTTGCAGTGGTGTTTATGAGCCTTTAGAGGATGAATGAAGGTGTATTATGGATTGGATTATGTTACCATGGTATTTAAATTTCCATCCATATGTGTATTTTACATGGAAATTTTATATTTAGTTAGTTTGAGCCTCATTTGTGAAGACAATGTTTTTAGGCTAGTTAAGCCTAATAGGTCTTTAAGATCTAATGGTGGTTTCAGAGTATAAGCGAATGCTTTGATATCTATTGAGAATGGAAAAGGTTCATATATAATTAATGTAAATTTATTGAATTATTTTGGGTCATTGGTAAGGTTCATATGGAACATAGTGGCTTAAAATGTTACATGAAGGTGAATTAGGTCTCCATGGGACCTATTGAAGGCTTGAGGGCTAAAAAAGGTTTCATAAGGTGAGAAAGTGACTTTAAAGTATTATATAACTTATTAAAATAAATATGGAATGTATTATTTTGTGTTAAAGTTTTTAAAATGGTTTCATATTTTTCTAAGGGCTATCAACATCTAAGTTTAATGTGTGGCCTAATGGAGGGCTAATTGCTTAGGTCTTGATTAATCCTAGTGTGTTGTTTTGAGCTGTTTTAATCATGGCCAACCTAATGAATTGATGTAAATTGTATGTAAAATTTCCTAATACATTTATTTATGTTTATATAAGTGGGATAGATTCCTCAAGGGTTAATTAAATTGTTGTGTCTGACTAAGATTGATTGGAGAAAGAATAATGCATATGTAGAAGGCAATTTTGGTCTCATTGTGCTAGTTAGATAGTGGAAGAGTGAAATGAATTATATATGAATTTTAAAAAGGGTAAGAGGAAATTAAAAACATAAAAAACTCATTTTGAATATGTGACAAGGGTTTGAATTTTTTTTAGGTCATGATCAAGTAAGAAAATTTGTTTCAAGGCTTTTAGGCCTATTTTGCTTTGGTGACCTAATACAAAGGTTTCAATAATTAAAGAATGAAGAGAATGGTATGAGAATTTTTATAAGTGTTTGAGGGCATGTAAAAAATAATTATAACATATTGAACATGTCATAAATATTAGATAGTGGCGATGAAAGTAATCAATAAGTTTTGTATTGATCCAAGGCATGATTAAGCCTAGTTTATCTAGATGAGCTAGAGTGAAGAAGTGAATTGATTATATGTAGAAAGAGTAATGAATAAGTTATGTATAAAGAGTAAATAAAATAAAGAGTTGTTGTATACATATGTAATAGGTATATTTGTGTTTTTATGAACTACCATCACTTGTATGAGGTATAAATGTAGGTTATTATCTATTAGAAAGAGAGAATATCATCATAAGGTGTGTAAGACATCATATCAGAGGTGTATATTAGTTTGGAGGTGATTGAGCTGGTGTTTGATCATCTAGGGGGTTGTAGCCTCCTTGCTAGTTGGTTCTAGCTAAATGGCAGGTGGGTGCTTCACTAAATTGAGGGTTGGGCTCTCCTTGATCAATTGTTCATGATATAAATTGAAGAAATACATTTCTATTATAGTAGTCAAAATATTTTTTCAAGTGGTTTATCTCCCCCATGAGGTTTTACCACATAATTGATGTGTTATGTGCTTTGATCTTACATTGTTTTCTCTATTCATTTTAATAAATGGCTTATATGCTTAATGAATGATTTTTTTGAACGGTTAAGAGTTTTAATAATTGGAATTAAATTTGATTTTATTGCATCATTTATTCACCCCACCCCCTCTCAATGATTATGCTTCCAACAATTGGTATCAGATCAGGTCCTTCAAGAAGGCTTTATAACTAGAAGGTGATCCTTAAATCACAAAATGACTAAGCACCTAAGGAAATAGAATCATGAATTTAGATTGATGGTAAAAGTTATTAAATAATAGCTTAGTTATTTTGAGATAAATTTGAGTAACTCTAAATCCAATTAAGATGAATATGAAAAGATCATCAAAAACCTTAGAGTGCAGGTCAAGTCCTTTGTGAAATGTGAAGGAGAGGTGAGTCATCTCAAAACCAAGTTTGAGATAATGAATAAAATAGTCAAAGAAGATAATATTACTATTCATGATCTTATTAACCAATTATAGGCTATAAATTCAAGTTTAAGGGTAAAGAAGGATGAGTGTGATCAATTAAAAACTGAGCTAGGATCTTTAAAGGTTACACATGAGAAGCTAGTGGTCAAAATGAGCAAGGTTGAGAAAGAGGAATTAAATCAAGTCAAGAAGGATGATATAATGAAAAAAAAGGTGAGAAGACCATCAAGGCATCTTAATACCATGAGGTTTATCAATTCATCTCATAAATAATGATATGATTGCAATCAGTTTGGTCACATTGCAAGAAATTGCAAAAGAAGAAGTAACTTGTCAAAAGGATATAATAGCCATCATCAAGGAAAAATGTATGAATGATATTATTTGTTTCAAATTTCATAGAGTTGGTCATAATTGAAAATATTGTAAGAACAGGTTGAATGAGTTATCAAGGCAAAACAAGGTGTATGGAGCTCCTAGTGTGCAAGGAAGAGGTCATACATGGATATAGAGACCTAAGAATATTAAGAGAGATAAAATTGAGACCAAGAATGAATTGGTTTGATGAGCATATGATTTAAGATGGTTTTTTTGATGTGGTAGATATGAAGGCAAGACAAGAATATAATTTATCAGGGCATGTTGATAAAGGAATCAAAGAGAATATGGATGAGTGAATCAAGCCTATGAGGAGGCTTAGGAAAGACAAGAAAACTAATGAGAGTATGGATAATTGGGAATATCATAAGTTTTAAGTGTTATAAGTGACATGGAAGGTGAGGTGTCTCTATTAGGATTCACAAAGGCATTACTCAATCATTTTAAGCATCATGGAATGGTGTTTCAAGGTTGATAAGTGAGAAACTAGTCATTGCATCAAGGTGTAAAATGATGATATGCAAGTATTAAATGAGGTTATGGTATGATAAGAGGTATTAACTTGATGAAAAGGTATGAGATTTTAAATTTATGTATATTTGTTTGTAATATATCTCTTTGAAGTGATCTAAGAGAGGAGTATCTTTTCTTGTGCAAGAGAGAGGTTCTTAAAGGCCAAGCTTGGGAAGGTAAGTTCAAATTGAAATATAAATAATGTATGAATTAAATCACATTTCATCCATATATGTACTAATGAGGTAGCTTGTTCATATTGGTAGCTTTAAGATGTCTTATAAACATGGATTTAGGTAAATTTAGTTGCTTTCCATATGAGGCAGTTTGTTGAGCATGTTCTTATTATTCATATCAGTTGTGATTGTTTTCTTCATATGAGAAGTTTTATATACCATTAAAATAAGTCGTTTGGGCCCAATAATATCAGTATTTAATTATTTTATCTCATGAAAAGATATTGGATAGTTTTGGTAACCTATGTGTGGATGAAGATGGCTCCATTCAAGGTATGTTCTTGTGAAAGAGTTTGCTTGTGTATGTTTAGAATATTTTAGTTTTGTTCAGATGGAATATGGAGCTATGGTGAGATGAATCATGTTTATTAAGGAGTATTTTAATTTTGGTCATGTTTTCTATAATCCAATAATCAAGGATAAATTTAGATAGACATATGTTTTCTTCAATTGATAATATGCAAGGTATGCATAGAGTGAGGGAGGGCATGTGTGAAATGTTTCAATTCCAATGAGATTGTATGGTTGAGTATGGTTTCATAATAGATTATATGATATGAGAATTATGTTAAGGGATATTTATAAGCTCTATGAATAGTTTTATAGGTCCAAGGATCAAGTTGGCATGTTGAGGAAGAGAACATTTGTCATTAATTTCAAAAGGGGAAAAAGTTCAAAATGGAGTTATTCACTTTGGGAGAGAGAATTATGAAAGTTATTTTACATAAATTAAAAATTGTGAGATTTTCTATAATTTTATTCATATGCATTGATTTTCATTGATGTCAAGGTGATCTTAGTACATAATGCCTTAATGACAAAGTGATAGGTTCCAAGTGAATTTGATAGTGCATAACCTGTGTCTAGGTATTTGAGGTGAATGAAATTTTTTAAGGGGTTAAATGAGGGGTACGAAGTTCTTGGTGTACTCATGGAAGTGAAATTAATACATTGTAATAGTCTTGTGAAGTTCTATGTGATCTTAGTCATCTCCTAGTCAACTTGGTAGATCTTTCTGAGTAAACCAATTAATGACATCAGAATTCACACATATGAAGGTTTTAGAAGAAAGTGGTCACACGGGTTTGTTAATATTCGTTCTTAAATAATTTGGTTCAAATTTAAGGTCTTGATGTGGTGTATATAAAACGTTATTGTGGTCAAAGTTTGTCTCCTAGGCAGATTTCACTATTTTCCATACTTAGCCAAATTTGCAATATCAAGTGAACAAAGGAAAACCAATTAGTAGTATTTTGTTTATATCTTTTGATAATGTATGAATTTGATGGTGGTGTAAAAATAAATTTTTTATAGTAATTAAATTTATATACATGAAAATTTATTAGGATGTTTTAATATTCCTACAATTGGATTTATTGTATGTGAGAATTGACTGTGTTTTTTATGAATAAACCAGGGTACAAAGAAATGATTTTAAAAGGTAAATTATTGATAAAATATTGTTGATATAAAAATAAAAAATTAATTAGACTACATATATATCATCATAAAAGTGTCTTGGTGTTTTGAGTGTATATAGAATTGAAGTTATTGTAGGTAAAGGTTAACATTTGTTGACTATAATTTTTATAAGTCTGAGTAAGCTTCTTACAGTGGTGTTTATGAGCCTTTGGAAGATGAATAAAGGTGTAATATGGATTTGATGATGTTCCTAAGGTATTTATATTTACATACATATGTAGATTGTAAATGGAAATTTTATATTCAGTTAGTTTGAGCCTCATTTTTGAAGATAATGTTTTTGGGTTAGTTAAGCCTAATAGGTCTTTAAGACCTAATGATGGTTTTAGAGTATGAGAAAATGATTTGGTGTTTATTGAGCATAGAAAAGGATAATATATAATTAAGGTGAATTTATTGAAGTTTTTATGGTCATTGGTAAGGTCCATATGTAACATAGTGTCTTAAAATGTTACATGAAGATGAATTAGGTCCCCATGGGACCTATTGAAGGCTTGAGGCCTAAAAGAGGTTTCATAACGTGAGTGAGTGACTTGAAAGTGTTGTATGAATTTATAAACATAAATATGGAATGTATTAAATTATGTTAAATTATTTAAATTTTTTCCATATCTAGTTAAGCACTATTGACATCTAAGTGTAACATGTGGCATAATAGAGGGCTAATTGCTTAGGTCTTGCTTAAGCCTAGTGTGTTGTTTTGAGCCATTTGAAGTATGATAAACCTAATGAATTGATGTACATTGTACATAAAATTTACTAAAACATATATTGATTTTTATCTAAGTGGTAAATATGCCTTAAGGTTTAAGTAAAGTGTTGTGGCTAACCAAGATTGATTGGAGAAAGAATAATGCATATGTAGAAGTCAATTTTGGCCTCATTGTGCTAGTTAGACAATGGAAGAGTGAAATGAATTATAAATGAATTTTTATAAGGGTAAGGGGACATGAAAAACATCATAAAATAATGTTGAATATGTGACAAGGGATTAACATTTTTTTTCAGATTATGAGCAAGTAAGAAGATTTATTTCAAGGCTTTTAGGCCTATTTTGCTTTGGTGACCTAGTGCAAAGGTTTTGATAATTAAGGAATGAAGCGAATGGTATGAGGATTTTTAAAAGTGTGTGAGGGAATTAAAAGCATCATAATAAAATATTTAACATGTCATAAATATCATATAATGGTGATGAAGGTAATCAATAAGTTTTGTATTGATTCAAGGCATGATTAGGCCTAGTTTGTATAGATGACCTAGAGTGAAAAAGTGCATTGATTATATGTTGAAAGAGTAATGAATAGGTTATGTATGATTAATATTTATGATGTTTCAATATTTTATTTACATATAATAATATAAAATTGTAAAGGAAGAATGGCCTCAAGGTTATGAGAAATGCGTATGAGGGGTAAATAAGAGAAAAAGTTGTATGCTTATGTAAAAGGTATATTTGTGTTTGTATGAACTACCATCACTTGTATGAGGTAGAAAGGTAGAATTTTAGGTGTTATAAAGATATAAGACCATAATCATGTGTGAAATACATCAGATTAGATTTGGATATCATTTTGAAGGTGATTGAGTTGGTGTTTGACATATAGGGGGTTATAGCCTCCTTGCTAGTTGGTGCTAGCTAAAGGTCGAGTGGGTGACTGACTAAATTGAGGGGTGGGATCTCCTTGATAAATTGGTGATGATATAAATTGAATAAATACCTTTATAGGATGGTAGTCCAAATCTTGTTTCAAGTGGGTTTTCTCCCCTATGAGGGTTTCCCACATAATTCATATGTTATGTGCTTTGATCTTGTATTATTTTCTTTGTTCATTGCAATGAATGGTTTATATGCTTCATGAATTATTTTTTTGAATGGTTAAGATTTTGAAGAATTAGAATTGAATTTTATTCACTTGTATCAATAATTCATCCCCTCTTAGTGATTGTGCTTCTAATAGATGAGAATATGATAGACCCAATAAGAAGATATATTACCATAATAAACCATGCTAGGGAGGGTTTTAAAGCCTCCGATCAGTCACAATAATGAAATAATCATAATTAGCTCCTATGTTTTATATTCACTATTGTGGCAAAAAGTGGGGGTTAGAAACAACAAAATTAAACATGCATAAAAGACATATACTCACATTAATGTATACATAATTCTAATACATGGAAGAGAAGTAAAAATTCATATCTATCTACTATTACAAAGGAGGAAAAAATTTAGAAATACTTACCTTTTAATATGAACCCATTGAGCCTTAATCTCTCCTTTATCCAAGGTTATTTTCAATAGGTTATTGTGGTATGTAAGGATGACAAGGATAAATCAAATCTAGGCTAAAAAACTTATCAAATGCATCCAAAAGACTTATCCACAAGACAAGATCTGCATCTCCAAAGAAAGTATGAAACCCTAATCTTTATCCTCAAGTATAATGGTGGATAAACATATGTGAAATAGCCTTTACTTCTTCTCTTCTCTAAATAATGGTGAAATGAACTTATACACACACAAACACACACACACACACACACACACACACACACAATTGGCTTTAACCCTAAGAACTTATGAAATTTTTGGCTGATAGGGTTAACCTAGTCGACCTAACACAATTTTGGATAAGAATTCACTAGGTCATAGGCTAGGTTAGCCAAGATCCGACCTAGAATTTAGGTGAATCTCACCTAAAATTGTACAAGGTCAACCTAGTTGACCTAGTATAGTAAAGATTTGAAAGTGGGTTAAGGTTAGGAAAAGGGGGACAAAAGGTAGGAAATGACCGAAGAGTGTGTAATAAAGAAGAACACGCTTAGGAGACAATTGTGTAGATAATAAGTGGAAAAAGAGAAAAAAATCCTATGAAGTACCAATGGTCTATCAAACCCTTACCCATTGCACCCCTTAAGGCATGAACTTAGAGAGATTGAGACTCAATGTGTTCCTACAAGATAAAGTGCATTAGTAAATAATAAAAGTTTGAAAATATTATGTGTATACACTCCATGATTATGGTAATAGTTTCTTATAAAGATGTCATGTCCCAAATGAATATAATATAAAAAATATTTATGATGTGATAAATATAAATTATTTATAATTATTCTTTGTATTTAGCTCCATTATTTATGTGTTAATCATATGTAAATCTGAACCAATCTCATTATCTAGTATCAAAGCGGGTCATTCAAGGTTTGTGTAAAATGGTAACATAAGAATCATTAGGGGGAAGTATCATGTCTTTGTATTATACTTATTAATGGAGAGGATTAATTTTTAATGTTATTTGTATATTTATGATTATTTATTAGAAATATAATTATAGTGTGCTAGAGATTCATAGATTTTAACATTTGTGTTTGGTGATAATTAGTTCATGGTTATGCATCAGTTTTACTCATAGGCATTTAAAGATTAGTATTTTTTATGATAGTTTAGATAAATGTGATAGTGTAGCTATATATGCATGATAAAATTTTGTCATTATCAAACTTATCTTGAGTGGAACACATGTGTAGGAGGAAAGACATCAAGTCTCAAAAGCGATTGTAAAGAGACAAACATTTATACAGGCTTTCAACTACATTGTTGGATATCTAGAGAAAAAGAAAATAAACTCATCTATTATGCAGAAGGTTCTATGGAATCAGATCTAATAAGAAACACAACCTACTTAAATAATATATATGACTATTGATCATGTCATGCGAATCACCAATTACAGTGAACTAGTTTATTTTGTATGATTTCAGTCTTGCTATGGTATTACCTTAAATTCTTTGTCATCATCACTTCTAAATTGAAGATAGTGCAATTATATCTATAAATAAAGTATCTATTGTATCCTTTTATTGCATGAAAAATCATACAACTTGCTCCACCCATATTCATTATTTTTAATTCTGAGAACACCTTGGCATATTGATTGACTTTGATGTTCACCTACATATGGACTAGTTTGCCCTATTTTCATGCAATTTTATTAAACCCACAAATATTGATAGTTTTTTATAATATTACTCAAAGATATCCTTATGCCATTTTGAATGATCAATATTCACCTTTCATCATGGGTTTCATCTTGACTTAGCTCACTCAATTTATTAATGCATATTTTCCTAATTGTTTTTTACATAGTGTATTATTTTATTTTACACTTTGTAATAGTTAAAGGTTTTTAGGTCATGTTACTTTGAGTAATGTATTTTGTCCATAATATTAATAGTTTATGTAGTGGTATAAACCATATTCTAGTCAAAATTCAATATTATATGCCATTAGAATTGAGTCATACAATGTTATTCATTGTCTTGTAGTCTCAGTCATTAAAAGTGTCCAATTGAGTCACTCTTTCAAAAGTTTGCAGTTATTACGAGTATTTTTTTATAAGTCAGAGGTTCATTTTTTTAATATGTATAAAAATATAAAATATTTATATGTCATAATAGTTATTATTTTTTATCATCATATACTTAAAAATGGTCATTTTGTGTCAAGAGTGTTCAGTCATCAAAAGTATCATCATTTGTAAAAGTTATTTATATTATTTGGTTTTTAAAGTTGAGTTTATACCCCTTATTTTAATGGAGACATTTTCAAGCAAACCTAACATCTATATAAGTTTCAATATTATAGGGAGACCCTATTACATTCAAAATGACATGCAATTGATCTTCACGACTTCATCAATTAAACAAGAATCTAGACCTATTGGAGGTTGGAGGACACTAGAGGATGGAGGATTTTTACATCTCTCATTATCCACTAATGAAGGGGTGATTATGATATAATTTCACGCACGTACGCATGCACACACACGCACACACACACACACACACACACACACACACACACACACACACACACACACACACACACACACACACACACACACACACACACACACACACACACACACACACACACACACACACACACACACACACACATGTTTTATTTTCATCACTTTTTTGTGTGATAAATAAGAGGTGTATCATTTTGTGTCAAGAGTGTTCAATCATCAAAAGTATCATCATTTATAAAATTTATTTATATTATTTTGTTTTTAAAGTTGAATTTATACCCCTTATTTTAATGGAGACATTTTCAAGCAAATCTAACATCTATATAAGTTTTAATATTATAGGGGGACCCTATTCCATTCAAAATGACATGCAATTGAACTTCACGACTTCATAAATTAAACAATAAGCTAGAACTATTGGAGGTTGGAGGACACTAGAGGATGGGGGATTTATACATCTCTCATTATCCACTAATGAAGGGGTGCTTATGATATAATGTCACACACACACACACACACACACACACACACACACACACACACACACACACACACACACACACACACACACACACACACACACACACACACACACACACACACACACACACACACACACACCCACACACACACACACCCACACCCACACACACCCACACCCACACACACCCACATGTTTTATTTTCATCACTTATTTGTGTGATAAATAAGAGGTGTATTTCTTGTTTTCCCACATATTATATTACATAAAATGGTGTTTAGGAGATATAAGAATGTGGCAACAATTAGGAGAGTAACTACCTGCATAGATTTTTTAACTACATTACTTCTTTATAAAGATGATCATCTAGTGAAACATCCATTATGTTCATATGGAGTACATGTGGGATGCATTATTTACACAGTAGTGGTAATTTACAGTAAGCTTCAAATATTAGTATGCAGACCTAAGAGTATGTATTATCATATGATTTTTTTTGAGCCAGTTCTTGGAGATACATGAGTGAAAGTTTAATAGATGGTTCCTGATGGTAAGTTCCCACACTATATAGGTTGATGTGGTTCCATCGGTGAATGTTTGATGGTAACTGTACCTATTCTAAGTTCCCACACTGATTTGATTGTTATGTTCTTGATAGTGAATGGTTGATAAAAAGTTGATTTGTTACTTCTTTCATTTCATTAAGTCCTGTGAAACACAAATTACCATGCAAGGCCTAAAGTAAGAAATGTTAGTCCTCATGTTAATTTGTGTGAATAATTATGAAATTAATAATTCACTATTAGATAAATTTGGTTAGTAATTTTTTGTCATAATATTGTTACAACAATATTATAAATATAGATTAGTGTTAGAATAAATTATTTGGTTAGAATATAGTTGGTTGTGATATATTGTTATATGTTACAATAATATTACTCATATAGGACATTGAGTATTCATAGGGATTTGGGTGAGATATTAGTGGAGATATGTTAATAATGATTATAAGAATAGTTTGTTATAAATATGTAATGTCTTGAATGAATGTAATATATAAAATAATTATGGTGTGAGAAATATATATTTTTTTTAATTATTCTATTTATTTAGATCCATTATTTTTGTGTTAATCATATTTAGGTTTGAATAAATTACAAGACAACATGCCAAGGAGAGATGGATCTGAGAAACCTCCATTAATGAAGACTTCTCGATGCACAAGCTGAGCAAGCCATTCAACAAAGCCATTTAGAGCTCCCAAAGAAGGTAAAAGAGTTGTGTCTTTGATGATTTTATTGTGCTTTCATTTAGTTTTTGTTATTAATCTCTCCCTAGTGTCTAGGATATAGGTGTTAGGCATTTAGTGTCTTCATTTCATTTGGTTTATGAGACTAACACAAGACTAACCTCTCCTCTATGTTAAATTCCTAGCTAACATGTTGGCATGCTCGATAGGACCTCAAGCATCCCATTTAAGTAAGTAGATTAATATGCTACTATTATTTTTATAATGAATGCTTAAAAATCTTCAAAATTTGAGTTTAAATTCATTTTTTACGTATTTATGTTTTTTTAGCAAACACAGGTTGCATATAGATTGACATCACTTCTCCCTGACTAACATCAATTCTTCAAAACTAACATTGATTTTCCTAGAACCAACATCAGTCCTTATGTGAAAAGTAGATAATGATATAAACATGATTAATGAGTGGTTTTATTGATTATTTTTGGTTTTTATGTTATGTCTAAGATCCTGTATATTGTTTATTTGACCATTTTCCTTTAGGATCCAAAGAGATCTTTGATTTTTAGGATTATTTTACTAATCATCCTTTTTGTCAAAACCATATTGTGTTTTTCTTATTTTTGTAAGAACTAACATCAATATGTATTGTCAAATAACATAAATCCTTATGTGGATCGATTGATATAGACCTCTATGGATTGACATCAATTGTTGTAATGATCAATGTTAATGTTTCTAAGATGAAAAATAGGAAACCAGAGATCTCATTTTAAAATATTATTTCTCACTCAATTTTAGGCATCTAAGTAGGAAAATCTATAATAATTGTAGGTATTAAGGTCAAAAAATCAAAGTTTTAATGTGGTTAAATATTACACTTTATTTTTGGTACTTAAAACTAACTTAGTCATTTTCATGTATTAGTTGTTTTTGACATTTTTACAAGTTTTTCAACAAATGCCAAGGGGATCATATTTCATAACATACTTTATTTTGGTGAACTAAAATGAACTTTCACACTTAGTTACATACTCTTAAGAGTTTTTCATCTTATGCTTGTTTGTTGAAAGTCATTTATTTTTAACAAATCGAGTGATGCATGTATTTTCTCCCCCATCCCCTTTAGGGAAATCAGGTGACCAAAACTACTCATTCTTTGTTTTAGTTGATTTAGTCCAAAAGCATGAAATAAATTTTCTAAGGCCCTCCAAATATCTATATGATTTGGGTGACGCTAAAATGACCCTAAAGACTTTTCAATTGTCTTTATTTTCATGTATTTTGTCTTATGAGTGGGAGTTCATCACCTCCTCATGGGTTGTCTAGGAAACATTGACATAGGGATTCATATCTCGACATCATTTAAACCCCAATCCATGGTGGGGTATATAAATTAAGTTGGTGAACCATTGGGATAGTTGTTTAAGTGGTTAAACTACCTTTATTAGTGACTGCTACCTTCAAAATGTATGATCACCTCAAACATCACAATACATTAATCAAGCAGTGGTTGTAGTGGTTTTGTAAGGATAAGAAATTTTCACAACAAGAAAATTGATGAAAATATAATTAATGTGAGCATATATTATGTTAGACACAATTTGGGCCATTTAAAAACAAGTAAAAATTGACTGTTTAGAATAACCCCACTTATTCCAGACATACTATTGATGCAGGGCGAGTATCTTGAAATTCCATATTACATTAAAAAAAATTGAGAAAAGAGGGGGCCTAAAAACCCTAATTTTCATCCACTTTTACTATTTAGATCAAAAATTAAAATCCTCTTAAGAGTTAGCATATTGATGAAATTTGATAGTATTATGCAACCTTGTCAATTTTAGGATTTAGGACGTTACTCTTAGGTGCTTTTGTCATTTTGTCTTTTTTTACATGGTTTTGAGTCTAAAACATCTATTTTTCTCATACCATATCAGAAATGATCCTTGTTTATAAATCAATCATTTATTTGAGGAGGCATTATTATTCTTATTTGACACCATACCTTTACCTTAGTCTTTTGACAAATCTTGTTTATGTGTGTCACTTGATTGAAAAGGGTGTTGTTACACTACCTAATTCATTTTGAATATTGTGCCTTTAAATGTTGAAACAAACCATTGATCATATCTTTAGATTGTGATAACATTAATACGTTGCTCAAATCATTTCATATAATTGTTTGCCTTGTGGCCAAAATCCTATTTCAAAATGAAAACCATGTGTGACTTTCAGATCTATACCTAGTGTCATTCTTTTGTTTAGCTTTTTATTTGTTTAAAGAAACCTAGTTTTCTAAATTGAGCTCAAAATTAGACTTGACAAGTTCAAATCCAAATATTCATTGATTTATACTTATGCCTTGTGTAATTTTGTCTTAGACATCAATATTTCTCTTTTGAGTTGTGTAACTTAGGTTAAATTTTTATTCAATTTGAAAACTATTATTTGTGCCTAGATTTGGGGAAGTAGCCTATCTCCATGTGCCTAAAATTTCATGCCTTATACCAATTTAACATGTTTATGTTTAAAATATGAATTCTTAGTTTATGCTAAAGTGTTTCAAATTTATTAGATTAAATCTCATACCTTATTTTATTTAAAGTCTATCTTTTGTTCCTTTTCTAAAATACCTAGCACATGCTTATTTTGAGCCTAGATTTTGTACCTTCTCTGAAAGACCTAGAAAATTTTGTTTTTATTTAAATTAGACTTGTTTTAAACACATTGTACCTATATTTTGGCATTCCATTTTTTATTTATCAACTTGATTCTTTTGTGGAAGACATTTGAACATATGACATTAGACTATTTTGAACCAAGTTTTTAGCATAGACCTTTTTGGAGATACAAATCCATCCTTAGACTAAGTTAGATTATGTTTGGACCATTTATCCTTTGGACCTTGTTTTTCAAAGTTTGTATAAATCTAGTCCTTTTTGTGAAAAATTTATCATTAAATTGGATATGTCTCATTACATTCATAGTGGAGCCATGTATAATTTAGGTTATGATAATGTGGTTGTATATGATGACTTTTTTCAAGACCCTTACTGGGATGATGTTTTTTGTGAGATGGATCATCATCCTCTTTATAATACCAAGTTATACTATGATTGGACCATTTTCCCTTTGGACCATGTTTTTTAGAGTTTGTAGAACTCTTGGCATTTTTGTGAAATGTTTATTATTGACTTGGATATGTCTTTTTATACTCATAGTGGAGGCATGTGTAATTTAGGCTATGATAATGTGGTCACATATGATGACTTTGTTTAAGACCCCAACTAAGATGATGTTATTTTCAAGATAGATCATTATCCTTCTTATAATACTCAATCTATGGAATAAATCCAAGATTGTCAAGAGAAGTATGTATTGATGCCATATTTGGGTCAATTAACATACCAATTTCATCCTTTCAATGCTAATGGTACTCAATCCCACACCTATACCATTAACCTTACTTTAGACCACACAAACCACCAAGATCCACAACATCCAAAGATTACCATACTCAGACCTCATCCTTCAACTTGTGATAGAAACTAAGATTTGCAATGTCCTACCATCACTATACTAACACCTCATCCTTTGGGTCATGATAGGAACCAAGATTCATAATGCCCTACCATTATCATTTTAGGACCTCATCCTTTTTCTCATGATAGAAACCAAGATTAGTAATGCCCTACCATTATTATTTTAGGACCTCATTTTTGGCTCACAATAGTAACCAAGCTTCACAACACCATATCATTACCATTTCAGGACCTCATCCTTTGGATCATGATAACAACCAAACTTTGCAAAGACATATTATTATCATAATAGGACCTCATCCTTTGGCTTGTGCAAATGACCAAGATTTTTATTGACCTATCATTACCATTCTATTCCATTCCAAGTATGGTATATCAATTTCCCAGTAAATTTATTTAATCACAACTCGACAGATCACAATTATCATCCTAGGCCAACTATATACGCATAATATTTTCAAACTTTTATCACTTACTAACTCTCTTTATCTTTCAAGAACTTATTGAGTCTCAATCTCTCTAAGTGCACACTTTAAGGGGTGCACCAAGAAAGGGGTGGGAAAAACATTAGTGCTTCATAGGATTTTTGTCCCTTTTACTAGTTGTTATCTATACACTTATCTCCTGAAAACCATATTCATGAGCTTATTCTTATCTAGTTTACACTCAATAATTTCCCACCTTTCATCTACCTTTTCATAGAATAAAACCCCTTTTGATAGTTTATAGTACTAGGTAAACTAGGTAGACCATGTACTCTTGTGGGTCAAAATCATGTAGGGTCTAGGTTGGCTCTTGGCTAACCTATCCTATGACCTAGTGAATTTTTGTCCATAACAATACTAGGTCAACCCTGTCAATAAAAACTTTCAAAATGGATTAGGGTTAAATATGCCTATATATAAAAGATAATTTTTCCATTATTAAGAGAAGAGAATAATAAGTAATAGTTATTGTGCATCTTCTTATCCATCATTCTACTTGAGGAGTAAGCTTAAGGTTTTATACTTTCCTTGGAGATATGGATCTTATCTTATGGATAAGTCTTTTGGATGCATTGATAGGTTTTGTATCCTATATTTAATTTATCCTTGTCATCCATACACAACACATCAACCTCTTGTTAAGAAACTTGGCCAAGGGAGATATTGAGGCTCGATGGGTTCATCTTCAAAGGTAAGTATTCTTAAATGTGTTCCTCCTTTGTAAGAGTATATAGATATACATTTGTACTTCTCTTACATGAATTAGGATTCCATAGATATTGACATGAGTATATGTATTCTATGCATGCTTAATTTTTTTTATTACCCCCACTTTGTGACACAGGATTTGGTGAGTACTAGATTAGATTTTTTTCTTTACATATTATTAGTTTAATGAATATGAAAACATATGTTTTAGTTAGGGTTATTGAATGATTAAGCATGAATGGAGGCTTTAGAACCCTCCATAGTATTATTGTTGTGATAACAGATCCCCTAATTGGGTTTATAAGATCCTCATATTGGTCACTTTATCGATTATATAATGTATCCCCAAATAGAAGTGTAAGTATGATCTATCTTCTTTGAGCTTGGAATGCCTTATAGACATGATGAATTTATGATTACATACACAAATAACCATCCTTTGTTAATCCCATCATATATAATCCTATAATTATCCAACCATCATCCATTACTCATCTAGTGTTAACCTTCCCCTACTTTAAAAAATTGATGCTAGCCTTGGAGCCATAATAGAGCCAATAAGTACCTCTCCAACCAAGCCAATCATTCAAAGATAAAGATGTATTCAAAACTGGTATTTTACAACTACTTGTAAATGAAGGAAAAGAAAAAACTAATCCATGATGTTTTTGTTGAAAAACTTATTTGTGATAAGTTTACTTGTGATGAATCACCTTTTGATACTATCCCTATTGTCGAGGAGTCTCACTCTGACAAACTAATATTTATTGAGTCACTTCTTAATGATTATAACCACCATTGGAAAAATAATTATCTTAACCATTATCTTATTTTTAAAGAGATACCCCTTGATAATCTAGTCTCTATATAGTTGTCTCTTGACCTTTTTCCCCTCGTTGAGGAGTCTTACATTGACAAATTAGTCTCTGTGAAGCCCACTATGCCATCAAAGTCTATTACTTGTCTAATACCAAATATTCAACAACACATCATTGTAATAACATCCACACCAAATGAAAAATCATAATTATAGTCATGTTTTATTTTTAAACCAACATCAAATTTAGAATCAATATCATAATCAATGTTAGTCTAAACATTAGATTTAGAGTCCCTTGAGTTAGACTCAAATTCAGAATTAGAATACATTTGTCGCTATTACAACATTGGTTACACATGCCTCATGGATCAATTTGAATATATTTGTGATCCTTCCATGGTTTTTGAGGGTGATAACTTTATCATGGACAAAATTTTTCCTAGTATCTTCTATGAGGATTGTGTTACCTCTTTCCATTCCATTACTATTCCATATGCCATTATCAACACCTAACATAACCATTATATTAACATTCCACCTCGTACAAGTGTTGATTGATACTGATATAATCACACTTTATTAAACTACATCCATAGTGACATATTAGTTATAAAATATCAGGGAGGCCAAGACCACATTCATGTAAAAGAAGAACAATCTCCTAGTGAAACCTTTTTAGAGGTGCTAGGAGACAATCAAATTATAAACTTAAAATCTTCTAGTGAAACCTTGTTTGATGTGTAAAAAGAAAATCAAAGTAAAAATTCAATGTTCCTTAGGGAAACCTTCTTGGAGGCACTATAGGATAATCAAGATAACTTCATTGGTAAAAACCATATCGAGGCACAAATAGCTAAGGACAGTCGTTCTTCACTGCTTAATGAAGACATTATTAAAGATAACATCAGTATAGCTTCTAATATATATCATAATCATATGGTATCTACTCTCAAGACCAAATAATATAAAAATTTAGTGGTCCTATCAAGAGCATATTTAGTTGTCTCTAGCCCCACCACATTCATAGTTACATCAAATTTAGAATCAATAACATTGTGTGTGCTTAAAAACCCTAATTTTTATTTATTTCTTGAGAAATCCATTATCATCCACCTTCAAATTGTCAAATCAGACCTATCCTCCAATATTTATCTATATTTACCATCCTTGGCTACACTTTCCTTTGTAGAGGCTACAAAGATGTATTGTCTCAATGTTTGAAGAAAATATAATCAACAACCAATGAAGATCACAACAATATTATTGGAGACCAAATCTTTAGTAGGTTCTTAATAGAGTAACTATTTAGAAGTGGTGTGTATTATAAATTTAAACATGACTAACTATTCTCATTGTATCATTTTTTGAATAGGATGTGCATCTCCACATTATAAATAACAATAGAAACATTTACTATGCCAAAACTATTTACCCTTGCCTTTTCCATTTTCCATTTTCATTTTCTATTTACCTTGTCATTTCTATTTACCATTTTCATTTGTCATTCCTCTTGCCATTGTTACATACCCTACCATTTACCTTACCACTTGGGGGAAACCCTATTCCCATTGCCATAAATTACCCTCTTGTCATCTTTTTTAAGTTGTATCATATATTATTCTACCATACCTTCCCTATTGACCAAAGCCTATTTTTAGTCACACTACCCAACCCTTTTTATCTTGGTTCCTTTTATTCTTCCCTCACCTTCCATGACGGAATTACAATCTAGTTTTAATAGTTTCATAATTTTGTGTTTAAGTGATAATCTATGAAAGTAGTACAATAATGGATCTAGAAAGTTATCTTTAATTTACATTTGACTCATGCCACTGATTATAACCACCTATGGGCAAATCAGTATCCCACCTTGTGTTACTAATTATAACTACTCATGGGAAAATTAGTAGCATAAACTTATGCCATTATTTCCTAATTATAAGCACTTATGGGAAAATTAGGAACAACACTTTTAACATTCATTATCATATCACCTTGACATTACTATTTTCATTTACCTTGCCATTTTCCTAAATTTAAAAATTTGTTTTTACCTTATTAGATCTCAACTACTTTTGTGTTGTTAGAATTAATATGACTTGAGGTCCTTCTCAAACTATGTAGGCAACACTTGATTCATGTTGAGGTTTGTTTAGTTCCCCTTTTCCATTCACTCTCACCATTTTGAGAGTAAAGTAATCCAATGATCTTTTTATTTTATGAGTGGTATCTTTTAAATCTCTAACAAGTTAAGATACCCCAAAAATTCTAAAAACATTCAAAAATATTAAAATAAAAAAACAGTTATCCTGTCTAAGCCTATTTAGTCATTCTTGATCTACCTTACTAGGGAAAATCCATTATTTGGTTCTAATCCATTCCACTACCATTGGGGGTGTGACCTTCCCTTTGCATGAATATTTTATTAGGGGAAGCACCTATTTTTCATTCAATTGAGCCATCATGCATAAATATTACTTAGTTGATGACAAGATGCTTTCTATTGCTTTTAATTTAAAGTTTTGTGTGTGTTTGTTTGCTTATTTAGTTTGTTTATTTATTTGCTTGTTTTTTTTTAATTGTTGTTCCTTGACTCAATTTATATGCATTTATTGGGTGATTCCTTGTGCATTATTCTTGATTCTATCCATATTCATACATCAACATTATCATCATGGTTTTTATCATTGGTGTATTATTTTCAATTATTTATTGGATCGAGAGTCATTCTTTATGAATATTTTAGCCAATTTATCATGGTGTTTTATATCATGGTGCCTACCATCACATGCTATAGGAAAAATATAATCAAGAACTATTATAAGAAATAGATCCATAGAAACTTCTCCTTGGTGACATTGGTAAATCCTCCCACCCTTCTTGATAAAATCAACCCATTGACCATTCTAGTTGTATTAATATTAATAAGGCTAAGCATCTCCACATTGGTAGGTACAACTAAATCATTCACATTGATAAAATCTTTTATTCTTCCAATCATCTATTTCATCACTTTGTGCATCATTATGTGCTTATTAATTTGTGTCTTCTTAAATCATTAGACCATCACATCTAAATTTACACCCACTCATATTTAATCTATGTAATAGACTATATCATTGAGTTATGCTCTCCAATCTACCCTAGTAGGGCATGTTGACGCCTAAAAGTGTATCACAGGGGTTTATAGAGTGTTTAGAGAACTCTTCTCATCTATGAACTCAAAGATTCCATTGCATGAATAGTTGGTTGTGATAATCCTATTATCTTTGGTGGAATAGTAGCAAATCAAAAGATTATTTCAAAAAAATTATATGATTGGTTTTTGGGAGAAACCTTAGACTAAAAGCTAACTTATGAACTTGAAGATAAAATAAGCTAAGTAAAATGAAAAATGATAAAAAACTAAGACTAAAATTTAAACGAGCATGAATATTTATAATGATGAGCTAAACTAAAGTGAATTGATCAAAAAAGGAGAAAAATGAAGGGTAGGGTAGAAAGAAAGTGTTATGATTTTTAATCCAAATATCATGAAAAAGTTTAAAGTTCATCAAGATATGCATTAAACCAATATATAACTTGAAATTTCATAGGCACAAATCCTACCATATATCAAGAAATTATCTAAAGAAGGGTGAGACAATGAAAATAAGAGACTAGATTCAATTTGAAGATTTAATTTTGCAAACAAATAGCATTAGCACATCTAAAAGAGAAGCAAAGAAAGTGAAATGAACATAAAATACTTTAATCAACCTAGAATAAGCACAAGTTAACAAATTTTCATTCATTAATATGCATATCAATAATTCATAAAAAACCATTCAAATCTAAACATTCAAACAAATGATTGAGAGAGAAGCCATATAACAAACACACAAACAAATACTAGAAAATATTTGAAAAATTCCTTTCTTGTATTAATTTCTTAAAGTTTACATAAAATTTTTATCTCAAAAACACCATACTTATCATAAATTACAATATCCATTATATAGACAACTAAGGTGGTATATTGGTTAGTTATGTCAAATTACAATTGTACAAGGGTCATAAATAATTGTCCCTTATACAACTTTATAAAACTAGACACTTTATAAAAATATTAACCTATAAGCAATATTCTTTACAAAAATTCACCTACTTTTACAAAATAATATGCCCTTTTCCAAAATGTACATGTTTTGTTACAAAATAATATTCTAAAGTCAACAAATTTGACTTTGGGACTCCCTTATTGTCATAGTATTTTGCCTAAGCTATAGGATTTTCATTGCCTTATCATGTTATCTATAAATTAGCTTGAGGTTGATGATAGGTTCCATGAAAATTTCATCTTCTTGATCTTCCAGGTCTCTAAAAACTTAGTCATCTCTATTCATTGCCTCCTTAATGCTTTTAACCTCACCAATCTTATCTTTTACAGATAAGATCATATCTAAGATCTTTTTGTTATCTACACTTTTTTTGCATTTGATTTGGTCCTTTAATTATTGCATGACTTGGGTATCCCTATGCTTGAATACCTCATCAAGCTAAGTGGACTTAGTGTCATTGGGTCTATGATTAGATTTCCCAATTAATTATGCATCATTATAATATCTAACTATCTACCATTCATAGAAAGATCCTCTAGGCTCTTGGACCATTTATTCAAAAACCCATAACCTGTATGAATCTTTCCATTCAGTCACTTGGTTCATGGCCATAATACTCTCCTTGCTCACCACATCCTATTTGGATCTTATTAATTTTAAGGAATTAAATATATCATAAAGTTGATTTAAACATATTTATCATAGCCTATAGAGCATACATAATTGAGTGTTCATCCAAGTTCTTCTTTTGTTGTTTCAATCCCTTAATAGCTACTTACAACTACTCTGACTATGCTTAAGCTAGATTTAGAGGACCCTTCTCAAATATTGGGTCTTCACCAGGTCTTTGTGCTTATTTTTGAGTTAATTTAGTCAATGGATCTAGATTTTGATAAACAATCTCTTCTCCACTAAATAAGATATTCTTCTCTATCACTCTCTACAAATTGGCAATCTCTGGATCATATTTGACCCTTATTATGGATTGGGTCACGTATGGAGTTGGGACCTCTACTTATGCTTTACTTGGTTGACCTAGAGAAACCAATATTCTTTCCTCTTATTCTTGTAGGGAAACTATCCATGTCTTCATTTCTTTCTCCATGAGAATATTAGTGTCCCTGACCAAGGCTCATGGATGGAATGCAGGTAATTTCTCCATCCTAGGTTCATATAAGAACCATTCTAGATTTGGTAAATTGTATAAAAAATTCTCTTCATGAAACAAGTTGACTTAACTTAGAAGAGTAATAATAATCACCTTAGGTTTCTTATTTTTGGATATGAGTGTAATCTCAACTTTTCCAACTTGTCTTCTCTTCTTCATCTGATTTTGTATATGTCATAGAAAACATTTTAAATACATCCTTAATAGACTCTTTAGGATCTATGGATATCATATGAACTTCTTATTGATGCAATTCTTGTTCTACCTTTAATGAAGGATAATTAATCTCATCATGCCTCTTCTCCTCAGGCCTATATTATTTAGGATTTTGTGTTTCTACCTATGCACTAACTGATAGAGGCATAAAAGGTCCACTACTAATAGATAATACTATCTAGGGCCCAATTTCCATCTATCATCCACCTTTTGATTCCTCTCTAGTCTAGATTTAGGCCTTATGTTGTGTTCCTTCAACCTTCTAGTGACTTTAAGTTAAGTTGTTTTAGATTATGGTAAAAGCAGGTTTTGAAGGGGCCCCAAAACCCTAGTACAAGGAAAAGAGATATAGCAACCAAAACACAGACAAAGTCTAAAAACTACTACAAGGAAGTAGCAAAAATAGGTTTTAAATGGACCTAAAACCACCAGAAAGACAATTGGTCACAACCCAAAAAAATAGAGATCTGGCAACACCTTAGACATAGGAAGACAACAAGAAAACAAAGAGCTAGACCAGATTCTTTACCAGCAAGAGGAACCAGATTATTCATCTAGTTCCAATATCATTTTCATTGTTTCTTTTTCTTTCAAAACAGTATCCTGGGAAGTGGTTTCCACCAGCATTGCTCCTTTTTGTGTAACCTTCTTTCTAGTACTTTGTCTCATTCTTTTGCTGGGTCCCTCCAAAGCTTTAGTCTCCTCACTGGCTCTTTTACTAATATTGACAGCAGTAGCACAAATATTAGACGTAGCTACCTCCATTTTCATTCTATTGTCCTTAATTAGTTCTCGGAGGTGTTTCTCATAGGCTTTGAGCTTGGCTGGGATCTCTCCTATCTGATTATCCATATTGTTGATTTTGTTCCATACCTCTTTCAGGGTATCTTCCATTATTTCCACTTTCTGTTTGAGGTTCATAACCTCCCTGCACATCCAAGAATCAAATTGAGAAGATGCCTCTGCTTTGCAATTAACCCAATTCATTGGTGTACGTGTTTCATCATTCAGTTTTTTCCCCCTCCATTCCTCAGAATTTTTATTAGGACTGTTCCTGTCTTCTTCAGTGATATCTTCTCAACCCTTATGTTCCCGCTCTTTAATTCCATTTTGAATTTCAAGTTAAGTTGTTACCTTGGTATAAATAGGGTCAAAAGAACAAGGTTCATGATCATAGGGTAAATTTAGGATTCCTTTGATTTTTAAATGCTCTTTGATTCTTTCATAAGGGTCCCACTATCTAAGTTCATCCAACTATAAATTAAAATGATAATCTAGCTTGGAGGCTACCTCAATGTTATCCCATTTTTTGAAGATATTCTTTCCTATTGTCATAAGGAGGTTATGAGGGAATTCCTTTATCTTAGCCTTTCATAGCTCATCCATCCTATTAGTTCCAAAAATTTCTCTAAAGTTATTGGGCCCTTATCAAGTGTAAATGACTATGTCCTTAAACCAAACTCCTATCTCTAAGTGATCCTTTAAAATGGTCAAGTTATTGTAAAAATTGTCTAAGTCTTTTGTTTGGTCTTTTCTTGGTGAATGTGTCTTTCCCTTAGACTTTTTTTAGCTTTTTACATAAACACAATGTCTGATAGAAATAGGTCTTTGGGTTTTTGTGTCTCAGACAAAAATTTTGAAGACTTATTTCTATTAGACATTTTATCTATTGCAACATGTCCAAAGGAATTCGATGTCTTATTTATTTTGGGCTAAGTATTTCACAAAAGATTCAAAGGGTCATTTGTTTCAGACTTTTTGTCTACACAAAAATCCCCAAGGTTCATTTCCTTGGGCATTTTATCCAAACAAAAGTCCTAAAGGGCTATTTCATGTGTTTCAAGTCATTTGTCTTAGAATTTTTATCTATGGAAAAAGGTCTGAAGGGCACTTGCCCTTCAGGCATTTTGCTTGCACAAAAAGCTCAAAAGAATTAAAAGACTTATTTTATTGGGAAAGAGGTACTTCCATAAATCCCAAAGTGTCATTTTTCCTTTGAAAAATTCTTGAAGGGTACTTTTATAGGATGAAAGGACACTTTAAAAACTCTTTAAGGGAACTTTTAAGATCTAAGGGCCATTCCAAAAGGCTGAAGGGCAACTATGTAGGGTAGGTGCTTTATACAAAACTTATGAAGGGTATGTTTCATATGGATAAAAGGTACTTTTGGAAAAGTTTTTTGTGGAGAAAAAGTCTTATTTTTTTTTTTTTTTAGAATTTTACTCAATCAAAAAGTTTTAAAGAATTTTAATACTTCAAGAAAAGTAGCAAGACTATTTCTATGGGGAAATTATTTCAGACAAAATGTCTAAAACAATTATCCCAATGAAATAAAGGAGATAAGTCTCATTTCTTTTGGTAAAAGTGTAATGGTATATTTCCTTCATAAAAAGTGTAAGAGATTATTTTCTTCATGGGAATTATTTATGACAAAATGTCTAAAAAAATTGTTCTGACAAAGGAAAAATCCCAAAGGATGAAGGCTCAATTCTTACAGGAAAAATGTGAAGTCAAATATTTCAGGTAAATTTTATTAAACATTTTGTCTAAAATAATTGTCCTAACAAAATGCCTAAAATAATTTATGTAGGATAATTATGTTGAAGAAAAACCCAAAGTAGAAGTGTTAAATCAAATATCAATGATAAAGACAAAGACTCAAATAAAATTGCCACAAAACAAATTCCCTAAAGAAATATTTCTGAATTATAGGTATGATGGTCTCGTATATGTATTTTGATAGGCATGTAGACATCTACTTTAAGTTGCAGGGACTATCCACTAGAATTAAAATGCCCCAAGATAGGCACATGGATGTTAACCTTAAGTCATGGTAAGTAGATGTTTATTTCAAAAAGTTTCAAGATGATCATGTGAACATCAATTTTAGACCCCATGAAGTAGCTATTTGTTTTTAAATGAAGGAAAATCCAATGACACACATTTACATGGAGTAGGATGATTTAACAAGGTGTGATCAAATATGAATAGTCAAAGGAACTCAAGACAAGCATAAACATGATAAGTGTTAAGCTCACAGAGCACAATTTAAAGTTTGAGCATGTTTTGAAGATTTGATGGTGTGAGCTAATAGTTGATAGTTCAATAAGGCCTAAGATCAAATGAGATAATTTCATGGGACATGGGGGAACTCAAAGCAATAGTGACTATTTGTAAGGTACATAGGAAGATTGTGGGGCTACCAAGTGGCATATCCTTAGGGATAAAGAAAAGGTAGTATCTAATAATGCTTGACCCCTCAAATCATGATCTGATAGAGCATATTTACTCTCCCTAGCCAGATTTGATGGTGCATAGCCGAGGTTGTAAATTTAGGGATCCCATGAGAAAATGGAAAAATGACAAGTAGTACTACTACATGCCATAAAGATGGAAATTGATCATCTCATGTAAGATCTATGGCGTACATTTGAGTGGGCAAGGATGATCTAATGATGTGAGTTGAGGTGGAATTTTCAAAGGGGTTAGATTGGATGAGGAAGTGACAAGTGTCTAGATTGGATATAATTTACTGACTTGGTCACTCATAGGCCCCACAAATGTCTAATTAGATCTGATATGGTGTGCCAAATATTAGTATGTCATAAGCTTTGGTTTAAAAGATAAAATTGTTGGTTATTTCATGGAAATGGAAATGATTTGAAGCATATAAAAATGTATAATGACCATTATAAAGAAAATAGTTCCAATCATGATCATGGATATTTTTTTGTTTCATGTCACAATCAAATCAACTCCTAATCCATCATTATGGGTATTAGACTTTCCTTGGCATACACAAAGAAGATATTTCCTATCCATAAATGTCTATGATCTAAAATAGAGTAAAAAGAAAGCATTTACAAATAATTTACACATGAGGAATTTATTTGACTTTTCAAACTATTTTCTCCCTCTAGTTGTGTAAGTGAGTGGTCAAGAGCATCTCCATATGGTTGCATATGATGACAAATAGTTGTTTTGGCATCCAATATGAAGTTCACTATCTAGATCATGAATTTGCTAGTTTTTAGTTAGAATATCAAAGGTTTTTTTTAAATATTTATCATTCCTTGTAAAGGTTGTTAAAATAATGATTATTTTCTTACAAGTGGATGAAGATCTCAAGCGTGGCATGGAATATTTTCTAACAAGAAGTATCTTGGTAGACTTGAAGGTTTGTTTTATAACTTTTCAAGTTATGACCCACAATTCTAGATTTAAAAATGTATAAATAGGGGTTTTGTCCTCTATTTTAAGGTTGTTGTTGGTTGTTGGTTGTTTTAGGTCATTTTAGGCATCCATTTTCTCCAATTCTAAGTTCTAGATAATTTTTTTTGGGATTAGTTATTGTGTGTAGATTTTGTCTCCCTTCATAAGGTGGTTGGATTTGTACAACCATTAGCAAGTTTATGTCTCCCTTGTCAAAAGAGAAATCTCACCATGCTTGTCCCCACGGTAGCATTCTGAAGTGTTGATGTTTGTAATATTTCTTTTCAAGTCACTAGAAAATATCTATGGTTCTGTATTGTATCCTATTAATGAAATGTAATAACATGTTTTATATTTTCTATTGATTGGATATTTGGGTTTGTGTTCATTATTAGTTGTCATTATGAGTATGTACCTAGGTTATAAATCCCTTTATGTAGTTGTCTTTGGGAATATGTTATTGAATATCTTTTAAGGGCACCTTGGGTTCATGAATTTAGTAAGATAAAATATTTGAGATTCTAGTTTCATTGTATGTTCTAGGATGTTAGGGATCATTTAGTGTTTTCCATTATCTTGAATTTGATTTTTTTTTTTGCATCTTTGATAAGAAATAATCATCATAAATTTATTCCAAACACCCTATTATTTTGAAGCCACCAGCATGCCTCCCTCCATTTTATAATTAACTATAAACTTACCCTACCCTATGCTACCCTAAAAATAACACACCCTATTACATATTATAAGTGTTACTTGCCTTGATAATGCCTAAATATTGTAAATTTGAAATGTGTTTACAATTTTTGCTTTAAATCCTATCATTACAATCTTTATTTAGTCCCTTTACTATTGAATATTCGTCAATATGAATATTGAAATCATAATTTCATTTATCTTTATTAGATTGTGAATGATAGAGCATTTATGAATTTCATATGACAACACTTCATAGGTGAAGTGTGTAAACTTGGTTATGATCTGGTCATATTTTTACCTTGTGCTAAGAATCCCCATGGAGATTGAGTTACAAAATCCCTCTATGTGAGAAAGCTACCCCATAGATCCTCTCACGTTGGTTTAGGTAGAGCCAAAAGTAGAAGGGAGCTAACCATACCCTTTGTAGGTGCCTCTCAATCATTTTATTAGTTTAGTCTATTCTTTATTCCAAATCCTCCCTCGACTATAATAACATACTAGTGGGTTTTCCATCATTACTTTATATTCTATTTCAAGCGTACAAGGCTAGATTAGAGAGGTGGACAAGTAGGAACCGACACCAAATTAGTGCCATTACTAGGGACTAAACTAAATTTCTAGTTACTTGTGTTTCCAATAATTCTTGAAGAGAGCCATGAGTATTTTACCTTGTGAATTTCTCTACTATTACTACATTGATCCAACTATCTTGGTTGTCAATGTCACAACACTCCACTAGGGACATGCTAGGAAGTTTTTAAGGTTTGATAATTTGACTTTTGTTGAGTTTATTACAATAAGCTACTAACATTACATGTTGGAAGGTGTCTTTTCTATTTTGAACATATTTTGAAAAGTTTAGTGTCTTTATTCTTTATCTCATTAATCTTTAACAAGTTTAATTTTAGTCTATATCACAAATAGTTTATCAAGTATTATATTTTATAATTCTAATTCTAGTGGAGACTTCATTTTATTTTTTGGTTTCAAGAAATATTGGTGCTTATTCTAAATATTTGATATTTTTTTAGTTTTGATTATCTTCTTGTTTGTAAATCTAGAAGGACTAAGATCATCTTTCAAAGGTGACCCATCTAAGAGACTTGTTCCACCCTTAGGTATTCCTAAAAGATGAAGGGGACAAGTGTAGAGACCTATTAAAGGGTAAAGTTTAGCTATTTAGGACCATTAAGACCCTAATAATCTTAAAATATTTATTAACCCCCCCCCCCCGCCCACATCATTAAGGGATATCATAGCTCTTCTACTAATTCTAAAACATAGTCTTGTTTATTTTCTAGCTCCTTCTCAACTAGCTAAAACCCCTCCCAAGTTTGATCCACCAAGTCTACCTCATTCACCCCCTCATATCCCTTTGTAATTTTTTATTGAACCTCTTGTTGAACTAATCATGAGGTATAGGGACCAAGATGAGATTACATGTCCTGCATTACACATTCCCAGATTTAGGCCCATCAAATTTGATGAGATAGAAGGCTATCCTAATGAAGTCCCAAATGGAGTTAGGAAATACCTCCCAAAATTCTAAGGGAACAATGTAGTGAGTAGTGATGAACATCAAAGGGCCTATCAAAATATCATTGAAGATTATGAGATTGAGTATGAGGATGTGTTCATCAAGTTGTTTCTACACACACTAGAGGAAGACACTTGATAATGGTTTAATTCACTTCCCACTAGATGCATTGATTTATGAGAAGAGATGCAAAATGTTTTTAGAATTAAGTATGGTGCTAGGATTGATCCAAGGTTTCTCTTAGATAAATTTGAAAATATCAAGAAGAATCCTAATGAGTGTGTGCATAACTTCAACACTTTGTTCAACAAGACTATGATTAAACTACCCAAAAACATCAAGCCTAGTGACACAACATGATTGATAAAGCACTACAATGCCTTTGATAAGAAGATGCTATATTTTTTGAGAGATAAGGCTCCCACTAACCTATTTTTGGCATTAAATATGGCCATCCAAATTGAAAACAACATCAAGGCTATGTTAAATCCATTAAACAAGTGGGTTGATGTGAATTTGGTCAATGTAGAAAAGACATATCCCATGAAGACTAGTAACTTGGAAGAAACTATCAAAACTTTAGATTTTTTTGTCAAAGAAATATCATACAAGTTGGTTAGAGCTAAAAATGGGGTCTCTCAGGTGTCTACCAAGTATGAATGGGATCCAAATCTTAATCAAACACAAAGGGGGCCTAATTTCCACCATAGATATAATTATAGAGAGAAGAGGCCTACATGTAGAGATAGAATAGAAATAAATTAGAATAGAGGGTCTGGGAAGGAGATGATTGATCCTTTAAATACCAAGGTAAATGTTGTGAATTCTAATTTAGACATTGATTGGTGTGATAAGTGCTTCCTACCACACCCTCCATGTGATACTATTGAATAAGTTAATATATATTTGGATGAACTTAAATATGCATCATTCAACTATGATATTTTTATGTTCAATTGTCAAAGACCTTAGAGTGAATCGACTACCTCCATGGAATTGCTGATTGATATTACTATTGATCAGTTTTAGAGCATTGTCAAAATGGAGAGTGTCCCATCTTTTGACTTTGATTATGATGTTAATGTGGTACAATCATATGAGTTGCCCATCCATGATTTTGATCTCTTACACTCTATGATGATCAAAAAATATCTTGGGGGAGTTCCATTAGTTGAGTATAGATAGCTATTAATTAATGTAACAACTACCTAAAATAAGGAATATAACTTGAGAAGTAGGTAACTAAGTGTTTCTCCTCAAGACACTACCCTTAAAAATTTAAAGGCATGGAATGAAAGTAAATAAGCAAAGAAATCTACAATAATTTAAGAATCTTCCAAGATAACACCTATAACCCAAAATACTAATCTTAGAGGTGCTCTTGCCAAGAGCAATAGAACACCCATATTGTTTAGTATCCCTAAGGGTGTTAATAAACTAAAAAAATACACATTTGAAAGTTTCTATTAAAAATGTTAACCCATCCTAGCCTATTCCCCTTTAGACATTGAATTATTATATTCAAAAAAATGTGTCATTACCCTTCCACCAAATATGGCTCTTCCTTAATATAGTGTGTGTGATATGGCTCAAGTGTTGAGTCAAATAAAAACCACCATTTAACTTTTTGAGTTACTAAGAATACCTAAACATAGGAAGAGGGCCTTTGAATATTTACAATTTAGTGAAATGTTAGCTACAAATGAAGTCAAGTTATCCCAAACACCCCTGAAAGAAGATGAATAATCAAAATAGGTTTTTAAATCTGATCTTAAGTTTTATTTGTGGATTACATCAATGGAGATTCAATTGAATGTGGATCCATTTTATATGACTCTACTGATCAATGGTCTAATTGTTCACAACTACATGTTTGATTCTAGATCTCATTGTAATGTGATGCCCTTGGGTATCCCCAATGAGCTTGGAGTGAAGATCACATCAGCCTTTGATGAGTGTTGTGCCATGGATTCATGAGAGGTTATAATTATTGGATAAGTATAGGGTATGGTGGTATAGTTGATAGTTCATCATGATAAGTACTTGAACATGGATTTGGTAGTTGTAGACTATCCACCTAAATGGAGGATGTTGTTATCACATAAGTGGGCTATGAGCATGGGTAAAAATGTGTAGATGGACCTTTCCTACCCCACCATTCCTTTTAAGGGTAAGATGGTCAAAATTTATAGAGATCCAAAGATGATACATGTGATTGAAGATCCAAAACATGCTCTTAATGAAGTGGTGTACACAGATGTTGAATTGGGTAACTTTCTTGAGAATGTTGATACTAGCAAACATTTTATTATTCTTGATGTTAAGCCTAACAAAGAGAGTGTAGTTTAGAAGATGTTATTTGATGGGGCATGGTTCAATATTAGAAATGGATTTGGGGTTGTCTTTTATGCCCCCAATGGCAAATATTTTATGTTTTCCTTCTAGCTTTCTTTTTAGTGTACTAACAATACTTTTAAGTATGAGGCACTTTTGCTTGGTCTAAGTATTTCCCATGAATATAGAATCAAATGTTTAATTGTTAAGGGTGACTATGAGTTAGTGGTAAAGTAGGTCCATAGTGTTTTTTCCATGAAAAATAAAAGGTTGAAATAGTATCAAAATGTTGTCTAGATTTGCTTGAATTTTTTTATGCATTCAATTTGTGTTATCATGATAGAAGTTTCAACTAAGAAGTTGATAAACTTGTAAGGCTAGGTGCTCAATTTGATATTTCAAATATGAGACCTCATGTTAAATATCAAGTGGAGGTGATTTTTAGGCTTTCAATCCTAGACAATGATCATCATTGGTAGGTCTTTGATGATGATGAACAAATTAAGAGGTTTCTAAATTGTGAAGCTGAGTTACATGATTAGCTCATATATCTATAATCTATGGTTTAGGTTAATAATGGGAAAGAAACTTTATTTTGGCAATAATCACTAAATTTAATACAAATACAATACTAAGGGGATTGGTGAGTTTGGAGGCATATTTTTATGGAGTTGATAGAATCAAGTCGAGAGACTCATTCATTTTAAAGGATGTGACTAAGTGCAATTTGTGTTATCATGATAATCTAAGAAAGGTTTGGATAGGTACTCACCTAAGTGAAATAAAGAAAAAAACTTTCATGCAACTACTATGGAAGTACTAGGATTATCTAGCATGGTTTTATTTTGAGATGAAAGCATATAGGGAAGATTTTTTCTAACATGTCATTCCATTACAGCATGATAACAAGACTTTCAAGTAGAAATAGAGACCCATTAACCCCATCTTGGCCACCAAGATGAGGGAAGAATTAAATAAGTTAAGGGATGGTGGTATCATTCAACCCATTAGATACTCATAATGGGTTGTAAATTTAGTCCCTATAAGAAATAAAAATGGTGACATCTACTTGGGTGTGAATTTTAGGAATTTTAATAAAGCTTACTTAAAAAATAATTATCCCCTACCCAATATGGAAAACCTATAAAAAAATGTTACTAGATCAAATTTTTTTTTCCATATTAGATGGATTCTTAGGTTACAACCATGTTATGGTGAAGGATTCCAAGAGGTCCAAGACCATGTTTACTACACCTTGGGGCACATATGTATATATGAGGATGCCTTTCAAATTGAAAAATACTAGCATAATGTTATAACAAATTATGAGCATTGTTTTTATAGGGATAATTAACATATTCATTGCTATGTATTAGGATGAAATTATTGTGTACTCTAAAATAAAAGAACATTTAGATCATCTTGAAAAGGTGTTGATTGAAAGTAAGGAGTTCAAAATTTCACTTAATCCCAATAAGTGCCACTTTGGAGTACAAAAAGCCAAGTTGTTGGGACATATAGTATCTAAGGATGGTGTCATGATTGAAATTGAAAGGGTTGAAGCCATTGACAAAGTGCCTATCCCATAGTCCAAGAAAGGAATTCAGTATTTTTTGGATAGATTAAATTTGTAAGGAGGTTTGTGTCTAATTTTATAGAGATCACTCTGCCTATTGATTCCATGTTAAAGAAGGACCAGACCATTAAATAGGAGGAGAAGTCCATACAAGCATTTGGTGACATCAAGGGAGTTTTAAAGTCTTCACTTATTTTGGCTAGTCCTAACTACACAAATTCATTCCAAGTATTCTCTTTTGTGTCATATAATATTTTTGCTATTATCTTGTTGCAAAGAATGAGGAAGGTCATGAGAAGCCCACAACTTTTTTAAATAAATTTATGCAAGGTACTAAAATAAACTATAATATCATGGAGAAAAAAGATTTCACTGTTATAAAGGCTTTTAAGACATTCAAACCATATATTATGATTTCTAAGATTATTTCCTATGTCTTGTACACCATGATGAAGGACATTTTAATTCAGATTGAAGTATCCAACAAGAGGTGTAGGTGGGTCAAAAATCTACAATAGTATGACATGGATATCCATACCACTAAATTGGTAAAGGGGATGGGTCTATCCAAGCTTATGGTTGAAACCAATTTGAAAGTTGTTGAGTTAAATAATGTTGTGTTTAATTTTGATGATTCCTTGAGTTAGTTTAATACATCTCCATAGTATAGAGACATTTTTTACTACTTAAAAAAGTTGAACTATCCCCATAGATTAGATACAAATAAATGAATAAATCTCTATCTTGTCTCCCAAAAGTACCTTTTGACTGAGGATGGATTAGCAAGGAAGAATCTATATAGGGTTATCTTGAGATGTGTACTGGAAGAATAAATTGCTATCCTAATTGAAGACTTCCATAATGAAGTTTGTGGTGGCCATCACTATTTAAGGATGTTACTAAGATATTCATAAGATGTGAGAAATGTTAGTACTTTACTGGGAGGATGAAAGTCTTAAGTTCCCTTACCTTACAACCTATGAAGATTGAAGGCCCATTTAGATAATGGGTAATGGATTTCATTAGAAAAATTATTAATTCATCAAGTGTTGGGCATAGATGGATACTATTTGTAATTGATTACTTCACCAAATGGTTCGAATCAATCCCTATAAAGAAATTAACACACTAGATAGTTATGGATTTTTTGTTAGATTGATTATTTATAGATTTAGTGTGCCTATTAAGATAATTTTTGATAATTTCATGAGTTTCAATACCAAACACTTGGTGGTATTATGCAAAGACTATGGGATTGAAATGACTTATGCTTCCAATTACAACCCTTAAGGGAATCAACAAGCTGAATCAACTAATAATAATTTGATTAAGATAATTAGATAAACATTGAAAGCAAACAAGAAAAAGTGGGGTGAGCAACTAAAATTTACCTTGTGGGATTATATGATTGCACCAAATAGAGATACATGTAGAATCCCTTTTGAGATTTTTTATAGAGATCAAGCAATTATGCCCATGGATTTATAGTTTCAAACCTATTAGCTCATGAAACAACTAGGGGATGATGAGAAGATCCATCACTATGAAATATGGATAAACTAGATTATTGAGCTTGATAAAATTTGAAGGAAAGCTCATGAAAGACACCTCAAGTTCAAAGAGAGCTAAAGGAAATATTCGATAGAAAGGTCACTCTAAGAACCTTCCAAATAGGTGGTCTAGTTTTGCTTTGGGATAATAGGCATGAGGAGAAGGGAAAGCATGGAAAGTTTGATTCATTTTGTATGGGTCCTTATTTAATTAACTATCAAATTGGAGATCATACTTTTTTCTTGAGAGATCTGGATGGAGAAATATTAGAGCTACCAGTTAATGGAAAATATTTAAAACACTTTTTTGATCGAGTCCATCTATAATTGTTTACCATATTATACAATGTTTTGTTACTTTATCCTTTTATTATTTTAATGTCCCTCTATTTTGGGCCTGGTTCGTATAGTTTCCTTTTGTGTTTCTATTATGTGTTCATTTCTAAATCTTCTGATCTATTTTTGTAAGTATACCATGTTTTGGTTGAGCCTTCATAAGAGTTTGCATAAAATTTCTAAGTCTTGACTATGTATCCCAATGGATTGGCACTTGGTCTTGTGTTTTGTGGTTCTTTACACACCCATAGGGGTATGCATCCCCAGACAAGAGATAGTGTTAGTTCCCAAAATTGTACTAAATAAATTGGGTTGTTTTTAGGTGTAAATGACTACGTCCTTATCCTAAAATCCTCTCTCTAAGTGTTCTTTTGAAATGGTCAAGTTCTTGTAAAAATTTGTTAAGTTATTTATCTGGTCTTTAATTGATGAATGTGTCTTTCCCTTAACCTTTTTAGGATTTTTTCATGAACATAGTGTCTAATGGGAATAGGTCTTTGGGTTTTTTGTCTCAGATAAAAAGTCCAAAGAATTATTTCCATCAAAAATTTTATCCACTATAAAAGGTTTGAAGGAATTTGATTTATTATTTATTTTGGGCTAAGTGTTTCATAAAAGATCTAAAGGGTCATTTTTTTTGAAATTTTTGTCTGCATAAAAAGCTTGAAAGGTCAGTTCCTTTGGGCATTTTGTATGAACAAAATTCCTGAAGGTCTATTTCATTTATTTTAGGTCATTTATTTTGGACTTTTTGTCCATGGTAAAAGGTCTGAAGGGAACTTGCCCTTAGAGAATTTTTCCAACACAAAAAGCTTGAAATAATTAAAGGACTTATTTACTTTAGCCAAAGGTAATTACAAAAATCTCTAAGGGTCATTTTGCCTTTGCAAAATTCCTAAAAGGCACTTTTAGATGATCAAATGACACTTGTAAAACTCCTAAAGATCACTTTCAAGAGATCTAAGGGCTATTTTAAAAAATCCAAGGGAAATTCTATAGGGTTGGTGTCATAGACAAAATTTTTGAAGGGTATGTTTCATATGGCCAAAAGGTACTTTTATCAATGTTTGTTATGGAGTAGAAGTCCTAATTTTTTGAGGCATTTTTATCAAGAAAAAATTATGAAAGAATTTCAATAATTCAAGAAAAGTACCAAGATTATTTCTATGGGGAAATTATTTTGGACAGAATATCAGAAATAATTATCTTGATGAAGTGAAGGAGCTAAGTCTCATTTCTTTTGGCAAAAGTGAAATGGTCCATTTCCTTCAGAAAACGTGCAAGAGACTATTTTATTGAGGAATTGTTTCAAACAAAATGTCCAAAATAATTGTTCTGACAAAGGCAAAAATCCAAAGGCCAAAGGCTCAATTCTTTCAAGAAAAATGTTAAGTCAAATCTTTCAAGGAAATTATCTTAGACATTTTGTCCACAACAATTATCCTAATAGAATGCCCAAAAGAATTGATGAAGGATAATTGTGCCAAAGAAAATCCCAAATCAAAAGTGTTGAAGTAAATAGGAACACCAAAGACAAAGATTTAGACAAAATTTCCATAGAGCAAAGTCCCTAAAGAAATATTTCCAAATGATAGGTATGATAGTCTCATGGATGTCTTTTGACAAGCACATGGACATAAATGTTAAGATGTAGGGACTAGCTATTGGAATTCAAATGCCCTAGGATAGGCATGTGGATGTTAAATTTAAGCCATGATAAGTAACTGTTATTTTCAAAAGTTATAGGATGGTTGTGTGAGCATCAATTTTAGACCCCATAAAGTAGATATTTTTTTCAAATGAAATAGATCTAATATCACACATTTTCATGGAGTAAGATGGTATGAAAATTCATAATTAAAGATAAATAGTCAAAGGAACTTAAGACAAGTGTAGGCATGACAAGTATTAAGATTATGGAGCATGATTTAAAGTTTGAACATGTTTTAAAGATCTGAGAATGCAAGCTAGTAGTTAATAGTTCAATAGGAATCAAGCTCAAGAAAGAGACTTCCACATGGCATGAGGGTGTTGAAAGTAGTAGTGAATATCTACAAGGTACATAAGAGGCCTGTGGGGCTGCCAAGTGATATATCCTTGGGGTTAAGGAAAAGGCAATATCCAATAATGCTCTACCCATCATATCATGATCCAATAGAGAACATTTACTCACCCTAGCTAGATCTAATGGCACATATCCAACTTTAAAAAGTTAGGGATTCCATTAGAAAATATAGAAATGCCAAGTGACACTACTGCATGCCACAAAGTTAAAAATCAAGCATCTCCTGTAAGATCTATGGTTCATGTTTCCTTAGGCAAGGATGATCTAATGATGTGAGTTGATGTGGAATTTTCAAAGGGTTGAAATTTTATGAAGAAGTGACAAGTGTCTAGATTGGAGCCAATAAATTGACTTGGTCACTCTTAAGCCCCATAAATGCCTAGTTAGATCTGATGTGGCATGCCAAATTTTAGTATGTGTTAAGATTTGGTTTAAAATATCAAATTGATGGTTCTTTCATGGGCATGTCAATGATTAAAATCATAAAAGAACATCTAATTATTTTAGAGTGAATAGTTTTAATCATGATTGTAGATATTTTTTATTTCATGTCATAATCAGATCAACTCTCGAGCCATCATTGTAGGTATTAGGATTTTCCTTGGCATGCACAAAGTATAGATTTCCTATCCAAAAATGTCCATGATTTGAAATTTATTAATAGGAAAGTATTTCCAAATAAGATACACATGAGGACAAAATCTGTTTAGATTTTTAAATGATTTTCTCCCTCTAGCTATGTGAGTGGTCAAGAGCATCTCTAGGTGGTTATATATGATGACAAATAGTTGTTTGGGATGACACTATGAATTTCACCATCCAGATCATGAATTCATCTACATATTTAGTCAAAAGATCAAAAGTGTGTTGCAAATCTTAATAATTCCTTATAAATACAGTTATAACAATGATTCTTTTCTTACAAGTGAATGAAGATCTTAGGTGTGGCATGGAATATTTTCCAATTGAAACTATCTTGGTGGACTTGAGGGCTTGTTTTATAATTTTGCAAGTTGTGACCCATAGTTATAGATTCAAAAATGTATAAATAGGGGGTTTGTCCTCTATTCTAAGGTTGTTGTTGTTTGTTGGTTTTTTTAGGTTATTTTAGGCATCTATTTTCTCCAAGTCTATGTTCTATAGAAAAATTTCTAGGATCAATTATTGTGTGTAGATTTTGTCTTCATTGCTAAGTTGGTTGGATCTATACAACAATTAGTAAGTTTTGACAGCATGTTTATGTCTCCATTATCAAAAGAGTAATCTCACCATGCTTCTTTCCAGGGAAATTTTTTTAAGTGTTGATGTTTGTGATATTTCTTTTCAAGTCACTAGAAAATATTTTTGGTTTTTTATTGTATTCTATTAATGAAATGTAATAACAAGTTTTACAATTTCTATTGATTGGATATTTGGGGTTGTGTTCATTACTAGTTATCATTTTGAGCATGTACCTATGTTATAAATCCCTTTCTATAGTTTTATTTGGGAATATGTTTTTGAATACCTTTTAAGGGCACCCTAGGTTCATGAATTTAATAGGAGAAAATATTTGAGATTCTAGTTTTAGTGTATGTTCTAGGATGTTAGGGATCATTTAGTATTTTCCATTATATTGATTTGAATTTATATATATATTTTCTAAAAAATAATTATCATGAAGTTATTCCAAAAAATCTATTATTTGGCAGCCACCATCACACCACCCTCCATTTTATAATTAACTATAAACTTGCCCTACCCTAACCTACCTTGTAAATAACACACCCTATAGCATAATATAAGTGTTACTTTCCTTAAAAATGCATAAGATCATGTAATTTTGAAATGTGTTTGTAGTTTATACTTTAAATCATAGAATTGCACTCTTTATTTAGTCCTTTTATTGTTGAAGATTCTTCAAAATGAATATTGTAGACACAATTTCATCTATCTTTAGAAGCTTGTGTATGACATAGATCATTTATGCATTTCATGTGAAAACCCTCCATGGGTGAAGTATGCAAACTTGGTTATGCTTTGGTCATATTTGTCCCTTGTACCAGGAATCCCCATGGAGATTGAGTTGCAAAATCCCTCCATATGAGCATGTAATGTCTTACTTTTCAGAGCCTTCCAATATTCTTGGGAACTCCAACTTTTCTAGAGAATACTTCCATTTTTAGAATAATATTTTGATAGTGGTATTGTTTTCAGGTGGTCAAGAAGAATCCATTGGTTATTTCTAGGAGTAATTATGACAAATGATTAGGGAAAAGCACTATTCATGAGTGACTATGCATGTTGACATGGTATAGTCTTGAGGTGGAAATAGTGATGAGGTGTCTTGGGGGAAAATTTAATTTTAATTCACTATTCATCAATTACTATTCACTATCAGTATTCATGGTGATGTGGTAGATTATGCAACTGATGATATATCATATGAGGTGGATGGTGGATGATGTGGCATGGCCCATGGGTAAGCTCACATGTGATAAAGTTGATGTGAGATAAATTTGGATTAATTTGTAAGTGGGAATAGTGTCTGAGCATGTGAAGCTATTTTAAAAAGAGTCAAAATCTGATTAGATCTTGTTTAGGAATCTTTGGGGTCACATGGAAGAAGATGACAAGATTTCACTACTTTAGATTTACTCTCACATGTGTGGGTGAGGCAGACATTTTGGAATGATGTGGAGAATTAAAAGGAAGCATGTGTACACTAAATAAGTGGGAGACAAGATTCACTATTTTAGATTAGTTCACATGTGTGAGTGGGACACAATTTTGGAAGCACATGGAAGGTGGGAGATAAATACAAAAGAAAATGTGATCATGTGATCAAATTTTGATCATTCCCATATGGTGACAAGCATGTCATTATATATTAATAATGTACCCACTCAAGGAGGGTGAAATTCTTGGCTTGGGCATGAAGTTTCCTTTCTTTTCCTCTCTCTTCCCTTCTTAATTAAAAATTATAAGTATGGATTTCATCCTTTGGAAAAGCCCAAATTCATAAACCCCCAAAATCCCCCTTTATAATTGAACTTGAATGTTTAATCCTCCCTCTCTATGGATTTTTCCATTGATTTATAATATTAGTCTTGGTGGTGAAATGGATTCCACCCTTGCTAGTTGAGACAATTCCATCTAGGAATTGTAATTGAGCTTCATCAGATTTACTAGTCTCGGTGGTGAAATAGATTTCACCCTTGCTAGTTGTATTGTAATTTTTAGGTGTAGTGTTTCAAATTTTAGAGTGTTGAAGAGTGTAGTGTGTAAAAGATTTAGAGTTTTGTAGAGTGTCCAAGATTATATGTGTTGTAGGAATTCAACATTTAATTGTGTGGAGTTATTGGTGTTATGTTGTATGTGGGAGAGTCTTCTCCACTTGATATGTTTGTAAGTTATTTCATGATTTATGTCATATATCAATGTATGTTTGGTTCTATGTTATTGAATCCATTTTTGTAAGAAGATAGTGTGATAAATTGTCCTAGCTTATATGTGTTTATGTGTTGTATTTTCCCTATTGTGACATTATGAGAAAAATGTGCATTTTAGATTTGGAGATTATATCTTAAATGAATCCCCTTAGTTTTATTATCTGATGTCATATTTATATTTCATCATAAATAAAAAAGTATTAAATTATGTGTGTTTAGGTGATTTTGGGAAGTGGTTTTGTTGTATTTTACATGTTGTAATAAATATCATTGTCCAAGATATTTTAGTGGTATTAAAGCTATGCATCCTGCCAGCCTATGTAATCTTGTGTTGTGGGTCTTTGTGAAGTTTCTATTTTCAAATTTAGATGCCTTGAACCATGGAATTAATGAGAGAAAAATATTTACCAGATAGGTTTTTTCATGTAAGACATAAAATTAAAACTTTGATATAACCAAAGTATGATCTTATCCATACTTTGAAGGAAGTAGAAGGTTATTTATCCATGGTGGATCAAGTTCCTTATCAAGAAATGCAAGTAGATATGTCTCCTTAAACTATTTTTTTGGTTAAACCAAAGCTACTGAGACATAAATACAAGGACATGAAGATAGCAGTCACATGTTGTCTGAGTGAAATCATAAGGATTTTAGTCCCTAATTTGCTTTACAAGGAGAAAGTCATGAGGGAATTACTATAGCTAGTTGTTCAGAGCTTTCATGGTTTACATGACATCAGAATACCTTCTTTTGGTAAGAGGGAAAATATTTTAAAATTGGTGTAAAAGGTTGGGTTATGCATTCTTTTGAATGATTTAGGATGTGATGAGCTTATTCTTGAGATTTTTTATCACTTCATAGCTTTTATCAGAAAGAGTCATGAAAAAATTATTTTTGACTATATGAGATCCATTATGTCATTGATTTTCAATAAAAGTGATAAGATATCCTAGCCAATTTTATCAATGTTAACAAATGTTTTGAACCAAGATCAAGTTACTTCATCAACTACTTATGAGTTGGTTCATAGTGTATTCAAGCAATATGAGTAGAAATTGTAGCCATACATATCATATGACCAGTTAGAATATGAGCCAAAGCAAGAGGAGAAAGTGGAGCTACCAATTATTTAAGGTAAAAATATTCCTTTAGTAGAAAATGTTTATTTATTTTCTAATGTTGGTATGCATGATAGTAAGCCAATGAAGAGTGACATGGAAGCTATTGAGGATTTACAACCTACCTCTGGTAATAACTCATTGTGTGAGTATGTTGCTTCCATAACCTATGGGATAAGCAAGGATGAAGAGGAAAATCATGTTGAAGATCATGTTGCTTCTAAAGTTCTAGATCTTGAGTTACATGAAGAGTTGATACCCCTTACTTCTAAGACCTCAGATGATAATGCTCTCAAGGTTAAATTGTAAGGAGATGTGTAGGTGGAAGAACCTAATATTGCAGGTGGTGTAGATGAGTTAAGAGCTTATTTAGAGGTACCCAATAAAGAGGAATTGGCTATTGTTGATGTTCCTTTATATCAATGTGTGGGAAAAGAGTTTTCCCAAGAGATGAACATGGAGGTGGTGCATGATAATGCACACAAGGAGGAATCACCCATGGGCATTATGGTGATTTAGCCATCATCAAGACATTATGATCATGTTATTATTAGCCCAAGGTATGAGAACATTTAAAATTTTCTTATACCTATGTCATTACTAGATTATTGTCAACATCAAAAACATGCAAAGAGAGATGATATAATTAGAGATAAAACTTGCAGTATAGGACATGTGAATTCTTTATTACAAATTCCAAAGTGTACTTTTAATATGGGATATAGGTCTCATATTGATAATAAAGGTAGAGGAAGGAATATATATTACCATTGAATTCTCCTTATCTTTTATTTGGTATGGAAGGAGATCCATGAGGAATAATTTAGAGTTTGCTATGTTTTCTAACCACATTTTGAAAGATCATGGCTCATAGATTAGAGATCATGTATGGGAAGAAAAGATCATAAGAAATAGACCCATGGAGATAGTACCCAAGAGGATCTTGATGATAGAAGGGGTTTGTAAGAAGGACAAGACCCCACAAGATGACTCCCATGTCATTTTTGTTGATGGATATGATGGACCATGTAAAAGGGAGACTAATGAATTTAACCATGAGGTTTTTGATATTTTTGACATTTATAGTTATGTTTAGATAGATCAATAGAGGATCAAAGATACCTTCGATTGGCTACCTTCCACTACACTAGCATATTTGATCAGTTTCTTTGATTCTTTCAGAAGATTGGCTATGAGAGATTCATGGGTAGCAACACCCTTATTTGGTATAGCAGAGATGAGGTATTTTTCATGGACTTATAATGGGCAAGGAATATTTGATCATCTTATGGAGGTAATGATTTTATGTACTATACTTGTTATCTCATATTTCTCACCTCCATATGTTATAGATAGTGTTGCTTTTAGAGGGGGTATTAGAGTGATTCAAAGGATGTAACTCATAGAATTATGGGAGTTAGAAGAATTAGGTAGATGAATTCTATTCGTCATGCATGCCTTGACCATTTTCCAACCATACTTAGCTCATGGTAGAATTGGGGAGAGGACATCCCATATTATCTTGAAGTTATGGGTGAGTGTTGATTACCACAATGGTTTTATATTGATAGCATTTGCATTTTTAGATGTTGTAGTGATGAGCATAGCTTTTATATGGGTTAGAGTGTGGAGGATTGTATTTTTAAGAATTGGAGATTGAGTGTTAATAGGACACTATCAATTGATGATAGCAGAATCATTCCCAGGATAGCTATGAACTTGATTTTCATTTCTAACACACCTATTATCTAGATGATAGTGATTAATCTTCACCATTTGTGGGACTCATAAGCATGATAAGTGTTGAGCTCATAGAACATGATTTAAATTTTGAGAATGTTTCAAAGATATGATAGTGTGAGATAGTAGTTAATAGTTTAATGGGACCCAATATCAAGCAAGACACTTACACATGGCATGAGGGTACTGAAAGTAGTAGTGACTATCTACAAGGCACATAAGAGGCCCATGGGTATACCAAGTGGCATATACTTATGGCTAAGGAGAATTAAATATCTATAAAAGTTACACCCCTTAGATCATGATATGATGAAGCAAATTTACTCACCCCAACTAGATTTGATGGCATATATCTAAGTTTAAAAAGTTAAGGATCCTATGGAAAAATATAAAAATGCCAAGTGGTAGTACTACATGCCACAAAGTCAGAAATCAATCATCTCCTATAGGATATATGGCTTGCATTTCCTTGGGCAAGGATGATCCAATGATGCAATCTGAGGTGGAATTTTCAAAGGGGTCAAATTGCATGAGGAAGTGACAAGCATCTAGATTAAAGCCAATCAATTGACTTGGTCACTCTTAGGCCCCAAAAATGCCCAGTTGGATTCGATATGACATGCCAAATTTTAGTATGTGGTAAGCTTTAGTTTAATTTAAAATTGATGGTTCTTTCATGGACATGGAAATGCTTCAAAGTGCAGAAGAATGTCTAAATACCATTCCAAAGTGAATAGTTCCAATCATGATTATAGATCATTTTTTATTTCATGTCACAATCAAATCAACTTCAAAGCCATCATTATAGGTATTAGGCTTTTCCTTAGCATGCACAAAGTAGATATTTCCTATCCATAAATGTCCATGATTTGAAATCAAATAACATGAAATAATTTCCAAATAAATTACACATGAGGACAAAATCTATTTGGCTTTTCAAATGATTTTCTCCCTCCAACCATGCAAGTGATTGGTCAGGAGCATCTCCAAGTGGTTACATATGATGAAAAATAGTTGTTTGGGCCTCCACTATGAATTTCACCATCTATATCATGAATTCATTAGAATATTCAATAAAAATATCAAAATTTTGTTGTAAATCTTCATCATTCCTTACAAAGGTAGTTGCAACAATGATTATTTTCTTGCAAGTGGATGAAGATCTTAGGTGTGGCATGAAATATTTTCCAGCTAGAAGTATCTTGGTGGATTTTAAGACTTTTTCTATAATATTTCAAGTTGTGACCAATAGTTATATATTTAAAAATGTATAAATAGGGGTTTTGTCCTCTATTCTAAGGTTGTAAGTCATTTTAGGCATCTATTTTCTCCAACTCTAGGTTATATAAAAACAAGTCTAGAATAAATTATTTTTGTCTCCTTTACTAAGGTGGTATATATATAGCCATTAGTAATATTTGAGAGCATTTTTATGTCTCCCTTATCAAAAGAGAAATCTCACCATGCTTGTTTCCATGGAAACATTTTGAAGTGTTGATGTTTGTAATATTTATTTTCAAGTCATTGGAAAATATTTGTGGTTTTTTAATTTTATCTTGTTAATGAAATGTAATAACCTATTTTACAATTTATAATGATTAGATATTTGGGGTTGTGCTCATTACTAGTTTTCATTCTGAGCATGTACCTTGGTTATAAATCCCTTTTTATAGTTTTCTTTGGGAATATGTTGTTGAATACCTTTTAAAGGCACCCTGGGTTTATGAATTTAGTATAAGATTTTTTTTGAAATTCTAGTTTCATTGTATCTTCTAGGATGTCAAGGATCATTTATTGTTGTCCATTATATTGAATTTGAATTTTTCTACATTTTTTCTAAGAAATAATTGTCATGAAGTTCTACCAAACACCCTACTATTTATAATCCACCATCACGCTACCCATCATTTTATAATTAACTATAAACTTGCCATACCCTACAAATAACACACCTTATTGTATACAATAAGTATTACTTGACTTAAAAATCCATAAGATCTTAAAAAATTGAAATGTTTTCACAATTTATACTTTAAATCCTATCATTATAGTCTTTAATTAGTCCTTTTATTGTTGAAGATTCTTCAAAATGAAGATTGTAGTCACAATTTCATCTGTCTTTAGTAGCTTGTGTATGCCATAGATCATTTATGTATTTCATGTGACAACCCTTCATGGGTGAAGTGTGAAAACTTGTTTATACTTTGGTAATATTTGTCCCTTGTACCAAGAATCCCCATGGAGATTGAGTTGTAAAATCCCTCCATGTGAGCATGCAATGTCCTACTTTTCAGAGCCTTCCAATATTCTTGGGAACTCCAACTTTCTTGGAGAATACTTCAATTTTTAGAATAAGATTTTGATAGTGGAATTATATTTGAGTGGTCAAGATGAATCCATCGATTCTTTTTAGGAGCAATTATGACAACTTGTAAGAAAAATGACTATTCATGAATCACTATTCCTGAGTGACTGTGCATGTTGATGTGGTATAGTCTTGAGGTGAAAATAGTGATGAGGTGTCTTAGGGGAAAATTTAATGTCAATTCACTATTCACCAATTACTATTCATAGGTAATATTCACATGTACCATTCACTATCACTATTCATGATGATTTAACATGTAATGCAATTGATGATGTAGCATATAAGGTGGATGGTGGATGATGTGGCATGGACCATGGGGAAGCTCACATGTGATAAAGTTGATGTGAGATAAATTAGGATGAATTTGTAAGTGGGAATAGTGTTTGATCATGTGAATCTCTTTTTAAAAGATTCAAAAGCTGATTAGATCTTGTCTAGGAGTCTTTGGGCTCACATGGAAGAAGATGACAAGACTGCACTATTCTATATTTGTTGTCACATGTGTGGGTGAGGAGGAATTTTTGGAATGATGTGGAGAATTCAAAGGAATCATGTCTGCACTAAATAAGTGGGAGACAAGATTAATTATTCTAGATTGGCTCACATGTGTGAGTGGTACATAATATTGGAAGCACATGGAAGGTGGGAGACAAAGACAAAAAGAAAATGTGATTATGTGATCAAATTTTTACCACTCCTACATGGTGACAAGATTGTCACTATATATTAATAGTGAACCAACTCAAGGAGTTTGAAATTCTTAGCTTGGGCATGAATTTTCCTTTCTTTTCCTCTCTCCTCCCTTCTTCATTGAAAATTATAAGTATGGAGTTCATCTTTTGGAAAAACATAAATTTCTAAAACCCCAAAACATGAATTCCTACATGGTGACAAGATTGTCACTTTAGATTAATAGTGAACCAACTCAAGGAGTTTTAAATTCTTGGCTTGGGCATGAAGTTTCCTTTTTTTCCTCTCTCCTCCTTTCTTCATTGAAAATTATAAGTATGGAGTTCATCCTTTGGGAAAAAATGAATTGTTAAAACCCCAAAACATGAATTCTTACATTGTGATAAGATTTTCACTATAGATTAATAGTGAACTAACTCAAGGAGTTTGAAATTCTTGGCTTGGGCATGAATTTTCCTTTCTTTTCCTCTCTCCTCCCTTCTTCATTAAAAATTATAACTATGGAGTTCATCCATTGTAATTGAACTTGCATGTTCAATCCTACCTCTCTATGGATTTTTCCATTGAGTTTTAATACTAGTCTTAGTGGTGAAATTGATTCCACCCTTTCTATTTAAGATATTTCCATGTAGGAATTATAATTGAGCTTCATCAGATTTACTAGTCTCAGTGGTGAAATAGATTCCACCATTTCTAGTTGTATTGTAATTTTTAGGTGTAGTGTTGTAGATTTTAAAGTGTTAAAGAGTGAAGTGTGTAAAATATTTAGAGTGTTATATGAATTCAACATTCATTTGTGTGGAGTTATTGGTGTTTTGTTGTATGTGGGAGAGTCTTCTCCACTTGATATGTTTGTAAGTTATTTAGAGATTTATGTCATATATTAATATATGTTTGGTTGTGAGTTTTCAAATCCATTATTTTAAGAATATAGCATGAGAAATTATCCTAGCTTATGTGTTGTATTTTCCCTATTGTCACATTATGAGAAAAGTGCGTATTTTAGATTTGTATATTATATCTTAAATGAATCCCCTTAGTTTTGTTATATGATGTCATATTTATATTTCATTATAATTTGGTTGAGTTGTTGAATCCATTATTTTAAGAAGATAGTGTGAGAAATTATCCTAGCTTGTGTGTCTATGTGTTGTATTTTCCCTATTATGACATTATGAGAAAAATGTGCATTTTAGATTTGTAGATTAAATCTTAAATGAATCCCCTTAGTTTTTTTATGTGATGTCATATTTATATTTCATTATAAATGTTAAAATATGAAATAATGTATGTTTAGGTGATTTTAGGAAGTGGTATTGTTGTGTTTTACATGTTGTAACAACTATCCTTGTCCAAGATATTTCAGTGGTATCAGAGTTGTGCATATTGCCAGCCTGTGTAGTCTTGTGTTGTGGGTCTTTGTGAAGTTTGTGTTTTTAGATTTGGATGCCTTGAACCATGGCATCAATGAGAGAAAAATATTAGGTAGATATATTTTTTTGTGTAGGACATAAACTTGCCCCTTTTATCTAACCAAAGTATGATCTTATCTATATGTTGAATGAAGTAGAAGGTTATTTATTCATGGTGGATTAGGATTCTTCTCAAGAAATGAAGGTAGATATGTCTCCTTCAATTATATTTTTGGTTGAACCCAATCTATTGAGACATAAAGACAAGGACATGAAGCTAGCAGTCACATATTGCTTGAGTAAAATCATAAGGATTTTAGCCCCTAATTTTCCTTACAAGGAGAATGTCACAAGGGAAGTATTGTAGCTAGTTGTTGAGAGCTTTCTTGGTTTACATGACATCAGAAGCCCTTCTTTTGATAATTGGGTAAATATTTTAAAATTGGTGGAAAATTTTGGGTTATGCATTCTTTTGATTGATTTTTGATGTGATGAGCTTATTCTTGAGATGTTTTATCACTTCATAGATTCTATTAGAAAGAGTCATGGAAAAATTATTTTTGACTATATGAGATCTATTATGTCATTGATTTTGAATCAAAGTGATAATATATCCCAACCAATTTTTTCAATGTTATCATATGTTTTGAACCAAGATCAAGTTACTTCATTAGCTACATATGAGTTGGTTCATAATGTATTCATGCAGTGTGAGCAAAAATTTCAGCCATACATAACATATGACCAGATAGACGATGAGTCAAAACAAGAGGAACAATTGGAGATTCTAGAGATTGAAGGTAAAAATATTCCTTTGGTAGAAGATGTCCATTTATTTTTTAATATTGGTATTTATGACAGTGAGCCAAGGAAGGATGACATGAAAGCTATTGATGATTTGGAATCCACCTCTAGTAATAACTCATTGTGTGAGTGTGTTACTTTCATAACCTATGGTATAAGTGAGGATGGTGAGGAAAATTATGTTGAAGATCATGTTGCTCCTGAAGTTCCAGATCTTGATTTACATGAAGATTTGACACCCCTTACTTCCAAGACCTCAAATGATTATGCTATCATGGTTGAATTTCAAAGAGATGTGCAGGTGGAAAAACCTAATATTGTAGGTGGTGGAGATGAGTTAAGAGCTTCTTTGGAGGAATCTAATAAAGAGGAATTGGATATTGTTGATGTTCATTTACATCAATGTGTGGGAAAAGAGTTTTCCCAAGAGATGAACATGGAGGAGGTGAATTTTAATGCACACAAAGAAGAATCACCCATGAGCAATATGGTGATCGAGCCATCGTCAAACCATTATGATCATGCTATTAGTAGCCCAAGGTATGAGAACATTTCATATTTTATTCTACCTATGTCATTACAAGATTATTGCCAACATGGGAAACATGTAAAGAGAGATGATATAATCAGAGATAAAAATTATATTATAAGACATGTGGATTCTTTGTTTTAAATTCAAAACTATAGTTTTATAAGGGATCTAGGTAACATATTGAGAATAAAGGTAGACAAAGTAATAGATATTGCCATTGAATTATCTATATCTTGTATTTGGTATGGAAGGAGATCCATGAGGAATCATTTAGAGTTTGCTATGTTTTCTAACCACATTCTAAAAGATCATGGATCATAGAATATAGATCATGTGTGGGAATAAAATATCATAAAAAATGGATCCATGGAGATAGTACCCAAGAGGATCTTGATGCTAGAAAGAGTTTTCAAGAAAGACAAGACCCCACAAGATGACTCCCATGTCATTTTTTCTAATGGATATGATGGACCATGCTAGAGGGAGACTCATGAATTTAAAAATGAGGTTTGTGATATTTTTTACATTTTTGGTTATGTTTAGACATATCATTAGAGGATCTAAGTTACCTTAGATTGGCTACCTTCCACTAACTAGCACATTTGAGTAGTTTCTTTAGTTCCTTCAGAGGATTGGCTAGAGGATCTTCATGGGTAAAAACAACATTGCCTAGTATAACAGAGATGAGATATTTTTCATGGAATCATAATGGGAAATTAATCTTTGATAACCCTATAGAGGTAATAATTTCATTTACTATACTTGTTATCTCATATTTCTCACCTCCATGTGTTATAAATAGTGTTGATTTAAGAGTGGGTCTTAGAGTGATTTAAAGGTTGCAACTCATAGCAAGATGGAGGTTGGAAGAATTAGATAGGGGAATGATATTCATCATGCATGCCTTGAACATTTTCCAATCATACTTATCTCATGATAGAATTAGGGAGAGGACATACCATATTAGCTCAGAGTTCTAGGTGAGTGTTGATTACTACATTGGTTTTATACTAGTAGCCTTTGCATTTTTAGATGTTGCAGTGATGATCACAACTTTTTATATGGGTTTTAGTATTGGGGAATATCTTTTTGACACTTGAAGATTGAGTATTAATAAGACATTATCAATTGATGATAATGAAATCATTCCTAAGATAGCTATGAACTTGACTTTCAATTCTAACATAGATATCATCCAGATGATAGGGATTAATTTACACCATTTGTGGGAATATGTAATAACTTATGCTAAGAATCCCACTTTCTCATTACCCAAGATCATAAGAGATAAGGGGATTTCTAATGTTTAAGAGGTCTCAAGTGCCTCTAGGTCTTCCAATTTGGTTTTAGAGGACAAGATTTTATTTAGAGTCCAAGGAAGAAGAATGCATACATGATATGGTGAAACTCTAGTATTAATTATAATGGTATAGTGGAAACATGGTAGAGAGTTTCTAATATTGATCTAGGATCTTGGTCCTTCATTGGATAATCAGGATCTAAGTTATATATTTCTTGAGGATAATAAATCTTTAGGGAGGGATGATTATAATGTCCTACTTTTTAGATCCTTCCAATATTCTTAGGAAATCCAAACTTTTTGGAGAATATTTCCATTTTTAGAATAAGATTTTGATAGTGGAATTATATCTAGGTGGTCAAGATGAATCCATTGGTTCTTTCTGGGAGTAGTTATGACAACTTACAGGAAAAACACTATTCATGAGTGACTGTACATGTTAATGTGGTATACTATCTAGGTGGAAATAGTGATGAGGTATCTTGAGGGAAAATTTAATGTCAAATCACTATTCACTATTTACTATTCATAAGTACTATTTACATGTACTATTCATGGTGATGTGGTAGGTGATGTAGTTGATGATGTAGCACATGAGGTGGATGGTGGATGATGTGACATGGCCCATGGGGAAGATCACATGTGATAAAGTTGATGTGATATAAATTGAGATGAATTTATAAGTGGGAATAGTGTTTGATCATGTGAATCTCTTTTAAAAAGAGTTAAAAACTGATTCAATCTTATTTGGAATCTTTGGGGTTACATGGAAGAAGATGAAAAGACTAAACTATTATGGATTTTTTCTCACATGTGTGGGTGATGAGGAAATTTTGTAATGATGTGGAGAAGTAAAAGGAAGCATGTGTGCACTAAATAAGTGGGATACAAGATTCACTATTCCATATTGGCTCACATGTGTGAGTGGGACACAATTTTGGAAGCACATAGAAGGTGGGAGACAAAGATAAAAGAAAGTGTGATCATGTGATCAATTTTTGGCCATTACCACATGGTGATAAGATTTTAAATATATATTAATAGTTCATCCACTCAAGGATGTCAAAATTCTTGGCTTGGGCATGAAGTTTCCTTTCTTTTCCTCTCTTCTCCCTTCATTGAAAATTATAAGTATGGAGTTCATCCTTTGGAAAAACATGAATTGATAAACCCCAAAAGCCCCCCATTTTTAATTGAACTTACATGTTCAATCCTCCCTCTCTATCTATTTTTAAATTGAGTTTTAATACTAGTCTTGGTGGTGAAATGGATTCCACCCTTGCTAGTTGAGACAATTCCATCCAAGAATGCTTCATCAAATTTACTAGTCTTGGTGGTGAAATAGATTCCACCCTTTCTAGTTGTATTGTAATTTAAATGTGTAGTGTTTTAGATTTTAGAGTGTTGAAGAGTGAATTGTGTAAAACATTCATAATGCTATATAGTGTCCAAGATTATATGTGTTGTAAGAATTCAACATTTAGTTGTGTGGAGTTATTGGTGTTGTGTTGTATGTGGGAGAGTCTTCTCCACTTGATATGTTTTTAAGTTGTTTCTAAATTTATGTCATATATTAATATATGTTTGGTTATGAGTTGTTGAATCCACTATTATATGAAGATAGTGTGAGAAATTATCCTAGCTTATGTGTGTCTATGTGTTATATTTTCCCTATTGTGACATTATGAGAAAAATGTGCATTTCATATTTAGAGATTATATCTTAATTGAATCCCCTTAGTTTTGTTATGTGATGTCATATTTATATTTAATCATAAATGTTAAAATATGAAATTATGTGTGTTTAGGTGATTTTAGGAAATGGTTTTGTTGTGTTTTATGTGTTTTAACAAATATCTTTGTCTGAGATATTTAAGAGCAAGCTACCCCATAGGTTCTCTCACATTGGTTTAGGTAGAGCCAAAAGTAGTAGGGAGCTAACCATACCCTCTATAGGTGCATCTTAGTTATTTTCTTAGTTTGGTCCATTCTTGATGCTAAACCCTCCCCTAGCTAAAAAGACACACTAGAAGGTTTTTCATCATTACTTGCAATTCTTTTTCAAGTGTGCAAGGCTAGATTAGAGAGATGTACAACTAGGAACCAACAAATACCATGAAATAGTAGGTATTCCACCTCTTGCTTTACTAGCTTATCAAGAACATGAACATGTATCTTGAGGGGATAATTCTAAGTTCCCTCAATTGTTATGATTGTATAATCTAGATAAAACTAGATGTCTCCCATAGCTTCAATTGATTTATTTATAAGAGGGATTACTCTCATCATTAGGATTCTAGTTATAGCCTCACTTAGTATTGGGTAGACACAATCACATATAAATTGAATATGATCCATATATTTAAAGTTGTGTAATTTAGAATAGTATTATGAAACAGTCTGTGTTCCACTAGGTGACAATTCTCTCTAGTTTGGAATCTTTGTTATTGCACATAGGGCATCTAAGAGATATGACATCATGAAGAATTGGGTCTTCTTCTTATGCATAAATATAAAGATTGCCTAGTCAAGGAGATACTAATTATTTCACCTAGAGGAGGGATAATTACTTTTTCCACAATGAAGTAGACTATTGGCACCCACACTGGGTCTACATATACAGTGGTTTTATTTCCACATAATTTGTTCAACATTATCATAATCATCTTTACCCCTAGTCTAAACTGGCTGATAGGGATGATTTTTTTAAAGTGTGAAAAGACTTAGTTCCCAAAATCTAACCACATGGCTACAATATCATTCAAATTATTCTCGTTATCCCATGAATTAATTGAGGTTAGGTCAATTTTTGGTTTAGATAGATTGCAGTATTAATCAAAAGCAATAGTGTAAATATAAGCCACTTCCCTATGAGTATGTTCATTAATAATCATGACCTTGTCTATCCTAGTTTCCTTAAAAATAGGAGGAAAAATGTCAATATAGTGGAGTACCCTAGGTTTCACTACTGCATAATGAAGATTGGTCATTTGGATTTCTACTATATCATTGTACAACCTCTTGGTAGAGATATTTTTCTCCTCTTCCCTAGTAATGGTAAGCTAGTTATCAATTATCCAAAACAATTTTGATCAGTTATTATCTCATGTGTTCAATGAATTAACAACAAATTCGATGTCTTTAAACACTCATCCTTCAATATCTATGGTCAAATAGAGCTCAACATCTTCCTTAGAAATAAGTTTATGTGCTACCATTACTAAAATTTTAATTGAATTATCCAATTACAAATAATAATTCAATCCCTTAGCTCAATTTACAATGAATACAATGGTAATTAGGGAAATGCATACACTTATAGGGTTTTTAAGAGGTTGACATAGAGTTTTAATGGTGGTAGCTATTTCACACTATAAGCTTCATGACTTAGATTTTGCTTGGATCATGTATTTATGCCCTTCATGTCTATAGGTCTAAAAGATCTTTTAATTTGACTTATATTACTTATGTGGCATCACCACATCATCCTACCCATTAATTTAAAAAATGACCATTTGTCACTTTTGGACATGTGTAATTACTTCATGTATTCTTGAAACCAAATCAAATATGCACCATCGATCAATTAGAAAGTTTCTGGGCCTTAAAATCATCATAGACTATTGATATTCATCTATGAGCTTACGAGATTATGCCATGTGGTATCATCTTATATATCTAGTCTCTTTCCATCACTCAGATGTTATCATTCCATGTGGAAGCTTTCTATTCATTCTAGTGCCTTTGAAAGGTCAACCTATCACTCACCATATATCTAGATCTGAGAGATTAAATGCCATTGCTTAATCTCCATTTTATTAATCATGATTTTGAAACTTATCACTACCACATTCATTTTGAGTTCTTTAAAAAATTTACCTTCACCTTGCACCATTAGATCATCTTTGCATGGATCAATGCACTATGTCAATCCTTTAAACCCAGGATCAAGCATGAGCCATTGATCTTCTTAATCACTATGATAAGATATTCCACCTATCAATATTACATTCCTTCGTAAGACCTTTGATGTTTTTATCCCTCACTCATCATTATATCTTTATTGCATAACTGACATATAGCATCAATCATTTATTTGACTCATTGACTTTCAACTTTAAAGTGGGTTGTTGATCTTCCTTTTGATCTCCAAGATCTCACCACTTGGCATCTTCATGTTGGTTCATTCCTACATGAAATGAAAGATAAGTTAGGGCTCAGGAAATATAAATAAACTTAGGATTAAATTTTTAGCCTAATGTCTTAGTCATGTTAAAAAACATGATTGAGACTTAGGATGAAACCTTAGACAAAGTATAAAATATGATAAAAATGATCCCATGATTAATTAGTCCATACGAGCAATAAAATATACTAGGGGTTTTTGGGAATAAAGAGACTTAGGATAATTTTAGACTAAGGTCTTTTAGACGTATTGATAAATACATATAGGACTTAGTATAAAATTAGACTAGGTCTAAAATATAAGGGACTTAACATAAAATTTTTAGACTAAAGTTTTAGTTGTGTTAATAAAAATGATTAAAACCTTAGGATAAAACATAAACTAAGTTTTAAAATAATATAAAGCATTCCTTCACAAATTTGAATAAAATGACCCTCATAAATTTGAATCTATTTTAAAGGGACCTAGGTTAAAAAACATTAAACCCAAGTTTTTTTTCACATTGTTTATTCCTAGATTCAATTAAGTAATTAAAGACCAAAGATTAATAAAGGGTCAAATTATCAATGAAGAATGAAACCCTGAACAATGTTCATCCAAATAGGACTTCATTAAACCTACAACATGGAAACATCAATAAGAGCCATTAGCAACATTAGACATAATAAAATAAGGACCACTTGTAAATATGCCAATTAAGCCAAATGAGAACTAGGTGTGGATGATCTTTAAATAAAGAATTATGATCTAGTGGAATTTTAAATTCAAAGCACAAATTTCTAAAATTTGAAATAAGGGTCCCCATTTTTCATAAATGGGGGTTATGTTGACCTCAACAAATGGCGAATTCTAGGGGAAACATAACAATATGTTAGAATTTAGATACTCTTGGTTTAAAACTAATAACCATGCTACTTATTCCACTTAATCAAGTACCATTATTAAGATAAATTCATAATTGAATTAAATCTTGGACATGTAAAATTATGATCAAACTTAAAAACTCAATCATGTTGTGTATGTGCTTTGATTCCACTTATTGGTTATCATGGGATTTAGAGAAAAACTTCAAAATTTATGACTTTAACCATTAACATTGACTTATAACATCTTTAGATATCTATTATGAATCATGTTTTATAGAAAAAAAGGCTTGGGCATTGATCTACTACCAACCAAGCATCTATAGCCCTAACATATATGCCTTTATTTCCATTGAAGGCCTTGTTCCACTGCCAGTTAGACATCTATAGCCTTAATGGAGGTTACCATAATCACTTTTGCTTAGAAAGCTTTTGAATTTTCAATAAAGTTATTATTTTTTTAATTTTTAAAGTACATTTAGCTTTCCAATCAAAGGTTGGGGACCACATTAGCTAGGTTTTAAGATTTGGTCAAATTTTTGGTCTTTAAACGATCATCTTTGGTCATAGACTTTATCCTAGGAAATCAATGTTTTTTAAGTGCATAAATGATTTTATATAAATAATTCAATCTTTCATTCAACATAAACAATCCTTATTAGAATCAAGCTTAGATCAGAACAAGGTTTAAGATTTTAGGGAACAATTGACCTATTCACTAGTATTTATCAATTTATCTAAACCATAACATAAAGATTAGAATTCAAACATCCATGATCAATCATTATTTTAGAATCATACTTACATTCCTAATTTATGGATTTCATTTGAGCAACTTCATGAATTGGAGCTTGAAATTGTCTTGAAAAAAGACTTATTAAAAGTAAGGAATAAGGCAGAGAAATCAAACACACCAAACAAAATAGACAACAAGAAAACAAATATTTATAAGAACTATGCATAAATAAGGGACAATAAAGTAAACTAATCTAAAGCCTACCAATGCTAATTCTAATTTAACTTACATATTACTCCAACAAGCTTTTCTCTAAGCTCAAATGGGAAACTATTCAATTACCATAGAGCATTAAAGCATGATTATTTACTTTTGATGGTATCTTTTGGAAAATAAGAGCACTTATGGGTTTATGTCTTCTGGTTGATGTAGCTTGGCTTCCCATCAACATTATTAAATACATGGATTAAATATATGAATGTAAGACCCAATCATCTTCCTCCCAAATTCTTCTTTCTCGAATGAAATGTGTTAATTCTACTCCATTCATGGATTGATAATGACTTAGATATAATACATCATTTAATGATGGTATTGGTAACTCAATTATTATGCTTGGATTAATATCTTCATTAGGACCCATTTTAGGTGAGTATTGACTATCAATCTTTGCACAAAAATTTTCCAAGTCATCCCAAAAGGCTTCCTCCTCATGATCAATTGAAATGATATTAAATTCATTTGGAGTCTTCCTATTTGAATCATGTTGATCACATATTTCTAACCTTTTGAAGGATTCATATGAAAATATTTGATTTATTATTCTTTTTTCATCTTCATATTCTGTAAATAATGTCATCTCTTCTATCCAACTAAGTTCCAACTCATCTTGTTTTGGGGTCTCTAGAGTAAATTTACCATCTTGAAATTCTTCAATTTTTTTAAGAAATCATGATACAAATGCTGCTAGTGGTCATCTTCTTTAGGAATATCCTCAATTTCAATAATGTCTATATATGAATTGTCTTCATTATTGCTTTTTGAAAGAGGATCATCTTGTATTTGATCTATATCAGTGACTACTAGTTATTGAGAAATCTCTTATAACTCATCTTCTATGATTATTTCAGAAATGATAGGCTCTTCCTTCATGATTGGAATAGTATATCCCTAAATGTATTCAATGAAATGGGAAAAGTCCATTGATGCTACCATATATATCTAAATTTATTCATGGGGTTGCTCATATTGAAAGGTTATCTTTCCTTCTAGATTATCTTTAGGTTCATTTTCATCCTGAAATAGAAAATCAAAAGTTTCCACAATAAGAGTTGATTTAGAAAATATATATGTCCTTGAAGATATATATGTACCTATAATCTTTATCCTTGTTAGAAATAACTTCAATTATATCCCTTTTATCTTTATATGTTTCAAAAGTATCAAAAAAATCCATATAATCTAATTTAGTTAAAGCCACATCACATAGGTTATTCTCAGGATTATTCTTATTGCCCTTATGAAACCTATTTATGAGTATATTGAACCTCTAGTAAGAATATTTTTTGTTAGAGTTTTCCCCAATGTTAACTATTTATTTTTTGTAACTGGAGAAAATTTGTGCTCATTTTTTGAACCATTTTAAAGATAGATTCATTTTCATTCTTTGGTTCCTCTGAATTATGAGCCTGAGTATTACTCTTAGTTATTGGCACCAAATCCCTTTTATCTTGTGGATGAGATCCAATTTCAATATTGTTAAAGAATCCTATATTTTGACTAAGATGATCATGACTCAAGGGTTATTGATTCAAAAATGGTGTTTGGTTTAAATCAAGCATGTTTTGATTGGTATTGGGAATAATATAAACCATTTGAACCTAGGGTTTCTTCTTATAATTTATGATCATAACTTCATCATAAGCTAAGGATAATATATCAATGAAATTTGTAGATCTTTGCAAGAACATAAAGGTCATGGGGTCTAAGGAATCCTTGTAAATCTCTAAAGTTAAAGCTACATTAGGTCTATAATGATTTGTAGTCCTACTAAACATTTTCTGTAACATAGAATTAAATGTGCTTATGGGCTCATCTACATCTCTCTTGATAGTGGTGAATTTTTGGTAAAGGACACATGGACTAATGAATGAATTTGCCAAATTGATCTATGAAATAATTATTAAAATCATTCCAACTAATAATATAGATCTTAGGAAGGTTAAGGAACCATTCATATGTTGCATATCTAAAAGTAAATGGAAATAATATACATGCAACATCTTCATGGACAACATTAAACAATATTAAAGTAGCTTTGAATGACTTAATGTGTTCTTTAGTAGTCACAATGCTAGTAGGACTAAAAGTAGGTAAATACTTCTCAAGATTTCTAGGTAGATCATGTACCTAACTAGATATGTTGATTGAGGATCCACCCAACCAAGTCATAAATTGATGTAAAATTAAGTTAGGATTAACACATGCAAGTGAATTAGGTTGGGATTTTGAAACCCTTTGCTTACCTTTATCTGCTCTTGCTTTCTTATGACCTTCAAGTGAAAGAAGTGTTAGCCTTATTTCATAACATGGCCTAGTCTTGATTCTTGGTAGTTTTAGCTTAGAATCTTTGAATCCTACTTAAAATATGACTTATAAATCTTATATTTGCAAAGCAAAATAATTATATTTATATGTTAAGCTAATTATACAAAAATTTATAAAAATCTCTTCAAAGGATGACTATCTTTAACTGAATAAGATCAAATATACCTCTTAACACATGAGCATGAGTGATCTTTACACATCTAAGTTCAAATAAATGTAAATTTTCAAATAATAAATCAATATTTTTAAAAAAAATCTATTACTAACCTCAAACATGTAGGATTTTTAAATCTTGAACTACCTTTGCAACAATTTATCTTAGATCTTTAAAGAATATCTATATTTAGCTAAATAATTATAAATATTAGTTTAAAACCATGAAGATCAATGATATTTAAAATTTTTATCTAATAAAAACATAAACATGCAAATAATTCACTGATATTTGATTATAATTCACTAAACTTAGCAAAGACACATCAAATTTACAAAGCTTTAGCTAGGGCCCTCTTTCTAGTGCCAGTGAAATGTCACTTGTTGATGCCTGAAAGTGTATCATAGGGGTTTATAGAGGGTTGAGAGACACTCTTCTCATTTTTTAACTCAAATCATCCATTACATGAGTAGTTGGTTATGATAATCATGTTATCTTTGGTGGAATAGTGGCAAAGAAATGATTATTTCACAAAATTTATATGATTGGTTGTTAGGACATCCTTGTCCTAAAAGATGACTTATGAAATTTAATATAATCTAAGCTAAATAAAGTGAACAATGATCAAAACCTAAGACTTAAAATCTAAACTAGCATGAATATTTATAATGATGAGCTAAACTAAAGTGAAATGATAAAAAAAGAGTAAAAAGAAAGGTTGGGTAGAAAGAAAGTGTTCTGATTTTCAATAAAAATATCATAAATTTTTTAAAATTTCATCAAGATATACATTAAACCAATATATAACATGAAATTTCATAGGCATAAGTCCTACCATACCTTAGGCAATTGTCTAAAGAAGGGTGAGATAATGAAAATAAGAGACTAGATTTAATTTAAATATTTACTTCTGCAAACAAATAACATTAACACACCTACAAGAGAAGAAAATAAAGTGAACTAAACCTAAAATCCTTCAATAAACCTATCATAAACACAAGTTAACAAATCTACATTCATTGATATGCACATCAATAAGTCATAAAAACCATTCAAATATGAACATTCAAATAGGTGATTGAGAGAGAAGCCATATAACAAACACATAAATAAATACTGGACATTAGTTAAAAAATTCCTTTCTTGTATTAATTTATCAATGTTTACACAATTTTTTTAGCTTAAAAACTCCCTATTTATTACAAATGACAATACCCCTTATATATAAAACTAAGGTGGTATGTCAGTCATTTATGTCAAATTACAATTGTACGAGTGTCATGAATAATTATCCCTTAGACAACTTTTTAGAACTAGGAACTTTCTAAAAGGACTGACCTATAAGTAATGTGATTTAAAAAAATCCACATAATTTTATAAAATAATATTTCCTTTTTCAAAATGTACATGTTTAGTTACAAAAGAATATTTTAAAGTTAACAAATTTGACTTTTGGTTTCCCCTGTTATCATAGTCTTTTACCTAAATTGAATGGTTTTAATTTCCTTATCATGTTGTCCATCAATAAACTTGAGGTTGATGATAGTTTTCAAGATATATTCATCTTCTTGATCTACCAGGTCTCTAAAATCTTGGTCATCTTTGTTCATTGCCTCCTTAATTCTTCTAGCTTCACTAATCTTCTCTTCTACAAATAAGATCATATGCAAGATATTTTGTTATCTATAGTTATTTTTCCTTGTCTTTGGTCCTTTACTTATTGAATGAGTTGAGTATTCCTATGATTTAACTAATCATCAGTGATTAAGCCAAGGGGACTGAGTGTAGTTGGGTCTATGATCAAATTCCCAAATATATGCATCATTCTAATCTCTATCTATTATCCATATAAATATCCTACAAGCTCTTGGACCATTTATTCAAACCCTTGACCTTCTCTATTAATATAACCATATCCATATTCAAATGGGATAGGCTAACTATATTAAAACTAGGAATTTGGTCTTCTATCAAAATATTGATCAAGTCCTTTATATTGTTGTATGAATCTTGCCATTGAGTCACTTGGTTCATGGCCACAATATTCTGATTTCTCACCATATCCTATTTGGATCTTATTAAATTCAAGTAATTTATCATATCATATAAAGTGGCTTCAACATATTGATCTTAGCCTCTAGAATAGATAGAATAGACTGCTCCTCCAAGTTCTTCTTTTATTCTTTCAATCTCTTAATAAATACTTGTAGCTACTTTAACTGTGCTTAAGCTAGATCTAGAGGATCCTCCTCAAATATTGGGTGTTCACTAGGTATTTATGCTTCTTTTTGAGTCAAGTTAGTTAGTGGCTATATATTTTGACAAATAATCTCTTCTCCAACTGCCAGGATCTTCTTCTTTGTCACTCTCTACAAACTAATAGTGTCTGGATCATATTTGATGCATACTATGGATTAGGCCACATATGGAACTGAGACCTCTACTTGTGCTTCACTTGATTTACCTAGATTATATAATATTATTTACTTGTATTTATATAGGGAAATTATCTATGGCTTCAATTTTTTCACCATGGGAATATTAGTGGCCTTGAGTAAGGCCCATAGATGGAATACAAGAAATTTCTCCAATCTAGGTTTATACAAGAACCATTCTAGAATTGGTGGACCTTATAACAATTTATCCCCATTAGAAAAGTTGACTTCACTTATAGGATTAGTGATAATCACCTTAGGTTTCTTAGTAATGGAGATGAGTACAATCTCAACTTTTCTTTTTGGAGGAGTAACAATTACTAAGTCCAAAGATTTCCCTTTGTCATCCTTATTTTCCTCAACACCTATCTTCTCTTCTTCATCTCAATATGTATATGTCATAAATATAATTTTCAATACATCCTCAATAAACTCTTGAGGATCTATGGATATCATATGAACTTCTTCTTGATGCAATTTTGTTCCTCTACCTTTAATGAAGGAGAAGTAATCCCATCTGGCCTTGTCTCCTTAGGCCTATGTTCTTTAAGATTTTGTGTTTTTGTCTATGCACTAAATTATGGAGGCATATAAGGTCAAATATTTATTAAATTATATTTTCTATGGACTAATTTCCATCTATCATCCACCTTTTGATTCCTATCCAATCTAGATTTAGGCCTCAGGTTATCTTCCTTCAACCTTCTAGTGACATTAAGGTAAGTTTTTGCCTTGGTGTAAATAGGGTCAAAGGCACCAAGATTATGATCATAGGGTAAATTTAAGATTCATCTAATTTTAAAATTCTCCTTTATTCTTCCATAAGGGTCCCAATGTCTAAGCTCGTCCAACTATAAATTGAAGGATGATCTATGATCAAAGGTTGCCTCAATGTTATTTGATTTATTGAAGATAGTCTTTCCTATTATAATAGGGAGGTTGTGAGGGACTAACTTTATATTATCCTTGAATATGCCATCAATACCATGAAACAACTGGTATTCCACCTCTTTTTATACTATATTATTAGGAACATGAATAGGTAGCTTGAGGGGAGAATTCTGAGTTCCCTCAATTCTTATGACTATACAATCTAGATACAACTAGATATCTCCCATAGGTTCAATTTATTTATTGATAATATGGCTTAATATTATCATTGGAATTCTATTTATAGCCTCACTTAGTGTTGGGTAGACATAATCACATATAAATTGATTATGATCCCTATATTTGAAGATGTGAAATTTAGAATAGTATTATGAAATAGTTTGGGTTCCACTAGATGACCATTCTCTCTGGTTTGGAATCTTTATTATTGCACATAAGGAATCTATGAAATATGACATAATGAATAATCAGGTCTTCTTATTTTCCCTAATTTCATATATTTTCTTACTCAAGGAGATACTAATTATTTCACCTAGAAGAGGGATAATTAATTTATCCAAAATGAAGTAGACTGTGGGTACCCACACTAGGTCTACATATACAGTGGTTGAATTTCCACATAATTTGTTTAACATTCTCATAATAATCATTACCCATATTCTAAATTGGCTAATAATAATGTTTTTGTTGAAGTCTAAAAAAACTTGCTCCTTGAAATCCAACCACATGGCTAGGATGTCCTTCAAATTATGCTCTTTATCCCAGGACTTGATTGAGGTTATGTCAATTTGGAGTTTAGGTAGCTTGTAGTATGACTCAAAAGTAATAGTGGAAATATAAGACACTTTACTATAACTATGTTCATTAATAATCATGCCCTTGTCTATCCAAATTTCCTTAAAAATAGGAGAAATAATGTCAATGTAATGGAGTACCTCAAGTTTTGTTGTTGCATAATGAATACCAGTCATCTATATTCCTACTATATCATCATATAAACCCTTGGTAGAGAGATTATTCTCCTCTTCCTTGATAATGGTAGGCTGGTCCTCAATTGTCCAAAATAATTTTAACTAGTTGTTCTGTTGTGTTCAAAGTATTAGCAACAAACTCAGTGTCCTTGAACACTCATTCTTCAGCATCTGTAGTCAAATAGAACTCTACACATTCCTTTAAAACATGTTATGTGCTACCATTACTATAATTTTGATTGAATTATCTAATTATATATATTAATTCAATCCCTTGTCTCAATTTATAGTGAATATGGTGGCAATTAGGGCAAGCCATATACTTTTAGGGGTTTTGAGAGGTTCACACAGAGTGTTAATGGAGACAAATAGTTCAAAATATGAACTTCATGACTTAGCTTTTGATTGGATCATATATTTATATCCTTCATGTCTATGGGTCCATAAGATATTATAATCTGACTTATCTTACTTATATGGCATCACCACATCATGCTACCCATTAATTTTTAAAATGACCATTTATCACTTCTAGACATGTGTCATTACTTTGTATAATCTTGAAGCTCGATCAAATATACATCATCAATAAATTAAGAAGTTTTTAGGCCTTGAATTCATCATAAGCTATTGATATTCATCTCTAAGCTTATGATATTGTGTCATATGGTAGCATCTCATGCAATCTAAGCTCTTTCCATCACTCAGACTCTATCACTTCCCATTCATTCTGAGCCCTTTAAAAGTTAAACCTATCACTCACTATAGATACCAATATAAGAGATTTAATGCCATTGGTTGATCTCCATTCCATTCATCATGAATGTGACACTTGTCACTACCGCATTCATTCTATGTTTTTTTAAAAGTCTACCTTCACCTCATACCATTATATCCTCTTTACACATATCAATATGTATTTTCGATCTTTTAAACCCAAGATCGAGAGTGAGCCATTAATTTTCTTTATTGCTTTGATTGGATCTTACCACCTGTTAATCCCACATTCCTTTGTAGGACCTTTTATGTTTTGATCCCTCACTGACTATTAGATATTCATTACATGAACCAACATGTAACATCGATCATCTCTTTGACTTATTAACTTTTAGCTTTACTTATGGGTCATTCATCTCCCTTCTGAGCTTTGATATCTCACCACTTGGCATCTTTGTATTAGTTTATTCCTATGTGAAATGAAATCTAAGCTAGGTGTTAGGAAATATAAATAAACTTATGATTAAATTTTTAGCCTAAGGTCTTAGTCATGTTAAAAAACATGATTAAGACTCAGGATAAAACCTTAGAATAAATATACAATATGATAAAAATTCTCCCATGATTAATTAGTCCATGTAATTAATAACATAGACTAGGGGTTTTATGAAATATAGAGACTTAGGATAATTTTAAACTAAGGTATTTTAGACATTGATAAATACGCTTAGGACTTAGTATAAAATTAGACTAGGTTTAAAATATAACGGAGTTAGCATAAAATTTTTAGACTAAGTTTTTAGTTGTGTTAATAAACATGACTAAAACCTTAGGATAAAATATAAACTAAGTTTTCATATGGAAAACCTTATGATTAAAACCTTTGGAAAATAGGGAGATTATTCTCAAAGGTTATATATGACAAATGGGAAATGGTAGGAACATAAAATTTTGGAATGACAAATGGAATATTGAAGTGTCCCATATACAAAGGAATTTTGAACAACATACTAAAGAGTAGATAACACAAAATTATGGAGAGTATATTATGGATTTATAGCAATCAAGAAGTGGATATAAATAATTGATTAAAATTAGTGTGGAGGGATTTAATCAAGATGAACAAAGAAAAATAGAGGATCTGAATGGGACTCCTAAGACCATTCATATATCAGAAGTAGATAGGGAAGACAAGCTGATGTGGATTGATTCCTTTGATGGAAATTATAATGTCAAAGATGGATATGAAAAAATCTCTCAAAACCAAGATGCCGAGTGAGATGGAAAGGTATATGGAATAAATACATCACTTCAAAGATATGTTTCTTTGCCTAGATAGCCATTCAAGAAAAGATTTTGACAATTTATAATCTAAAGGAAAAAGGTTGCATCATGACTAATAGATGTGTATTATGCAAAGAAGAGAATGAAATAGTCTCATTTCTCCTCATTAACTGTAAGTATACTCAAAAAGTGTGGAACTTCTTCTTGAGGAAATTTAACATTTCATGGGATATTTTGGGAACCTTAATTGAATTTTGGCTAGCTTAGAGCTATCCCTTAAAAAAACCTCATCTTAAGTAGATTTGGAACATTACCCTTTCACACATTTGGTAGGAGATATGGTGAAATAGAAACAATATCATATTCAAGGACAATACATATTCTAGAAAGCTGACCTCAAAAAGGATTTACTCAACCATTAAGTAGAATTACAATTCTAGTAAAACAAAAAAAAAATAAAAAAACTTCTCTAATTCAAATGATTACCTACACAAAATTAGCAAATTGACTCATCATGCATAGGATAAACAAATTATAAAGAGTAAGTTTGAAAGAGAACCAAATAGAGAGATCCAATTGAAGGATGGATGAAATTGAATTTTGATGGTGTGTCAAAAGGAAATCCAAGAATTGTAGAGGGAGGATAAATCATTAGAGATGCTGAAGGAAAGCTAACTAGGACCAATGTAGGAGATATTGGTACTAAGACCAATCATTATGTAGAGGATCTAGCTACCCTTTGGGGTCTTATACTAGCTAAAAAACTCAATATCCAAAATCTAGAAGTGGAAGCAGACTCTATGAACATATTCAATTGTTTAACTAGTAAACATCCTCCAAGATGGAATATAAAAAATATCATTGATGAAGCTAAAACAATCCTAAACTCCTTTCAACAGGTTCACATCATACATACTTATAGGGAGCGCAATGGAATTTTAGATTTGTTTTCCAATGAGGGAATAAGAAATGTGGGTTTCAAAACATGACTTGACCATGAGAATCTTCCTATAGAGATACTAACAAAAATAACTAATGAAGGGAGAAACTCTTTTATTAATATATAACTCTATGGTCCTCTTCCTTGTGTCTAGGGGAGACTATAGCATATCATAAAATATGTGGGAGCCTAGATCCATTGTCCCCAATTATACTTGGGAGAAATATCTAAAAAGTGAGAAAGAACATGTTGGGTGTCATCATTCACTCCAAAATAACATCACTAATGTTTATAAGTGGTGTTTTAGAGGGGACATTAAAAGCGAACCAAAATCCTATGTGAGTAGAAAAACTAGAATGAGATTACCTAATAAGATTGAGCCCAAGCTCCAACCTGAGGTCAAATCTAATAGAAGATTTTAGAATGCCTTGAAAGTGGGGAGAAATAAAAGATTTATGGGAAAAATTGAAGGGTTTTGACAAGCATCTTTCCATCTAGTTTGCCAGGGCTTAGGAGCAAAGGGTCATTAATATCAATGGTGTCACACTAAAAATCATCGAGGACTTGATTATATATGTGATAGGATTAAACATAGAAGAAACCAAGAGATAATACAACTTGATATACTATAAATTAGACAAAGAGGAATTCCTAGAGGAGGGTGAGAACTTGGAAAGGTTACCCAATGGCTTTGACAGGGAATATCTCCCCAAACCTTTTACTGAGGTAGCTTTCCATCTCATTCAATATGTTACTCTTGAAGGGTGTTATAATTTTGTAATGTGGTCTATTTTTATGATTATAAATTGATTTAGACATGGAGTTGGTTTCAGCCTTCCATTTTTCATTCTTAAATCTATGGAAAACTCTATACTGAAATACAAAAATGGAAACTACAAAAACCCTAGACATGAGGGTGTAATTTTTATCATATACAAATATTTAAATGGAATAAAACAATTAATGCCTAAAATTACCTAGAAAAAGGAAGAAAAATGAATGTTGGTCTAGTGGATATGAGAAATATTAAGAAAATCACCATCAAATACCTATGAAAATAAAGTGATACGCTTAGAAAAAGCCAATTAAAATTGAGAAAGTTAAAACTAATGTAGGAAAGGAATAGAATACCAAACTAGAGGGTATTAAGAAATGGATAAGAGGATATTTCAAATGAAGTTTTAAAGACAAAGAAAAAACTGAACCCAAGGATCCCAAAAAAATAATAGAGCCCTCTTTACAAAAAGGGGGATAGGAAATTCATTATTGTGGACAGTGATAGTGAAGAAGGGGAAGAAGACTGAAATAAGAAGGATGACTCTAATACTCAGAGGACCATTGGAATAGAGAGTGAAAATAAAAATAAAAAGAATCTTATTGATAGCATTGAGAAATAAGTAGAGAAGCATTGCCAAAAAGATAAAAATAAGGAATTTAATCAAATTGAGAATTCTCTCAAGAACAGGGAAAACAATGACATGGTGATTGAAGAACTTGAGTTAAAAAATTCCCTCAGGAGATGGTTCATGAGGGAAATTTCAAGCATAAAAAACAAGATGAATAAATTACAGTAGGAAAATGATAATTTATCTAAATCCTATATGGATAAAGAAGAGGACCTGCAGATCTAAATACATAGTTTTAGAGTTGATCTACTTGAGCATGCCAATGAGGATATTCAAAACAAACTTAATTTCATTATGAATTATAGTAAAGTGTATATGAATAAAGGTCTAAAGAATATGGAAAATATTCATGAGCACCTCAAAGAGATATTTGATCTCAGCTATGTAGGTAAAGTAAAGGGGATAAAGGGCCAATGTAGTAGTGAAATCCACAATTCAAACTTAGACTATAAAAAATCATCAGGAAAATAGACAAAAATTTTAGCAACATGAAGGATTGTTGGGAAGACATCTCAAGAAGCATGGTTTAATATAATTTTTAGGGTTGTGTGAGAATATTTTTTCTACTAATTTATGAATGTGTTTATGTTATTGATTTTGTTTCCCTTTTGGTATGCTTCTTTTGTCTCTATTCCTTGTTTTTTTGATGTACTCTTAGGGTTTTGGGACCCTAGTTAAAAAAATTCTCCCCTTTTAACCTAAATAAAAAATATATAAATTAAGTTTTAAAATAATGTAAAGCATTCCCATGCAAATTTGAATAAAATGACTTGTGTAAATTTGAATCTATTTCAAAAGGACCTAGGTTGAAACACATTAGACCTATTTTTTTAACATTGTTTATTCATAGATTCAATTAACCAATAAAGACCAAAGATTAATAAAGGGTCAAATTATCATTGAAGTATGAAACCCTAAAAATTATTCATCTAAATAGGACTTCATTAAGTTTACAACATGAAAACACCAACAATAGCCATTAGCAACATTAGACAAAATAAAATAAGTACCACATGCAAATATGCCAATTAAGCCAAATGAGAACCAGGTGTGTATGATCTTCAAATAAAGAACTTTAATCAAGTAGAATTTTCAATTCAAAGCACAAATTTGTAAAATTTGAAACAAGGGTCCCCATTTTTCAAAAATGGGGGGTATATTGACCTTAACAAGTCACAATCATATTGTAGAGTAATTTCCTACTCTACGTCATATTCAATTATTTTTAGTCGAGCACTACAATTTTGGTTCTTTGAGTGAAGCGGCAAAATTTTAAAGCAGAGGGCCAGTTCATTTTGCCTAAGTGTTGAGATGTAGTGGAAGCTACCAAGTGTCACCCTTTGAGTAGGTATTTTTCCCCTTCTTGTTTCCTTCATCTCATTTTTGCTTGAGTATTAGTTCAAGCAGATGCTGCCAAGTGTCACTTTTCTAGGAGACAAAGCTGACAGTTGGCATTCCCCGAGTCCTCTTTTTGTAACTTTCAAGAACCACGGACTATGCCACATACACAATAGTAGTTAAGTAGAATGCACCACGTGTTAGCATTCACATCTCATATTGGCATCTGCACTTCATTCAAAGACTTTCAACATAAAGTAGCAGAGATGGTAGAAAGCACTAAGTGGTAGTTGCAGAGGCCCTGAAATACCTTTTTGGAGAAAATTGCAAGCCACCACGTGTCATCATCCAAAATACTTTGGTCCAATGATTTTTTTCAATGCATAAAGGTGTCCTTTCATTTTGCTTAAGTGCTAAGAGTAGTGGAGGCTGCTAAGTGTCACCCTTCGGTCCCTTTCTACCCCATCCCCAAAAGGCAGCAGAAGGTGCCATGTACCTTTAGACGAAGAAGCAGAAGATGCCACGTATCTTCCCAAGAGTAGCAGATATTTCCATGTGTCAACATCTAAGGGATCATCCTCAAGTTTCATTTCTAAATAAAGGTTGTGGTGGGCCTCGGGTGTTACTTTAAAATCCATGGAAGTTGCCAAGTGTTGCCATCCATAAGAGCTTGTTATGAGTCCTGAATAAATCTACAGCATAGCCAAGGAAAGGGAGAGGGCCACATGTCTTCAATGAACCCAATGGAGAGTTCCAAATGTCATTTTCCAATGCCTAAAGGAGAGTTTTTCATAAATTGGCTAAGGGTCCTCTCCCATTACAAATAAAACAGAGTGCCTGTCTACCTATTACAGCGAAAATGGAGGGAAATTCAGTGAGAGTTAATTCGAGTAGATGGAGAAGTGCACCAAGTAGTTTTTTCTGGGGCTTACAAGCATTGAATAAGCCATATATTTTTATCCTAATAGTGGAGGTAGAATAGATAGTTGAGCGGCCCAGTAGGTGATGAAATTTGAAATTCATGCGCGAAGAGAGGAACTAGTCAGGAATCACCATGCCACAGTTAAGGGAAGCCGTTCTTTTCTAGAATGGCTTTTCAAAGCATTAAATGCACCAAAGTTCAAATTATTATTATTTATTTATGTATCTAGGGCTACAAAAGAAGAAGAATTGTAAAATCTAGAGAGGGGGGAATTCTCATAGTTTTAGACTATCTAAAGTTTGTGGCCAATAATATCATTTGCTCTTGTCTCAATTTTCTTGAGTTGTAAAGTTTATGTAATCATGCATGTTTCTATGCCCCTTATGTGGCTAAATGAATTGAGGAAATTTGAGCTCCATGCCTTAATTGATGTTATCTGTGTTGTTTGTAAAGTAGTCTATACTATAGATTTTCTAGTGCGGTGATTGGAAATGTTATTTGCTTTTGTCTCATTTTCTTGAGTTTGAAGGTTTACATAACTGTACGTGACTTCTGCACCTTTTATGTGATTGGAAGATTCTATTAAGAAGATTGAACACTATGCCTTTATTGGCAGTCTCTGTATCTTAGTGAAAGACTTCCCTGTTATGAGTCTCTATTTCTGTTATTCTAATCTCTTACATTGATCATGCACTTGTCTGCTCTTAAATGTAATTAAATCCTATACTAGTCTCACTATGCTTAGGTTAGGATTAGGATTACACTCAGGTGCATCACCATAATTAGGTTTCAATTCCTGCATTTGCATTTTTGTTTAATCTCCTATCCCTTTTCTCCAATACTCGATACAAAAGAAAAGACCAGCTTCTCTAAAATCTAGAGGTTGTTTCAAGCTGCATCATCCCATAGCTTGAAATTTCCCATTGTTTTTGATTAAAATCAAGTGAAATTTTAAGGCATCAATAGTTTTTGGCATGCCTGATGGGACCAATCTTTTAAGGAGTTAAAGAATTTTGGTGTATTCTTTAGCCAATCTGCCTTTGGAGGTTTTTATCGACACCAACAATGACTCTGCGTCACCAGCCAATCAAGCGGTACCATCAAGAAATCCCTTTGGTATGTATAACTCTGTAACTCATAGCTATGAGTCTTATTCTCCTTCAAATATGTTCTATCAAGAACAAGCTTCTCCTAGAATCATGTCGAGTAATGAGGATGCATATTGTTATGAGCCACATCAGTCTTATGCCCAGTCCCCCCAATATGTCTCATCCCATGTTGAACCTAACCTTATTTTCACTTCAAAAAAGCATTTCTAGGATTTAAAAAATATGTGTTAGAGCTTGACAATAGAAGGGGATATGGCCAAGAGATTCCTTGTCATATCATCTCTCAAGTAAGGGATGTAATAGACCTGATTAAAAGTGAGTGGGATCCCATTGAGAGGGAAAATTGGTAAGAACTTACATATGAGATGTTAGAAGTGTGTGCATTGATTGCATTCCTAGAAGAGAGGCTAAGATTTCATAAGAACTATCCTTACCAAGTCTACCAAACTTCATACCCACCACCACAAATCCCATATCAAACATATGCCACCCCTGTTCGTGAACAAGGTCAAAATCATCAAGACTAATTCCCCAATAATGCAGAGTCATTGATAGTAGCAAGGGAAGATGATCCTGAACTCTCACTTTCCCCTCAAATTCCTTCCACCTTTACTCAAGAAGCTTCTTATTTTCCATCACAACCTTCTTCTTTCCCCCTTTTCAAAGAAGAATATATTTTAAAGGAAGTAATTGAGTATGAAGAAGAATATGCTCATTCATGCCCAAACAAGAAGATTACATCAGTACAAAAGAGGAGGAGATCACCATAGACTCCCCTTTTGATGAGCAAGAGGATAAGCTGCAAGCTTTTTCCTTAACTTTTGATGAGGAAGAGATCATTTCAATTTTTTTCCTCACTCTGCAAGAGGATATGGAGGAATATGGACACTCCCTCGACAAAGTCATTGAGATAGGAGGTGTTGAGCTGGTTTCAGATGAAGAAGAAAGCCCTAAGATTCAAATGAGTATGTAGAAGAGATGCCATCTTTTTAATTCATCCTTGCAAGAGGATGAAGTCATCAAGGAGCATGATGATGAAATAAAGCTAGAATCTTAAGAAGATGTGTTGAAAGATAATGGATATCAAAAGGCACAGCATGAAGAACCAATATCCCATGATTTCTTGATGACTCCCAACAACATGAAGAACTAGTATTCGATGGGAATTTAAGGACAAGAAGAGTTCATAGGTGTTGAATACACGTTTTGCTTAGACTCGTTCGAGTGCAGGCAGACCTGTGTGGCTAGTGCAGAGAACATTCCATCAACGACATATCCATTGCAATCACTGGTATGGCAATGCAAGTTGTCTTGTCATAAAAAAGATGTGGGAAAGTTCATTTTTGATCTTGGAGGAAAATAAGGATTTGTAATTAATGTAGTTAGGTAGTTTCCATTCTTGCATTGCTTTGTTTAGTTTTTTGCTTTCCCATTTTTCCTTTAAAATAAGTGTTTTAAACGGAGAGTCGATGTCTTAGAAATTATTTAATTCTTTATTTTTGCTGCAATAAATGCTTCCCCAAATCTTTTGAAATCTCCAAGGTACCTTGCGTTGCATAATGTGTTCACCTCGCTATTTCTCGAAGATTGAGTAGGATTTGCTAACGGTTGCCTTAATTTAAAGCTATTTGGGACTTGATAGGCCCATAAATATCCCTTAGTAAATTTTAAAGTTTATAAACTCCAAAGCATTCCTACAAAAATATCTTGCTCATTATTATTATGGCACCTAGTGGAATTTGTTTTAGCAAGTGTGTTTTTATCTTGCAAAAGGTTCATACCAGGTTATTATACAAGAGATTTAGAGATGGCGAGAACATCAAAAACACACAAGAAGAGAAGGGTGTAGTTCTAATTAGACCCAAAAGAGGAAGAATAGCCTTCAAAATGCCTAGTGTAGAGCACTACAACTTCTCCTCAGGTAGGAATTACTCCCCCTCCTCCCTCTTAATCCATGCCTCCACCTAGCCAAATGACACCTCCCACCACTGCTGGCATTCCCAATTCACAATTCACTTCATCCTTGATGCCTCAAGCCTTAACATTACCCTATTTCTCCCCCTCTATTCCTAGAAAAATGCCCCTTCAACTCAGCCCTAGCCAACCAATGGCTCTCCAATATGGCCTGCCACAAGGATTTCCCTTCGCAGGGGGATATATTACATCCCCTTCCACCTTCTAGATGCAGGCTGATGCTGCAAGGAAGGTAAGAGAAGCCCAATTGGAGAAGAAGAGGAGTAAAGAGAATAAAGCACTGATGGTGCCACATTTGAGGTCACAATTTGACCCCATTCAATAGCAGCTGATGGTGACCCATTTGTCGCCCAATGTTGCCAAGCCGAGTGAACAAATGCGGCTGGAAGACTACACCATGAATGCAGTGGCCATCAACATGTCCCTATTTAGGCCTTAAGATAGAGTCAAGCTCATGACCGAATCCACTTCTATAGTCATATAAGATTATTTGAGGATATCAAAGAGACTACAAAAGATAGAGGTTGACTTGGCCATAGAGAAGGCAAACTATAATAGTTTGGCTGAACAAATAAACTAGAAGGACAATGAGATAGCTAGTCTGTAGAAATAGTTTCAAGATACTGTTTACCTCCAGACTCAATAGGTAATTTAGGCCCAAAATGATTCTTTGAAAGTAGAGCTTGTACTTGCGAAGGATGCAGCAATAGTTCTAAGATGGGAAAATGCAACATTGCAGAGAAGAGTCAAAGGACTCCAATTACAGGTTACCCAATCACAACAAATGTTGCTAGAAGAACAGAACAAGGGTGTGGCTTTTCAAGCCCAGCTCTAGGTAGAGTAGCAATAGACTGTGAAACTAGCAATTGAGCTGGCCAATAGGCCAATAGGAACTCTACAAGTCAGCATGGGAGAGAATCTCTTTAGAGATTCTCTAGCTTGGGCCATTTTTCACCTTCCTACTCCATGCACAATAGCTGTGCAAGATGGTCAAGAATATGGTATAAAGCACTCTAGCCATGATCTCTTGGAGAGTCACAGACTCTCATTATTTATTGGAGAAGCTCTATATCTCAAGGGATGTAACATTGGTAGCCATGGGGATTCATGATAGAATGGTTGCCGCAAAATGGGTCAATGAAGAGCTCAGTCGTAATGTTGTAGCCAACAACTGTAGAAGTTATCTCGATGTCATCAATGAAGGCATCAGTGAAATGAGGCAACACATTGAAGATCTGGTGTGACTGGGCCTTCCTTCCCCATTTTTGGATGTGAGGATGGTGTTAATGGTGGACCAAATCCAACCATTGATGCTAGCCAGGCAAAGGGATCAAATAGTTTTTCAAAGCTTGCAGGATGATTCTCCAAACTCTGAGGTCCAAACTATTCTAATTCCTATTTTATTACTAGAATCTAAGTTGAAAGCCACTACCTAGGTCTTGAAAACCTTCTTACACAAGGATCTCATTAGCTTGGATTTGGCTTTTGATGAGTTGCAGAATAAGCAAGGATTATCTGACCATGAGTGGTCTATCTTCCAGATAGCTCTTTTGAAGCTGTAAATTTTGAAATTTTGATCGAGTGAGAGTCAGGTTCTTTTTGAGCAGGCTCAAAAGCCTTGATGGTCACCAATAACTATAGAGTAATTTCCTACTCTATGTTGTATTCAATTATTTTTAGTTGAGCATTGCAATTTTGGTTCTTTGAGCGAAGCGGTAGAATTTTGAAGCAGATGGCCGTTTCATTTTGCCTAAGTGTTGAGATGCAGCAGAAGCTACCAAGTGTCACCCTCTAAGCAGGTATTTTTCCCCTTTTTGTTTCCTTTGTCTCATTTTTGCCTGAGTATTAGTTCAAGTGGATGTTGCCAAGTGTCACTTTTTGAGAGACAAAGCTGACAGTTAGCGTTTCTTGAGTCCCCTTTTTATAACCTTTGAGAACAATAGACCATGCCACATACCCAATAGCAGTTAAGCGAAATGCACCACATGTCAGCATTCATGTCTCATATCGGTGTCTACACTTCATTCAAATACTTTCAACATAAAGTAGCAGAGAAGGTGGTAAGTGCCAAGTGGTAGTTGCGAAGGCCCTGAAATACCTTTTTGGAGAAAAATTGCAAGCCACCATGTGTTGTCATCTGAGAGACTTTGGTCCAACAATTTCATTCAACACATAAAGGCATCCTTTCATTTTTCTTAAGTGCTAAGAGCAACAGAGGCTACCAAGTGTCACCCTTTGGTCCCTTTCTACCCCATCCCCAAAAGGCAGCAGAAGGTGCCACGTACCTTTAGACAAAGAAGCGGAAGATGCCACATATCTTCCTAGGAGTAGTGGAGATTTCCATGTGTCAACATCCAAGGGATCATCCTCATGTTTCATTGTTGAATAAAGGTTGTGGTGGGCCTCAGGTGTTACTTCAAAATCCATGGAAGCTGTCAGGTGTTGCCATCTATAAGAACCTGTTATGAGTCCCAAATAAATCTATAGCATAGCCAAGGAAAGGGAGATGGCCACGTGTCTTTGATGAACCTAGAAAATAGCACCAAATGTTATTTTTTGATGCCTAAAGGAGATTTTTTCATAAATTGGCTAAGGGTCCTCTCCCATTACAAATAGAACAGAGTGCCTGTTTACCTGTTACAATGAAAATGGAGGGAAATTTGGTGAGATTTAATTTGAGTAGATGGAGCAGTGCACTAGATAGTTTTTTTGGGGCTTACAAGCATTGAAGACACCATCCATTTGTCTCCTAATAGTGGAGGTAGAATAGACAGTTGAGAGGCCTAGTAGGTGATGAAATTTGAAATTTAGGCGTGAAGAAAGGAACTAGTCAGGAATCGCCATGTTGCAGTTAAAGGCAACTGTTCTTCTCCAGCATGGCTTTTCAAAGCATTGAATGCACCAAATTTTAAATTATTATTATTTATTTATGTATCTAGGGTTATAAAATCTAGAGAGGGGGGAAATTCTCATAGTTTTAGACTATCTAAAGGTTGTGGCCAATAATATCATTTTCTCTTGTCTCAATTTTCTTGAGTTGTAAAGTTTATGTAATCATGCATGTTTCTGTGCCCCTTATGGGGCTGAATGAATTGAGGAAATTTGAGCTCCATGCCTTTATTGATGTTATCTATGTTTTTTGCAAAGTAATCTATACTGTAGATTTTCTAGTGCGGTGATTGGAAATGTTATTTGCTTTTGTCTCATTTTCTTGAATCTGAAGATTTACATGACTGTGCGTGACTTTTGTGCCTCCTATGTGATTGGAAGATTCTATTAAGAAGATTGAACACTATTCCTTTGTTTCCTAATAACCATTTTAAATTAAGACAATTCTTGTATCTCAACAAAAGACTCCCCTATTGTGAGCCTCTGTTTCTGTTATTCCAATCTTTTACATTGATCATGCACTTGTCTGCTCTTAAATGTAATAGAATCACATAATAGTTTCACTATGCTCAGGTTAGGATTAGGATTGCTCTTAGGTGCATTGACATATTTAGGTTTTAATTCCTATATTTTGTGTTTCTGTTTAGTCTCCTATACCTTTTCCCCAACACCCAATACAAAAGAAGAGACCAGCTTCTTTAAAATCTGGAGGTTGTTTTCAAGCCGCATTGTCCCACAGCTTGAAACTTCCCATTATTTTTGATTAAGATCTAGCACAATTTTAAGATGTCAAAACATATTTCATTATTCAATCCAAGTCATCTTAATGATTATAATCACCTATGGGAAAATCATTATTTCAACTCATCTTCCCTACTGGGGTATGTGCATGTGCTACTAATTATAACCATCATTGGGAAAATTAGTGTCTTAACCTTTATTACTAATTATAATTGCCTTTGGGAAAATTAGATGCAAGAATTATCTTAATTGGATTAATCTCACCCTTGGGTTAATTTCATTTTTTTCTTTCTTCCTTTTTAGGGACCATCCATCAATTGTATGTGTCAGACACTCCCTTAAGGGGGCATAATTATAGGGTTCCCAAACATTATTTTGATCTTATTCTTAAATAATTATATTATTTCATTCCTAATGACCTTTTTTATTATTTTATAAGATGTTAGTGTGCCTATAGCTTTCAATGCCTTCCCAAACAAGGGTAAACTATAGACACCTAAAACTAGCCACAACCAAATTTCAACCAAACTTTAGATCAATTCCTAATAACCATTTTAAATTAATCTTAATAATAATTAAACATCCTAAATTTACTTGTGAATCATTCATAAAATCTTAGAATCATGTTGAGACATCCCTAATTGGGGTATCTTATCATATACAACAATAACCTCTCACGAATTCATCCCTAATCACCTTGCAGCATCAAAAATGTCAATTTGACCTATAAAACTATTAAGTGGGGCACTTTCACACTTAAAAAAAATATTAAAAGAGATGAAAGGTTAATCAAAATAAATTAACATGTTAAATATGATTAAATTTCTAGTTGAATTATCCATTTAAAATTAATCAATATCTAAAAAAGAAATTTAAAAAATTTAAAATATCCTAGCCTTTCATCATTGCCTTTATGGTTTATCAATATATTTGAAAATATCCTATAATCTATAATTTGAGAGACATGCCTAGTAATTATAAATCACAATTAATTGACAACTATTAACTCAACTGGAGTTAGTTTTAACTCACCTAGGTTTAGTTTGAACCCATTCCAAGCCTAAACTCAACCTTGACTCACCTTGGGTGAGAGTTAATTCATAAGGATATAAATGCAAGGCCTTTCCTATTAAATTTATAATATATTTTGGTGTAAAGTTGTTATACACAAATATCTTCAACAAGCTTGGATATTATAGAGTTATTATGCAAGGTTTACTCCATATAACTCATGCAAGTAGTGTTACCATACCCAAATATTAAGCCAAAAAATCAAAAGATAAGGTGCAAAGGAGAGAAAGAGACAAGAAAATCCACTGATGAAGACTTCATGATGCACAAGTTGAGCAATCCATTTAGAGCTCCCAAGGAAGGTAAAAAAGTTTTATATTTTATGTTTTTTTATGGTTTCATTTAGTTTTTGTTACTAAGCTCTCCCTAGTGTCTAGGTTAGAGGTATAAGGAATTTAGTGTGTTAATTTCATTTTTTTTATGAGACTAACATAAAACTAACTTCCCATCTATGTCAAATTCCCAATTCATATTCATTAGCTCGATTCCTTGATTAGTGGTTATTTCTTGTGGCACTTCTTTCTCTCTCCCATACATCAACATTTAGTGTCTTAGTCTATAATTTTTATCTATATGAATTTATTCTTATGAAATTTATTTATGCTTTCTATACATTTTGAACCATGTGGAGGAAATCCAAAATTTTGGATCAGAAGAAATTGCTTAATATTTGTTAATTTATTAAGGATTTTAAATCTAGGCTTAAAAAAATTTTGGATCAGAAGAAATGGACCCTTATGGCAGACTCTAAATCACAATGGAAACTTAAAATTTGAGCTTTATGTTTAGATAATGGAAACAAGAATTCTAAAATTTTCAATAATTTTTCCAACCATTAAAATAACAAAATAAAAATTTGGTAAATGCAATTTGCTAATGGATGTATTGTGTGGTCTTTTCATGAGGATGTTGCATTGGGTGTCTCCCACTTTGATAGTTTGTATAAGGATCTTGAGAAAGTTAACATCATTGAGATCATTAAAATATCCACTTTTTATCATATATTTATTTTTGAGGATGAAAATGATTGAATTGATGAGGAAATCACTATGTAATAATTGTGGTCTACACTAACTTACTTATAAAAGGACAAAAGTCATAGCCCTGATGGCTGGATAGTTGAATTTTTCAATGGTTTTTCAATTCATTGGTTGAAGATATATATAGATTTATTGAGGAGAATAGGTGTTTGTAAAACATCCTTGGATCATTCAACTCCACCTTCATTAAAGTTATCCCTAAGAAGGACTTGCCTACCTCTTTTGATAACTTCTATCCCATTTCACTTTGTAATTATATATACTATATCATAGCTAAAATCATATTCATATGATCAAGATATTTTTGTTTAACTCTATATTTATTGAGAAATTTGGATTCTTGAATGGGCTAAAAATTGATGATGTCATTGGGGTGGAACATAAGGGCCTCCATTCTATAAAAATAATGAATATTTTAATAGTAGTCATCAATTCGGACCTTTATATGGATTTTGTTAAATAAAATTGGTTATACCTAAGATTTATTATCAAACATATGGGGTTATAGATTTAAATGGTGACTAGAGTTTTGGTTGTCTATCTTTTATTTATTTTTCCTTAATCATTAATGGATCTACTTCTTTTTTTTTGCTCCACTTGTGGTCTGAGGTAGGGTTGTCCTCTCTACCCTAAGCTCTTCCTTATACTTATTAAATGTCTTAACCAAAACATTATTATAGCTAAAAAAATTAGCTTTGTCATAGGGATGAATGTTGGTATGAATTTATTCCTCACTCATTAGCTCTTTGTAGATGATGTTTTATTGTTTGGTGATAGATCTCATAGAGACATGATTTTACTCAAGGTGTCTATGGAGTTCCTTTTTGTATCCACTGGGATGTAGTTAAATGTGTAGAGTTACATAATATATTTTCATGTTTTGGAGGATAATTAGACCAATTGGATAATGTATCTTTTCCCTTTTCAATTGGTTGATCTTCATTTTATTTTTGAGTATAGGGGTTTTTCCTTAAAGTTAAATGATTACTAGAAAAATAATTGGAATTGGTTGATTGATAAGGTGGAAAAAAGATTTAGTTTTTGGTGTAGTAAATATATATATTTAGGTGGTAGGGTCATGATTATAAACATGGTGTTGGAGGATATTCATGTTTACTAGTTTTCTCTATCTCATATTCCAAAAGATGTTCTTGAAAAGATCTACATAAAGTGTTTTAAATTCCTCTAGACAGATAAATAAAGAAGGATGGTATACATCTGGTTAAATGGTATTCCATTAAAAAAAACAAAGATGTTGGTGGCTAATTTTTAAAAGATATCATTCTTTTTGAGGAGGTAGTAATTGAAAAAATCCTTTGGATACTTATCACTAATGTGTGACTATGGAGTCAAATTATCACTGAAAAAAACATTGAACCATTTGGTGTAAAAGAATGTCAACAAAATTAGAGTAGGGATTAATGCATGGGTTGGTTTTGGTGTTGATTAAAAAATACCCAATGATCTAATTGATACTTTATCAGACATGGCCATTTCATTTTTGGCCTAGGATATTGATTCATACTATCACTAAACCTTGGTGATAAGGATGTAAAAGTTCACTTATAGTTTAGCTAGGGAGGATGGTCATCAGTGGGATTCATATATTAATAGATTTAATTGGAGTCACATTAATATTAATGATGAGGATTATATCTTAGTCTAGTCTATAAACACATATTTGGGGGATTCTATCATAAGTATTGGATACCAGTCTACTTTTATTAATGAGGCATCTAGAAAGAGATAGTGGTAGTGGTAGAAAATATGGAAGATTAAAGCTCCATAAAAAACAAAACTCTTTATGTGGATAGCTTTGAAAAAAAAATCCCTTACTTGGGAGTTTATTTAGAAAAAAGTTGGTAAGGTTTTGGATGATGTAGTATTTGTTTCTAGGACTTATAAACTATGAATCGACTTCTAGTCACTTTTCCATATGGTAAAAATATTTGGAAATAACTAGAAACTTCTATCAGGTTTTTTGACTACTATCACGGTATTATAATGGCTCACTATCTTGAAAAATGGTATCAAATGTATAAGATCAAGTTATCCAAGGCTCTTACTCTGATATTATCCTAGAGAATTTGGCTTGTGATGAATGCCTATATCTTCTAAGGAAAAATTATCTCTATTTTTCAATGCATCTCCCAATTTTGGGTTATCTTCAAACACTTTAAAATACACCCTAAATCTCTAAGAAAATGATTAAATCTTGGGGTTATTTTGATGATACTTGTCAATATTCTCAATATTTTTATGGAGCTGGTGGTACTCTTTTTTAAATCCCAAGAACTTCATTCATTTTAAGGTCAATGTGGGATAGGGTTAAAATAATTTCACAAAGTTAATGGATATAAAGATCTTTCTTCAAATTTCACTTGATTTAATGGTGAATAAGCTTCATGTTTTTGGGGAATCTTAACTTTTTATCAGATGGTTAAAGGGTTTTTAAAAAATACACAATCTGATCTTATAACCTCTTTACACAATGGATAATTTTATGCTAATCTCATCTGATTACAAATCCTTCTCTCATATATATTTGGGAGATAAACATGAAGGTTGATTCTCTTTCCAAGGAGGGATTTCACTTAGAAGTGGATATTAACATCATTTAGGAATTTTGAGGAAATGTTTGCATACACAAATATTCTCTCTTGGTTCTAAAGGACTAATTTTTTATTTTGTTCTAAGTTATTTTTAACTTATTTGGACATTCTCTAATACCTCTTTGGGAAATCTTCCTATTGCTCCTTGTTTATTATTCATATTCTTGGGTTTGGAGCCTCCATAACTCCCACTCTTTGGTACTTCTCTGTAGTTGTTTCCTCTCCTCATTCTTTTTCTCCTTTTCCTTTTATAATGAATTTGAATCTAGGAATTGTAATTTATAATTTTTATGAAGATAAATTTACAAATTTTTCCAAGGGGATAAAATAACTTTATATTTTTTAATATCATATTAGGATTTATTCCTTATTATTTTACAAGGCAATTAGCTGTAAAAATTTGATAAACAAATGTAGTATTTCAAATGGGAATTAAATTTAGTATTGTAGTTGTATATTTCCTAAATTACTATGGGTTATTTATTATTGCATAATTTAACTTAATTTTATGTTTACTTGAAGAGATTTAAATGGTTCTTACTCATTTAACTAGTTTTAAATGTTGATTATAAACCGAGGGTCATCCATTAGAAATTTTTACAATGGGGAAAAGATTTAATCTATGATTTAATTTTCTACTTTGGAATTACCTAAATTTATATAATATGTAAAGGTGAATGATATTTCAATAATTAATTTTTTCTCAACTATTCTTTAACATCATTTAAATTTGGAAACATAAGTTTGCTAATATCAACCTTCTTGCTTCTTGTATTGAATGATGATTTCATTAGTTCCTTGTTTTCATAAGAAACTCAACAATTTGTTTACTAATTAAAAAAATGTTATAATATAAAGCCATAAAATTTTATTAAACTAAACTTATGAATTTTAAGGTTAAAATGAGTGAAATTTAGGTGATCTTAAGGTGTTATAAAAATATTTATCTTATCCATTGTTTGACATTTTTGAAGTAATGAGTTATAAGGATATGGAAATTTATAAATTTAACTATATTAGATATATGCATTATGAAGGAATGAGTGGGAAATATGATCATTTACATGCATACTATAGTAAATCCATTTGAAAATATATTCGCATACTGGTTGGGTAGTGCAAACCTATTTTTAGTGGCATGGTAGCCATACACAAATTGATTGATTATTGTATATTTAAGAGTGTAATAACTTGGATTGCATATTATTATAATTGAACATTTTTATAGTGTTACATTATATCTAAAATTGAATATTTTTGTTAATATAAATGTATTAAGTTGAAAATTAAAGAGGAAATCACTTGGAACTTAATTATGAGAATCATGGTTTGCCTAAGATTCTTGGTCATGGAAGTGAACTTAGGGAAGAATCACACAAAATGATCCTCATAAGAATTTAAGTGTGTTATTTATGGAGAGATACTAACATAGAGTTAAAAATAAATAAATTTAGGTTGTCTTGTGAATCAAGGTTTAATCACAACTAAACATTATTGTTTTCAATCATCATATTATTTCCTAGCTCATATGTTATGAGAATGTTAATATACATTGGAATAAAACACATAATCCTAGATGTTTTAGTTGTTGGAGGCTTATCATTTTTATTGGATTCAATCTTATAAAGCTTTAATGGTTTATATGCATGTTTTGGCCCTTAAATTCAATTAAATATATTCTTGTAAATCATTTATAAACTTACATGTAATTTGTACTCTCACATAGGTGATTATCTTGATTATACTTGACCATTACCATAACATAATTAAATAATTAACTAAAAGAGGTGTTTTATATGGGATATAAACATTCTCTATAGTTATTCCATATCATTAAATGAAAGGTAGTAAAGTATGGTGACAATTAAAAAAAATCTTGTTGGAATGTACACAAATGCACTCATACTCATAATATATTTTCCTTTATTGATGTGTTTTATCAATAAAGTTTAAATGAATGTTATTAGGTGAAAAAATTGTTGGAATAATTTTTTTTAAATGATGAAAGTCAATTTTTCTTTGGGTTAAATTTTGGGGTTTACAATATGTGGTATCATAGCCTGGTTCAACCCTAGTTAATGTTGGTTAAACATTAGTTGAAGTTGTGTTTAATGTTTCTCAATATGGTGGTAACTAGAAACAACAAAGGTGTCATAAATGGTGGAAATGATTTGGTTGATACTAATGATCTGAATGAGCATGAAAGCATTGATGATAATGTTGATCATAATAATAGTGATCATGAGGATAATGACATAACTGGTAATGATGATCATAATATTTTTCTAAATGACATTTTGGGTATATTTCATAACATTCAAGAATAGTTAGAAGGTTATGGTCAAAGCTTGACTAGTTTAGAAAATCTATAGAAATGTGAGCAAGAAGAAAAGCCTCAATATAAGAATCTAAGGAAACAAGATGTTGTGGATCTCATCATCGAGGATACCAAAAATATTCTTCCTCCCACATTCTCTAGTGGAGATGTTATGGATGTCACTGAGGCATGGATGATTAACCTACATAAATATTTCATTGTGCACAATGTGGGATTCAATATCAAATCTCATATAGGAGCCTACCAATTAGTGGGTGATGTTGTTTTATGGTGGAACCACTTATATGTTATTGAGTCTTATGATTCCATGAATCATGGGAAACCTTTGATAAATAATTTAGGAAAAAATACCCGAATATTATATTTAAAGATCATTAAATTATAGATTTCCAACTATTGAAGTAGGGAACAATGTCAGTTTTAGAGTATGAAAATAAGTTTCTTAGTCACCTACATCATGTGAATTACATAGAGGATGATGAAACTAAAGTTAATAATTTAAATTTATTCTTGAATTAAGTAAATATACATGATTTGAAAATGACTAACCCACACACATTAGATGCCATCCTAGAGTCAACACATTGTGATGAAGAAAAAGAGAAGTCTTACTAGAAGGCAAGATAAGACTAAAACCAAGTCAATAATTCATCTTGTAAATAAAAAATTCAAGAAAAATTATTATAAAAATAATTTTGGTAAAAATAATATATTTTTAATAATTTTTTAGAATAATAATAGAATTTATAAATCTTATCCCTTTATGAAAAAGGGTAATGTAAACAACTAGTAGCCAAATAACTTCTACGGCCTTGCTATAGGGGAAACTATTATTCATTTACCTTTTAAAACTACTGTGACATGTTGGGAATGTGGTGAAAATAATTACCTTAAATATTTACCTTGACTGTAAGGTAATAACATCTCAAATCATATATTTTATGATGATGTATATAAAATAAATGTAGAACTTAAATCCACTCCAATTGAAACTAGGGGTATAATTTAGGGCTTTCATTTCATTATTTTAATTTATTAATGGGATACTAATAGTTTTATTTATCAAAAAATTGATTTTAAATGTAAAAATAAACCCTCTATACTAAAATAAGGATTGGAGGTAGAGGTCAACACTGGGAAAAGGGTGGTTGTTTCTAAATGTTTAAAACAAGCTAAACTTGATCTAGGAGTTTTTAAGACTCATGTAAATATTTTTATTTCACCATTGGGATATTATGATATAATTTTGGCATGGATTTCTTAAAAAAACATCAATTAGAGCTTGAATACTTTAATAAAAGAATCTAGTGTCTTGATGAAGGCAATGAACCTATGGAAATCCAAGGTATCATCAACCATTCAAAACAAATTATTTTAGCCTTATAGTTGAAAAAAGTGGTAATAAAAGGGTGAAAATTTTATTATATTAAAATTAATAAAGTTTTTAAAATATAAATGATCTATCCTACAAGACTATCCTATCCTATAAGAGTTTTTAGATGTATTTCCTAAGGAATTACTAGATTTAACTCCCAAAAGAGAATTTGATTTTTCAATTGACATTATACTGAGATCTACACCTTCATCTAAAGACCCATACCAGATGAATATGGTAGATATAAGATAGTTTAAGGTTTAACTATAAGTATTGATGGATAAAGGGATGACTTGACCAAGTGTGTCTCCTTGGGGAGCCCCAATTATCTTTGTTAAGAAGAAGGATATTACTATAAAGATTTGAATTAACTACCATATGTTAAATAAGTTCACATTAAAAACAAATAATCTATCCCAAGGATTGATTATATTTTCAATAAAATGAGAAGAGCAACTGTATTTTTTAAAATATAACTTCATTTGGGGTATCACCAACTTCATATCAAAGAAGAATATGTTCATAAAACTAGTTTTATAATAAGTTATGAGCATTATGAGTTTATATTTATTCCTTTTGTCCTAAACAATGCACATATTGCTTTCATAGACCTAATGAACAATGTTTTTAGATATTTTTTTGACCAATTTGTGCTAATTTTTCTTGATAACATCTAAATCTACTATAAGAATGATCAAGAACGTGAAAAACATTTATGAATGGTTTTACAAAGGATAAGACAACATAGGATATGTGGTAAACTCTCTAAATGATCTTTTTACCAAAGTTAAATTCACTATTTAGGGCATGTGATTTCCAAGAATGACTTGGTAGTGGATCCTACAAAGATTGCAACCATTAATGAGTGGCCAACTCCAAAATATGTGCATGAAGTGTGTATCTTCATGGGGATGGTTGGATATTACTAGAGGTAGAAGATTTTTAGATAATTTCCAATCCCATTACTTCCTTGAAGAGGAAAGGGAAGAAATTTCTATTAGTCTCTAAAATGTGAATCAAGTTTCCAAAATTTGAAAGAATTGTTAACTTTAACACCTATTTTGGTCATTCTTGACCCAAATGGAAAATTTTAAATCTAAGTTGATGATTGTAAAGTAGGCATTAGATTTTTTTTGACTCAAGACATAAAGATGGTTACTTACATGTCTCAAATATTGAAAACACATGAACATATCTATCAAAATTGTATCTTAAACTATCTACAATGATCTATGCACTCAAGTAATGAAAGAATTTTATGCTTGGAAAAAAATTCAAAATAAAATATGACCATATAAGTCTTGTGTATTTATTTACTTAGAATGATTTTAATAAAATACAAAGAAGGTGGTAAGAATTTACTGGTGATTTTCATATTGATATCAATTATGTGAAGGGAAAATAAAATAGATTAGTTGATGCTCTAAATAGGAGGACCTACATTATTATTATTATCACTATTATAAAATTTAATTTTATAAATTCTATGATTTTTTTATTTGATATGTAAATTAAATTTGTTTTTACAAAGATACAACATCCAAAGTTTAAAACAATTTAAGACCCATAGTCAAAGAAAAAAATCCTATAGGCTATAAAATAGAAGTTCTTTAGAAAAATTGATGCCTACCAATAGGAATTATAATCTAATAAAAAATAGATAAACATAAATAACCCAAGAAATAAAATTAGACACCCTTCAAATTAGATTTCTCCTTTGAAGCAACTTGATATGTTTCCTTGGTCTTTACTAGTAATAATTCTTGGTTAGTTCTTCCTTAGGTTCATTTGGAAGGTCCTTTCAAGAGAGCCTATTTTGAATTCATTTGGGGGATTCTAATTTTACTTTTAGGCTTTAGAGAGGAATGAGTGTCTTTAATATGTTCCAATATTAGCCCAACATTACTTTATTTCTCTAGAAGAAGGATTTTATTATCTTTTTCCTTATCTAATTTTTACTTAAGCTTTATATTTTCAAACTTAATATCATTCTAATATTTTATGAAAAAGGCCATGGCCATCACAATGCCTTCTAATTTATCCAAAAATACACCTAGTTTCCCACTATCTTAAGTGTTGGTATCCACCATTATGTTGATTTTCATGCTTCTATATCTATCTTTCTCTTTTTAGGGAATGGAAATAACTATGGAATTTTTTCTTGTGAAGGCAAGGTAAAATTAGTAGGGAAATTGAAAGGAGATGGGATAGAAAAATGGGAGAAGGGTTTAGGGAGGGAATGGGTATGGGACCCTTCCTATTTCTCTGGTAGGATAGATTCATCCTCAAAAGGGTCTTAATCCAAGGTGTATTTAAGAGGGGTATCATCAGTAGGGGTGCCTTTAGTTGAGGAGTCATCAACTAGGGGATAGTCTTCTTGTGCATGGTTTCACTATTCTAAAAAATAAGCAACATGAGATCATGGTGGATGATTTCATTTTTATCACTAAATTGATAACTAGGGTTGTGGGTTATAAGGACTTTAAAAGGTAGAATGACAAACTTATTTTATACCCACAAAAGTGATTGAGAAGTAAAAAATAGTGGGAGAAAATAAACATATACTTACCTTCAAGGGTTAAGTATCTCATTATTTGTAAGCATAAATCTGATCACCATTAGGGAAGATCCTACCATATAAATCCCTTCTTGTTTGTCTTCAACGTGACATCCATTAAAAATTATTCGAAAACAACTCCATATTTTGACTCTTATCTTTTTAAGATTTTAGCCCCTCATAGGTCATTTTAGTAACTTCTAAAATGTTTTCTTCAGTGACTACAATTTTCACTCCTCTCATCTGAACTATCAATTTATTACATGTAAGAATAAACTCCTTTTAAATATCCTCATCATGTCCCTTAACCCTCAACATAAATTTAGTGGGCCCTCCTTTACACAGTTTCTTCCAAACCTTTTTGTTCCCATGAACCTCAGCACATGAGATAGGTTCCACGCATTCCTAGTCACCCACCATTTAAATTTGAACACCTTCTCTCCTTTTTTGAATGGGATAAGGGATAATTTTAGGCTTAAGCTACAACTGTTAATCTTCAAATATGTTATTGATGTCTAGGATGAAATAATAGTTTTATTTGACACACCAATGATAAAAATGCAAGGGGAAGAGTTTATGCACACATGAAATTAAAGTTCCCATGTATGATTAAATCATGGGAAAATTATGAATTATCCATGACATCATTTTTAATAATATTTAAAATTTGTTCCAAGATGGAGTTGACACCATCCCATGTGGCCATCCTATCAATTCCAACACCATAGTTGGCTAAGCAATCAATAGTGGTGTTACCTTGATGGTAGATGTGGATGATAAAGGTCTAATAAAAGGTATAAATAATATAATGGACATCATGTATTATGAATTTAATGGTGTGGAATGGGATGATTTTTTTTTATAAAGCTATGATGTTAAAACATAAATCAGATTTTGAATGTTTGAAAATCTGCTCTAATTTATCAGAAAAAAGATCAAAAAATTATGTTTCTAATTTTTCTCTGGATTTGGATGGACTTGTATTACATAATGGCATAATCTAAATTACTAATTTATGGAATATAATGGAATAAATTATGAATTAAGTGCATGTTTCACCCCACTTTGCTCATCTAGGTGTCACTAAAATGACATATGAGTTGGGAAAGCTTTACTTTTATCCTGGCCTAAAGAAAGACATGGTTGTTTTTATGGAAAAGCGTTTATAATTTTAGTGTGTTAAAATATAAAATTTTAAAACAAGGAGAATATTTTACCATAATTCAATTACTAAAGTTAAATGGACTATAATTTAAATTTATTATATCTTAGGACTGCCAAAATATTAGGGTAGACATGATACAATTGTAGTTATAACTGATAAATTAGCAAAAGTTACTCATTTTATAGAGGGAAATGTGATGGATGATGATAAAATCCTTGAAAATATATTTATGAAGTATATTTTTTACCTTCATAGTGTACCATAAGTGATTATCTATGATATAGATAAGTTGTTCACTTCCAAATTTTGGTAAACTTTAATAGTTACATTTGACACCAAATTAAATTTCAATTTAACATATCATTCTAAAATGAATGGCCATAGTGAGTGGATAAATTTTATTGTTGAATACATTCTAAGAATGTATGTGATGTATTAATTGTACAATTGGGAACACTATCTCTACTTGGTGGAACTTATTTATAATAATACATATCATCCTATCATTAGGAAGGCACCTTTTGAATCTTTGTATGAGATAAAGTGCAAAACCCCATTAGGTTGGGAAAGTTTGGAAAATAAAGTGATTTTAGGCATAAAAAATATTAAATATTTATATGAAAAAATATTTATTATTCACTAAATATTACATATTGCATTTGATTGGAAAAGGAGCTATGATGACTTGAAAATGTCACCGAGACAATTTGAATCGTAAGACAAAGTGTTCTTGAGGGTAAGGCCTCAAAACATGTGCTTAAAGTTTGATAAGGCATCTAAACTATCTCCATTATTTTTTGGTCCTTTTGACATAATGGAAAATATCAAACCGATGGCTTATCATCTAGATCTTCCTCCTCTATTTAAAATACATGATGTTTTTCATGTGGCACTACTAAGAAAATATTTTTTGACCTCTCATATTTTGGAATAAAATAATATCTAAGGGTGAATGAATAAATGATGTATATGGAACCCATAAATATTATATACCATTAAAAAAATTCTATGAAACATAAATTTGTAGTAAGTACTGATCCAATGGGATTAGATGGGTGAGAAAAGTACTACCTAGGAAGATGATTTTTTTTATAGCACTATCCTCACTTATTTTATGCCCTGGGATAGTGCCTTCTTTTAGGGGGTGGATGCCATGACCAAATATACTTTACATTTTATGTTATCATTATTTTTATGTATTTTTGGATTATGAGACATTGGCATTAGTTTCATGTTTACATTATGTTGTTTTAGACATTATTTTATATTATAATGTAGTTATTGAATTTTATTTTATTTGAGATATATGGTACTAGTATAGTTTATGTAATTTTTTATAGCTACATGTGTTTTCATTAGTATGAGATAGGATATAAATAGGATTATGTTTTCTAGCACTGTAATCGACATAGACAAGTATATGATTATAATAAATTTTTGAATGGTATCCTAGGTCTTGCATATTGCTTTCCATTTTCTAAGTTGTGTCTAAACATGTCTTGTATTTTGGAACCTTTTATATTGTGAAATTGATTATTTAGTGGTTATATTCTATGTGTAGTCATTTTTTTGTAGTCTATTTAATCTTGTGTTTTATTATTGAAGTAATAAGTGATAATTAATGATAGGAGCAATGAATTTTCTAACTTAGACTACGCATAGAATGTGCAAGCATTCTATTTTTAGAAGTATGAGAATAACCTCATGGAATAAATTTTAGTCAAGGATTTTTAAGATCACATGGACCTATATAATATTATTTATCACCATGGTTGGTGCATTATCACAAGTCAAAAGACTTGGAATATCACATAACATTTGAAAGTCATGAAATACTTTATCCTTTGCATAGTAATAATAAGTCTATTGGAATTATGCCTTGGTAATAATAACCAAGGGTCATTTGTAATTTGGTTTTGAAAATAATAAATTTATTATTTAATTTTTGAACCATGCATAGCTGATTTTGATTTAATTGTAATCAATTATTAGGGCTTCTCAAAGGCATGTTCAAAGGAATTCATTGCCTATTTGGGCGCTCAATGAAATTATCATTTTATATTACTATGAGGGTTTGAGATATATTTTTGTTTTTTTGAATTAAAAACCTTTATGTATGGTGATATTTTTATGGTATAGAACTGGTAGTTTCCACTATGGAGAACTATGTAGTTTTTTAAGTTGAAACTATAGCTCAAATATGCTTGTAAATTTTTAAAATGGAACTACTGGTGGATGAGAGAAAATAATAAAATGGAAGAGATAAGAACAAAGGAAATAAATAAAGGATTAATGTTATGGAGGATAAGGTAGAATGACTAATAAATTAGGCTGTCAATACTTCCTGGAATAAGTAAGTAAACTTAAGTTACTTTTCTAGGTTTTTAATGCAAAGTTTGTTATAGAATTTTGATTTGAATGGAAAACCTAAATTTTTTTCATGGAATAATTTAGTTTATTTATAACTTTAGGCATTTTTATTGTATGAAAAAGGTTTTTTTGATGAAAATTTTGAAAAATTAAAACCCATTGTATGTGAGTTCAACTGAGCTTTATCTCACCCTTGGATGACATATAGATAGGTTGAGTGATGTGTATTTGTTCTCATTTACACTTTGGAATGGATGTGGGTGTTTTCCATTAATGTTTTGAGATGGGTTTGTTAATAGTATACTATGTTTTGATTTACAGTGATGTTGTTTTACATTATTTATACCCTACACTATTATTCTTCTACATTAACTATAAAACCCTATTTTTTTCAAAAATTACTTGGTTATGATAGAATTTTGGCCTATTATATATTGTGATTATTATTTATTTATTGAGTAAAATCTATCCTAAGTGTTGGATCCAATTTGTAATTCATATCATTATAAACTACTTTTATGTGTTGGGCTCGTTATAGTTAGATTGTGGAAACTTCCTAGAATAATTAAGTTTAATTAAGTTATTTTTTTAATATTTTTATGCAAAGTATGTTATCAAATTTTAATTTGAATTGAAAACCCAAAATGTTTGTATGGAATAATGTGGTTTCTTTTTAAATGCAGACATTTTTTAATGTATACAAAAGGTTTGTTCAAATTAAAACTTTGAACAATGAAAACCCATTGATATGTGAGTTTGTTTTAGCTATATATCACCCTTGGATGACGTATAACTAGGTTGAGTGATGTGTATTTGTTCATATTTCCACTTTATAATGTGTGTGGGTGTTTCCCATTCAATTTTTGAGATGGGTTTATTATTACTATACTGTATTTTGAATTATAATGATGTTTTTTAAAATTATTTATGCTCTACATTATTAGTATTATTCTACATTAACTGTAAAACCCTATTTTTCAATAATGCATAGGTTATGATAGGATTTTGGCTTATTATATATTGTGTTTTTTATTTTACTTATTGAGTAAAACCTAACCTAAGTGTTGGATCTCATTCATAATTTTTATTATTATCAACTAATTTTATGTGTTGGTCTCATTATGGGTTGGCCTATTCATCTTTACAACTGATAGATGGGGTGGATAGAGAGACACTATATGGTTGGGATAATTTATATGTTGAAAGGAATCTTAATATATGTTTGTTGAATGTGTTTATACATTTGATTCTCTTTGGGGACTGATAAAAGTGTTTATTATGTCTTAAACACATTAAAATGAATTTATAAATATATTGAAATAAATTTTGAAATATATTTTAGTAGACTATGTAAAGGTATTTGTGCCATTTTTTTATATCGGTGCATACATGATTGGTTGTAATATGCTAAATTTGTATGAATGGTCAGTGATTGGAACTTGTGTGTGTGTGTATACATATATAATTTTTAATTTAGTCTTATTATTGTGTTTGAATTTAATCATGAATAAGTTATGACTTATTAAAAATTAGTTATTAACTTGATGTTTTGATAGGTCATTCCACTAATGTGTGGTAATATTAATAACTATTATTATGCATCATTATTTACAACTTTATAACACAATTCTATTGATTGTGTATTTTCAAACACCCTAATTTGGTAAATCAACCACAAGTACTATGCCTTTTATTGTTCTTTCACACAAGGGTCTTAGTGATGGTTATATTCCTTATTCACATGGTCATATTGAGTCTTTTGATATTTCATGTGTCCTATTTTCCCTATTTTTAACAAACCCAATAGTCACAAGTCATCTCTTCCTAGTCCTAGGGAACCCTAGCCTATCATCCCTAATTTTTGATATATTTTGAGCTTTAGGACATTAGTGCCACTTTAAAAATATTAGCACCACATGGTTCTAGTGTCCACTTATGGATTAAGTGTTTGACATGCCTTTTAACTTGTGTTTGAGTCTTAACCCCTATGTGACCATTTTATTATGTTTTTTATATCTTTTTCATGACTTGTTAGATAGTGAACAAGGTATTATATTCATAACAAAGATCCTCCTATATAAATATCCTAAAAGGAATTTTGCATCTAAAAATTACTATTTTGACACATATTTATATAAATCAATCAATAGTATAGCTCAAATACTTTTCATACTACTCATCTTTCACACAGACATTTGCATGCTTGAACAAAGAAGGGCCTAGGCAAAATTTATTCTATCATACCATGCAAGTTGATGGTGCACGTTCCTTAAGGGATAAATACATGCAATCTAAGACCCCTAGTAGTGGAGTTAATGTAGGAAGTGGCTAGGATAATAGGGGTTCTAATCCATGTAATCATAACATACCATAACCCAATTTTTCCTTTTGCATTTTATTCATTCATTGTTTCAAGTGTGTAAGTATTCATTAGGGTGTTAGAGAAGATTCAACTAAAATAATGACACAAGGGATATTCCATTTGACATAGAATCACCTATAGGACCTGTAAAAACTCTTGTAGCTTCCCTAAAAGTTATAGATAGCCACTACATAAAGGGCATTAGCATCATAATTATACACTAAAACCACATGGCACTACTATCCTAAGAGGGGTGCTACTATCTAGAGCCAACTCTAAAAAAATAGTCAAAATATGAAAGACTCCTCTATGTTTATTCAACCATCTCAAGTACCCTGATCTATGAAAAACTCTATGTACATCTAGATAAGTTCCTTTTATCCTTTTGCTTACTATTTTGGGAAAGTTACAATAAACCCAGCCCGTTAATATATCTTATGATTTACATAGTAGAACCCTAAAAATTGAAATCATTTGGTGAGCCCAACTTAATTTAAATATTTCTTCAAAACCCTAATTTTCCTTAGGGCTTACCTTCACTAAAACTGGTACATTAAATTAGGGTTATAAATATAGAATTTTAGATTTTTTGGTCTAACCTAGCTAATTTATTTAATCTTATACTAGGGTTTTATTTATTTAATTTAATTTAAATATTTGAAACACAACCTTAAATCAAAACCCTAGATCCACATACTAGGTCCTATTTTAAATTACAAACTTTGTTCAACAAATTCACACATTGCACACATACTTATGTTAGATTATATTATACCCCTTGTGTGTTTATTATTCCTTATTTACACTATCTTATTTGGAAAGTTTAAAATGGAATTTGAAAAGTATTCTTCCCCTCATCCTCTTAATGTAATCTTGAAATTGTCTCATGATTATAATAATGAATGATTTTTTTTTTAAGATTGTACATTAGAACATAACAATGACTTAATTTATAATGATGATGAATATTATTATTATTATAATGATGGATATGAGGATTATTATGAATAAAATAATAAAAATTAATATGAGGATACATTAGATACATAATATTCTCTTTCCTCTTACTCTTCTCTTACTCCTAAAAATAAAATTAACAATATAATGCCAAAAGAACTTATTGTTGGTAGTGTTGTATTCTAATGTGATCCTTACTTTTCAACTAATTTTTCTACTTCATTATTCAAATTAAATCAATATAAGTGCACTACATGAAAATCACATTTGCATGATTCAAGTAAAGTAGATAGGAACAATGTATCTTATTTACCCTTCTCAATTACATTTCAAAAAGAAAATACAAATGATGTTACACCTTTTATCAGTTCACAAACTAAGGTGAATGAAATTATTTTATCACCCGCATTCACATTTCAAGATAAATGTAATGATTATTTTCCACAAATAAATAATGCATATGTTTCTAACTCATCTCCTATATGTCATAATGTGATAAAAGAAAACAATTCCATTAATTTTTTTCCCTTGATTCTATAATAGAAAGTAATAATCATGCTTGCATTTCAAATATGAATAGTGAAAAAATGCCTTGCATCACACCTACACATGATGATGCATGGCATAATAGTATTAAAATTTTCTCCTTATCTTCCTCTTAATGAAACTGTGAATGATACTTCTTTTACTCTTACTTCTTCAATTGAATTAAATTTTGATTTTGATGAACCATGGGATAATGATGATTATTGTGATTATGATTAAGATGACATCGAATCCACAACTTATAATTATTATCTTACCTCACATATCTCTCTTGTTCAACCAAATAATAGATCACATGTAAAAAGACACACACACACACACACACACACACACACATTATTATTATTATTATTATTATTATTATTATTATTATTATTATTATTATTATTATTATTATTATTATTATTATTATTATTATTATTATGTGCATAATTTACATTCACTAGAGAATAAAGCACCTTTTATGCAATCAGTGTGTGATGCTCCTTCATAACCTAAAAATATCAAATATACCAATGATTCCTCCTTAACCCCCTTTATTATAGTAGAAACTATTTCACAAAAAAACCTAAATGAGGGTGATAGATCATTTCCCTCTAACTAGGTCCAAGCTATCACACCTCTAAAGTTTATTGAGATCAGACCCTTTTTAAATAATATTTGCAATACAATGTACCAATGGCTAAAATAAACAATAAAATTCAAGAATAAAAAAAATGCTTGATAATGATAATATACCTTCAAAATTTTTAATTTATTCAATTCATGTTGTGGGTACTTTGAAAAAATAGTACATCATCTCACTTTGGAGAATGAAGCATGCAAATCTGAGATTAATGCCAATGTTATACATAATAACTCTATTTCATGTAGAATTTCAACTATGAGGTTACCACACAACTTTAAGAAATTGATATTACCTATTTTTGATGGATAAGGAGATCCATATTTACACCTTCAATCTTATGAGAAATACATGGCTTATATTACTAAGTTAATTCTACTACAAGTGTTTCCAAAGTCATTAAAGGAGAAAGCACTAGATTGGTTCCACCATACACTCCCTAGTGTATATTTACATGCATATGAGGAACTAGAGATGGTATTACTCAGGAATTATATAAAAAATAAGGGACCTCTAGTCACACATGAGAGGTTACCTTCATTACACTAGGGAAAGATAAAGCCTACATCAGAATATATTCTATAGTTTAAAGCTTGTTTTCATTAGTTAATTTATTAGACAATAGATTAGAAGTGCAATACATCCTTTCTAGAAGTTTAATTTATCCTCTCAAGGAGAGATTGATATATTTTTAGTCATGGAATGTTTACACTAACCAGTTGCATCTATGAACATGCCACATAGATAAGATCATGGTTTATTTTTTGGTTAGCAATTATCTTACAAGATTGATACAAAGTTATTACATTTTCAGCTAGTATCAGGTACATGGAATATTTAGCAATAGAATATGGGTTGACATACCTAGATGCCAAGTATAGACTTAATAGTTATACTAATATAGTTTTTAAGATTATATATTCTTGAAAATTGTAGTAGAATGGGTTAGACAGTGTTTGATAGTATTGAATAATATTGTATTTAGGCCTTTTAAGTAAATCCTTGGATTTTTAGAATGAAAGTGTAATGAGTTTTCATGATCTAAAGATTGTAATATAATTTAGTATTTGATAGTTAATATATTAGCCCCATTATTATTATGTGAGATATATCCTTTGGGTAATGATAAGTGTCATAATAATGTCTCATATGAAATTGGTTGTCTTCTAATTGGTATTATCTGCCCATTCTAAAGTTGTGCAATATTTCATAATAGCCTCATGAATTGATACTCTTCAAATATAAACATATACAAATTAATTTTATCTTTTATAAATATTATTATATTAATCAATAGAAAAATGGTATTTTCTGTACAAGTTTGGTAACTATGTTTTCATATCGAAGTTTACCATTAAATATTTGTCAAAGTAGATAGTCATAGGATTACTCTAGATTGGATAAACCTCTATGATCCTAAGATAAAATTTGAATGTCAAATAATTATTTTCGTTTCTAGAAAGCTCTCCCTTAAATTTCAATAGTTATCCCTATAATTAGCATGTTTTGGTGAACCAAAGAACCTCTACTAAGAATGGTGTAGTGAGTGTGGATCTCACTATTGAGGATATGCTAATGTGGATACCTTGTTAAAGAGATATGGAAAACTAGATAGATTAAAAAAATAGCCAAGTTTAAACAAAATTAAGCTAAAAGAATAGGGTGTTCTAAAAAACATATTATATAGGAACATATTTATGGTGAAATTTATGAGATATTATGATGTTAATTGTCTAGATTGCTAGTTGACTAGTTGGTTCATATAGAACATCATTGTTTTATATCTCATGTGACTATTGATATCATGTGGTTTAAGGAAAACATTGAATAAATTTAGGCCTTATACACCATATAGACCCATGTGATAGATCATTGTTTGGATTCAACCATTGATGGGTATTTCAAAAAGTTCATAGTATAAGGGTACATAAGATTTGAAGTGGAAAAGGATCTATTTATGAGAGGGATAATAGGAAAATTACTACAGTGACTTATTATAGTCATTAAGATGTTAGATGTGGAGAAAGTAGTGGTACCTATTTAATTTCATATGGAGTAGTCACTTCAGGCATCATGGGGATATGTGTGAGTTTAGGGAATGAATAAAAGATGAAAAGATAGAGCTTGAACCTGAGTCTAACATGGAGAATCCAAAAGAAAAGGACTAGAAAAGGCTTTCAAGTTAGAAAAAGAGTTATAAAAATAGATGAGATAGAATAAATAAAGTGTGTTTTAGGAAGGTATCAAGATAAGGAGTACTAGTATTGATTATTTGGATGAAAAGAGATGAAAAGGAGAAGTGTTCAATGAAGAGAGACATAATGAGGAGCCTAGGCAAAGTAGAGATAGAATGTGAAGAAGTGATGAGGATTTTACATGGATGAAAGAATAAGCTAATAATATAGAATTTAATATATGGGTAAAAGTTTGTAGTTTATAGGAAGGTTATTCTTGAGATAAAATCAAGGATTACCTTATAGACATAATACAGGTTCAAGTTTTGAGAGATACATATTTAAAGGTAAGGATCATTTTCTAAGGGATCACACATCCCCTAAGCCCATTTTTTTCAAAATCAAAATAATTATTATATAAATTTAGATGATGACACTTGTAAAGGACCCATTATATAATAAGTCCATATAAAACCCCTTGAAGTAGAAAAGGCTACATATCATGAGGTTGCATAGAGTTTCTCTGACCAATAGAAGAACATAACATCATTAATTTATATAGAGATAGATCCTTTAATTATTATGAAAGATAAATATTTCATTACACAACTTCAAATTTTAGAAGAAGAAGGAGGAGGAGATTATGGAGATATATCTATAATTACCACATCCACTGAACTAGAGGAGACACCACAACCACCACTACATTAGGAGGAACCCCAAAGTACATAATAGTCCTTGAAACTAAAATAATCCCTAACACTAGTTGAAAAAAAATAAGCTTAGATACCTACAAGAAACTCTACTATAGAATCTCAATTGGGAGTTATTATGCACATGGATCCTTATGATGGGTCTATAGACCTAGATTAGTACTTACTCAACTACACGATGAAATGACAAGCTAAAGGAATCACTGAAGAAACAATGATGAAGTGAGATTTGATTGGATCATTATTTGGTAGAGGATTAGAACTTATATTCTATAAAGGTGTTGAAAAGGATACATTACAAGAAGTCAAAACAATGTTGATCATATAATTTAAAGTTTATAAATGCTCTAGTCAGATCTTACAATATCTCAAAGAAATTAGGCAAGGAGCCAAAGAGACTATTTTTTAATATGATCATATATTTTAAAAGGTGATGAAAAAAATTAGTTTCGTTATGGTAGACAAGGATAAGGTTATTTGGATCATAGAGGGACTATAACTAAGGATAAGGTTTGATATTGTGTAAACTTAGTTCAATAAAAAAATAGAAGATATAATAGTTATAATCCAAGTGGACAGATTGAAGAGTATAGGGGAGCTTTGGCTCCTAGTTCACATATAGAGAACAACTTACAACTCCTCATAAAAAAATTAGAATAAAAAAAAGAATTAGAAAAGAGACCTCAGTTAGATCTTTCATGTATGGAGTGAAACAAAAAAGGTCACCATAGGAATTAATACCCAAGAATAAAAAATGAGTTTCTTGACATTTATCGCATAGTTGAACATAAGAACTCTCAAGGTAATTTTCTATAATAGTATGTAAAGAACCAAAAAAAATTATATTACAACTTCTATAAATCCCATAACCATGATGAGAACTATCAAGCACTAAAAGAACTAAGAGAAAATGTTACCAAAAACATCTTTGTAGTAGCTACATAGAAATATAATAAGATAATGTAGGCTATCATCACACCTAAAGTGAATAAGTATGGGAATAATCTAGATATTATACATTACGCACCAATAGTACTAGTGTACCAACCTATAGATGCACCTAAATGGAATCCACCTATTCAGAATCAGACAACCCCTATACAAACTTTTAATTCATTTAATTATATAGTATTTTAGCCTACATAATATAATTGGACCCAAAAAGTAACTCAAGATCAATATGGTAGATATGGGGGAAACAAAAAAAATACAAGGGTGTATCCCTCAACAAAATTATGTGAACTATGGACATAATAGTTTGGTAAATGGGGTTTCCAACCAAATAGAGGAAGATACCATGGAAGAATGAGGGGAGGTTACCAAGGAGGACCATAAGAAGGTAGAGGAAATGGACCTCGACCCCTAATTCAATGTTATTTATGTATTGAATTGAACCATATATAAAGGAATTATATTATGAATACATAATGTCAATCCTACTGTACCTATTGTAGGGTTTCTAAACAACATGATATAAAGGACTATCTAGTGTTTCTAAAATAGTGTGATGATAAGGATTTAAGAAATTTAAATATTGTAATTACACAACCTAAGAAGATGTGTAATTGAAAGATGTCACTCTTTAGCAACATGTAGAGCAAGGATTACCCCCTTTAGAATGGTCACATGACCATGGGATTTGTAAAGCATAATTAGACAAGTATTTGGAGCCAACCATAGATAATGGGTTGATGCATGAAGAAACATAGATTCTAAAAATGATTCAAAAATAATATACCACTAAAGGTGATGCTATTGCCATAGATGTGAAAATTTATGGGCAGATAGTGTGCATCATTCAATAATATGGTGTTATCATCACCTTGACTAAGTTGATTAAGTTCCTTAGTACACTTTGAAATGAGGACATCTCATAGAACATCACCAATTTTCTCCATAATCTATTAGAATGTTCAAAAAGGGTCCAACAATGAACAAATTGGATGATATGGTATGTAAAAACCAAAAAACCATGAGGTGATGATTCAATTATGGACATTTAAATTATAGGGTATGAGATACCCAACACATTATTTGATTTTGGCAACAATATCAATATGATCCTTCATTTAACATGGGTTCCTATTGGCCAACCTACCCTAAGTTATAACCAAGTTACACTGAGTCTTATATATTATGGGCACATTAAATAAATTGGTCAATTGGAGGGTGTGGATATCAAAGTCACAAAACTGAGCTTGTATGGTTATTTTTAAGTCATAGATATGAAGATGGATGAGACACATTATCTTGCACTCATTTTGAAAAAATGGGCCTATGATGGCTATATGACCATAAATATAGTAAGGAGCTAGTTAGAATCTCATCAGGGAGACAAGATTATAGTAATTATTTTAAATAAGGATGGATAAAAAGCATATTGTATTCCTAGAGAGTTGGATTCTCCCTATAATCATAGTGAGAAGAGTGGATGAAGGTGAACACTGAAGATATATGACATGCCTTGTGAGCCACTAAATGTGACTTCCTCTATAATTTCACAAGCCTAACCAATATACCATTATGATTAAAGGAGTTACCTCTCAATTATATGTTACCACATGTGGACATTACACCATTATTGGAAAATGATGTACATTTTATATCCATAAGGTCAACCAACTCAATTAGACATAGATTTTTTATATCAAACTAGTTAAATAAATTAAGATTACATATAACTAATGAGAGAAGGTATTCTACCTTGGAATAGGTCTTCTTTGATAAGTGTATATTATGACACTCAAATTCTTAATTGGATGAAGGGTGACCATGAGGTCTAACCTCTATGCATGGTTTTTTCAATAGAATATCACGTACCCCACTACTTCTCCATCGATTATATTGGTTAATTTATTTTGTGAATCCAACAATACATTCCTAGCATTAAACAAATAATTAGTGCTCTCTCAAATTAATTGAGTGGGATTGATGTGAACTGATGGTTTGTACATAAGGATGCACTTATATAATAAGACAATGCCTATGAAATCCTTCTAGCTCAGTTCTATTTACCATAAGGAGTAAGGAAGGATTAGCTAATATTTCATGAATGAGGCTACCCTGAGCTTCATATTTACTAATGTCTTAAGGTTTTTACTATGGATGTTTTCAATCCAAAGTATTGGGTACATATTTTCCATTACACTTTGGGTACCCTTCATACTGCTTGTTAAATCCAAACATACAAACTACTATAGAAAGTTTATTAAGGTTATGTTGAAATATCTTCCCCTTTATATAAATTATTAAGGAAGATACATTGTTCATCTGAATAGATGACTATCAGAAAATATCATTTATTTAAATTAGAGGTTGGTAACTACACCAATATTGATTTTTATAGATTAGATAAGTCCTTCCATGTACACATGGATGCATCAAGGATTGTAGTTGGCATAGCCAAGAGAGGGTGATTTGGATCACCCTATTCATTTTTTCAATAAGAATCTATATATAGATGAAAATAATTACACTACCACTAAGCTTAAAGCCTGTATGATAGTATTCACACTATATAAATTTCACCATTACTTACTAGCTACACCATTTGAGTTATTCACCAATCATCAAGCCCTACATTACCTAGTCAATATTACTAAGAGATTAGATATATTGATGGTTAATGATTTTTTAGGAGTTTCAATTTTTCATTAATATCAAACCTAGTTGAAATAATGTTGTATCAGACCATTTGAATTAGCTCCAAAATGGTGAAGAGATAGAGTAAATTCCAGATGAATCATATGATGTACATTTATTCTAAGTATCTATGATTCTTAAACAATTAGAAGAGATATCATAATTTATTGAATAAGGGACACTTATAGAACACTACATAGAGTGAGAAAATAAGTTGTTGATTATTAAGGCCCATCCTTTTAGTATCACTAGAGGATTCAGTACTATCTAGGTAAGGATGAAGTATAGTGTAGATTTACACTTGAGCATGAAGGACCTCAAGTACTTAAAGAAGAACATCAAGGTATCATTAGAGGTCACTTAAATATGGATGATACAACAAGAATTTTTTTACAAAGTGGTCTATGGTGGCCTTATTTATTTTAGGATGTGCACTGAATCACACAAAAGTGTGATGTTTGTTAAAGGATGGGAAAGCCAAACCATTGGGATGAAATGTCACTCTAGCCAATGCCTACATAACATCCCTTTTAATAATGGGGGATTGATTTTTTTAGACTTATGAATATACCTAAATAACATAGTCATGAACATTATATAATCATTGTGACTGACTATTTTACCATGTGGGTTAAAGTTATTGCGACAACTAGCTTCAGTGCAAAGGACATAGTAAAGTTCTTATATGAGAACATAATCACCAAGTTTGGGTGTCTCATCAAGATGGTAAGTTATATAGGTATGAAAATTTTAAATAAAACCATAAAAAAATTTACCAATGAATTCCTCCTACTTCACCATAAAATTATATACTATCACCCTTAGGAGAATGGTCAAGCAGAGGCTCTAAACAAAGTCTTAGGTAAGATGCTTATAAAAGTTTGTGATGTTTAGCATAATGATTAGTAGGATAGAATTCCTAAAAAATTATGGGCATATTTCACACATTAAAAATGTGCTTTGAGGTTTACCCCCTTTCAACTATTCTATGATCTAGAATCAGTAATGCCCTTAGAGTATGTTGTATGAAGCATGTAGATTGCAATCATTATGAATATGGGAGACCATGAATCTTTAGGGAGTATGATATTAGACATAAACAAAATGGATAAAGATAATTTCAAATCAACCTAGATGAAGAGATAAATAAGCATAAGAATAAATCCTATCATGATAAGAATCTATACACTAAATAATTCCAGATAGATTAGCCTATCCTATTGTATGATAGTTTTTTTTGAGATTTTTGAATAAAATTGAACATCCATTATAAGGGACATTTTATTATTCATGCATTACCACATCTAGGAATAGTGGTCCTATAATATTTATAAGGGACCATTTTACCTAGAAAGGTAAATGGTAGTAGGCTCAAACCCTACCACCACTAAATTATGTACCCAAGAAAGCACAAGTGTTCATTCACACCACTTTAGTGTAGGATTAATTATTTATGTTATGTGGATTGGGTTTAGTTTTTTTTATGTTCTATGTGTAAGTTCAAAAGTCCATGTAATTAAATTAGATCCATTAAACCTCAAGTGGGAAGTAATGTACATAAGTGGAAGAAATCATCTATACCATGATTGAAATGGGAATCAAGGGAAGATAATTAAGTCTAGGAAAGCTATGTATGATAGAAATATTGATGATGGATAATGACTAAGAGATGGGTGTTAATACCCAATCATGTGATATAGGTAGCATCAAATCCAACTCATTATCATAATCTACATTAGAGAAAGGAATAATCAATTAACATATTTAGTGGGTTACATCACTCTACCTAAATATCACAAAAAAATCCACACATGCAAAAAGTGTGTTAGCTAATCAATTCTAAATTTAGTTACTAATGTTTTTAAAATTAAGATCCAAAGACAATTTTGGCACATTTAAATCTCAAGAATAACACTGGGCATGTACCATCTCTATATATAACCCATGTTTCCAATTGAACCATCATTTCATACTTAGTTATTTTCAAGAAAATTGGTGAACCTTTCTCCAAGTCTCTCACACCAATATACACTCTTATATTCCAACCAGTTTCACTTCAATACAAAGATATTCATGATGACCACCACTACATTTCCTCAATTCATCAAAACACTACCTATTACAAACTTAAAATACATTGGGGTTGGTGTAGACAAACTCGAGGAAACATTTTTAGATCCTAAGGTGTATCCTTCTCTCAAATGTGCCAAAAAAAGATTGTTTGTTCTTAAAGTAATATCAGAGTCACAAAAACCTTTGGTAATTACACCACCACATAGGTTCCTCAACACTGATGTGGAGTGCCTAATTTAGCTTCCTACTTTTTTCCAACTCACTAAAAACATGGAACTTATATTGGATTGGTATAATGATGGGAAGATATATTTATCTATAGATATCACTATATATGTGAATGAGGCTACGATGGAAAGGACCAAAAACATGATAGCACATGGACACTCTTTAGGTACATTAAAAATTAAAATATACTTTGATTCTACTAGATATTAAGGAGGCCTATACCCATGAAAATCAAAAAATTCCTTTGGATGATAGCCCTAATGAAGTTGTTTAAATCTTAGTAGAGTGTGTTGCTACATATTTTTGGCAAACCACCAAAGCCATGAAGGAGGCCACCAAATAATTCATTGATATTATGCATCACATGATCTTATAAGGAGAAAAATTTAATTAGATAGAGTTTTTGGTGGCTGAGTTGACAATAAATATTGCAAAAGTCATTACATCTATGAATTAAACTTTTCAATATCATTTTCTAGTGTTATTGGTTATTTTTACATAGTGGAAGTCTATTAAAGGCATTGTAAATCTAGATGTAGACTATTGGATAGACATTAAATTTCATAACCTCATCTAAAAACATAGTTAAAGTGTATAAATTATTCATCAACAACTATTTAGTGCATGGTGGGATGAACTCATGGAATTGGTGCTTAGTAACCCAAGAATACCACCACCTATGATTGAAATTTTTGGGCTAGCATGTGGTGGTGGTGAAGCTTCCATAGGGAATTTCTATTCACATTCATGACATTTGAAAGGCTCTAGTTGTTCATTTTCCTTTATTCATTGATATACATATGACCCAAATAGAAGTCACTTAGTAAAAATAACTAGCCACTCATAGAGTGACCCCTTTATAGATAATTCTAATTAATTTTATCATTTTAGTGGACATCGCTTAAAATTCCATGATAGAATTTTTTCAATTAGATCGAGGAAAGTACAAATCTTATATGATATGTTACTCACCTTATATCTCATGAAGTAAAACTTGCAACCAAAATACCTGGTTAGATGACCCACATGTGCCTTAGATTACTATAGAATGTGAATGGTATGACTTTCAAACCCATAAATAGGAGGTCTACTAGACTATGATCATAGACATGGCTAGTGATTTATATGATAGGGAAGAATAAAAATAGTTTTTCTTTTGTAGATTAGTTCGCATAGTGCAAGTCTACAAGTAGGTGCCCCCACATTTATGGGTAGAATTTTCCACTTATTCATATTCAATTATTATGGATATTGTAGGTAAGGAATCCAACCTATAATGGCTCCAAGCATAGATTATGGTAGGAGGTGGCTTCAGTGAGTCCTCTTAGGCACAATAAATTAAACCTCTTGCTAAGAGTCTACCCTAATCACTCTAGGATGGCTACCACACACTATGTACATATAAACCTACTATGGAGGAGGAAGAGAAGAAAGTCTCACCCACAACCGAACCATCTATCGTAGCTCCTCTATCTTTAGGAGGGATTGTACCATCATTTCCTAAGGGATCCCATAGCTTTAGGAGTTAGAAGAGACATGTGTGGAGGGAAAAAATGTGTTTTTCCATTGTTATTTCCTCTTTTCTATAGTTTGATGAACCCCTAATTGATAGTGAAGAGGTAGTGTTAGATGTTAAAACGTCCAAGAAGAAGTAGGATGCCCGAGAGGAAGCACAATGAGCTATCAAGTGTAGAATAAGAAAATAGTCAAATAATCAAAATAAGGAGATAGAAATATAAAAGGTTTTGGAGGCACAAAAAATTATGTATGATTGAGGTGATCCTATAAGTGGTGGAGCTACAACCCATGGTTGAGTTTCACACTAAGTCTAGGGAAGTGTGAAAGCTAGACATTACTATCAAGTAGGCAAAGATGTAGGCTATTTAAGAGACTAAGTGTAAGCTCTCCATAGAGGTAGAACCTAAACTTCAATAATATATAGATAAATTAACTTAGTAACACATAAAATATGGGGATGTAACACCCATACAATCTATGCCTCTTACTCCACCACCTCCACCAACAACAATAGTGACTACCACTATGCCCATCCTAAGGATCCCCCCCACTCTTCTACTATAGGTTGAGGTCACCCAAAATACTCTTCCACAACCACAATATATGACTTCATCTTCCACCTCTTCTACTTATCCATCCATCCCAACCCTAGGTTACACCTTACCAAAACCTAATTTTGTGACAACATCAGGGTTCCATCTCTTATCCCTTATGGATGTTCCTTATGTTCCCTCCCATCACACCATATTTTCATTTCCCCTCACTCTATTATAGATGACTTCCTACCATGACCTCTAATATTGTCTCTGATATGACTCCACCTACCACTTAACCATCTTGCAATGTTTCCAAACTTTCTTTGGAAAAGTAGTTGGAAGGTGCTTCCAATTTTTAGGATCTATTGCACAGACTATTGTTTCATTATAGAATAGGGTGTTCCAATTATATTTAGATAAATATAACTTTTAGAGTGTGTTAAGAAACACTATTAATTTTATTGAAGACTCATACCCCATACTTTAGTCTCAATTTATGGGACTTGGTTTTATGCTGGACTACACAAAACTTCCAAAGATGGTGTCCTAACTTACATAGGATTGGGTGAGCATCTAACAGATCAAATGTCTTAAATTTTAGGGTCAAGATATCAAGGATGAGTCTAATGAGTTATGCAAACCCATAGAGATATATCAATCTAATTTTACTACTATAATCAGATAAGCTACAACTATGGCCCATGGGTTGATTGATTGTAAATATCAAGTGGATGTGGTTTAGAATGGTGTGCTCCCTAAATTCACCATTACAAATTCTTCTAAATCTACCATGCATGATCTCACTATCACTTATGATGGGTTTTCATCCATATTTAAAGCATTCATGAAATCTTGAGACACATTTATGCATCAATTATAGTCTTGGTAGACTCAAATGTTGGATAACAACATTTTTGGGGTCCAAACATAGTCTCATGTTGAGAAGCTTACTCATTTTCATGTGGATATCTTTGAAAAAATGATTACTGGTAAATCCACTCTCTTATACTATAGCCAATGGTATTTAATAATTTTTGTACACTCAAATTCTTCTATGGGATCTTATGTGCAATGTTTAAGATTATTTTATTGATTGACAAAATTATAAGATGGATATTGATGAATTTGATAGTACCATCACTCCACTCATTAATGTCCATACCATTATTCCTCCTAGTAAAATATATAAATGGCTACACTAAGCAAAGACTGATACTTTGAGTACTTTACAAATTGTTTTATCTAATTTGAAACCACCATCTGCATTGGTTCCTCCATTGATGCCTCCTCAATCTAGATAGTTTTTTATAGTGGGGAATTTTGTAATTTTAATTTCTATCCTTTTTATTGGTAGAACCATAGAAACCCACAAGGCTAGTCTATTAAAAACCTAAAAGGGTGGCATATTGGATTTCTACTTAGTTTAAAACCCATGAGTGTGGTTATGTAGTGTACAAGGGGTCTAAAGTGGTAAATGACACCATGAACAATCTATGGTTTTTGTGTATTCTACCTTTTTTGTTTAGTGGACTCCTAGTTCTTTGTAGTCTTGTCTTAGGATGAGACAAAAGTTTAAGTCTAGGAAATTTTTATCCATGGAATGTGTACACTAACTGATTGCATCTATGAATGTTCCACATTGATAAGGATCATGGTTTATTTTTGGTCAGTGGTTATCCTACAAAATTGTTACTAAGTTATTATATTTTTAGTTAGGATTGGGTACATGGAATATTTAGTAATAAAATATAGGTTGATATACCTGGATGCCAAGTATAGAATTTGTATTTATAAAAATATATTTTTTAAGATTATATATTCCTATAAATTATAGTAGAATGAGTTAAACACTATTAGATAGTACTAGATAATATTGAATAATATTGTATTTAGGCCTTTTGAGTAAATCCTTAAATTTTTGGAATGAAAGTGTAATGATTTTTTAATCTAAAGATTTTAAGATGATTTAGTATTTGATGGCTAATATATTATCCCTATGCTTATTATGTGATATATATCATTTGAGTAATGATAAGTGTCACAAGACTGTGTCATATGAAACTAGTTTTGTCTTCTAATTGGTATTATCTTCCCATTCTGAAGTTAGGTAATATTGTATAATAAATTCATGAATTGATAGTCTTAAGCTATAAATTTATATAAATTAATTTTATCTATTATAAATCTTATTATATTAATGAAGATAAAAAGGGTCTTTTATCTACAAGTTTGGTAATTATGTTGTCATATTGGAGTTACCATTAAATTTTTGTCAAAGTAGATAGTCATATGATTACTCCAAATTAGATAAACCTATGAGATCCTAGGATAAAATTTGAATACCAAGTAATGATTTTCCTTTCCTACAAACTCTCCCTTAAATCGTAGGAGTTATCCCTATAATGATCATATTCTAGTGAACCATGGAACCTCTTCTAAAATTTATCAAAATCTAAATCATTTAGATGTATGTATATATATATGTATATATATGTGTATATATACACACACACACACACACACACACATACACACATATATACATATATACATATATCTATGTATGTATATATATATATATGTATGTACATATATATATGTATATACATACATATATATATATATATATATATATATATACATACATATATGTATATATATACATATATATATATATATGTATATATATACACATACATATATGTATATATATATATATATATATACATATATATATACATATATATATATATACATACATACATATATATATATATATATACATACATACATATATACATACATACATATACATGCATACATATATATATATATATATATATATATATATATATACATATATATAATTTGAGGCATAGTTAGGATTAGTAATTACACTGTTGGGGTAGATTTGGATATAAACCCCTTAAAATGTCAGACATCAAATTTGGTAAAAGAGCCTACTCCAATTCTAACTCAGAAAGTGATTGAACACAAACAACCAACAAAAATACTTAGTAAGGACAAATAACCACTCTACACATCACAATCTATAATGAGTAGAACATAGGATATACATAGAGGGGGTATATAGTTTTCATATAAGGATGGGCATTATGACATCTTTATTACACTACTAGATAAGGGTATGATCACATTTATTTTGACTAATCATCATCCACCACAATGTTTGCACCAAGTATCACATAAGCATTATTATCATTTTCACCAGATAAATGGACATTTAGATGACCATTGCTATGCACTTCGAGCTTGAATTGACCAATATGTTAGAAAAAACATCATATATTTTACATAGGGGGAATCAAGCCCTCATTTACCACTCTCTCCTAGATCCCATTCCTCTATGATGGAGTTATCATAGGACATGCCTTTTAAGGAACCATTGGTTACTCATCGTATAAGACCTATGGCTTTTAGGACAACCAGTTATCAGTAGTCTTTTACATCACAACCTCAATAATAATGGTAACTAGTTCACAAAATTTAGAATGCACCTCTAATGTGCATAATTATTAAGATATTTGGAAAAAATTACAAAACCAAGGCATAGTTTGAGCACAATCACCAATCAAGATCTTTGGAAATAATAACAAAGATGAAAATATACCTCTATTTTGCATACTAATTAAAATATTTTGGAATAACTATCAATCCAAGGGCACAATTTCAATTCAACATCTAATAAAAATATATGTTAATCATTATAGAGATCATAACCTAGCTTTAATCTACACATTGATCAAAATATTTTAAAGAAATCATACCAGATAGAGTGCAGTTTTAGAGCATCAACCAATCAATATTTTTACATTAAAGTCTACACAGTCATATACTAGTAGTGTATCTCAAGTAGCTCTAATTTCATAGTCTATGTCTACAATAACACAACATGAGCAGTGTGGTCGTTGGTTCTCCATGCCATTCATGTTAATATAAGGCATCTCACTATCACATGTTATACACACAGACATATTATGAAATATAAAACAAAAAAAATACACCAACAAAATACAAAAACTAAATCTCCTTCACATATGCCTAAAAAATTCATAATATATGTATAAATACATTAAATTCACTCTAACTAAAACAAAATTGCAAACATCAACATCTCAAACAAATCAAACCCATTTGACACATAATAATATATATAATATAACTAGATCCACTTGCCAATGCACAATACCAAATTAAAACAAAAACCACACACACACACACACACACACACATGCACGTCATGCTCTCTCTCTCTCACACACACACACACACACACACACACACACACACACACACACACACACACACACACACACACACACACACACAAACCACACCCACACCCACACCCACACCACACACACACCCACAATATGGTACATCACTCAATGATGAAAACATGACTATTAGGACCATCTTCCTCACTCTCACAATAAAACACATCAAAACTAGAACTATTTTCCCCACTATCTATACATTACCTCAATCTATGGATATGCCTACTCTATCTCTCTTGGTACATGCCTATATTAGCCCTACACTTGGTATACTCTCACTGAAGTTGTATGTAGACATATAATATATGACTATTATCCCCACCTAGAGCATCAAGAGAGGGCATGGTACACATTTTTAGCCCTACACATAACTCATCTCTATCTATTGTTTCTTGCATGAATGCCATAGTCACTATCACCACCTGATTAGCTAAATGGGCAAGCACCCTAGAAACATTGGTGGCCCTCTCCACCAAACCATCATCCACAACATCATCTGGGATATGTCGTGTCAACTCAAGTAGTATCAAATCAATGGTGACCTCCCAATACTCATCATTTACTACACGTATAAATATCCATACAATTCATAATAATTTTATTCTAAAAACCTATAATAAACTCTACATAAAACATAAAAACATATTATCTAACTTACCATCAACAACCGTTAGGGGATCTACATAAAATACCTCCTCTATGATCATCCCACCTCTCAAAAATAGAGGTATCCATATATTCTAACTCAATCAGGTTGCATAGTCCTTGATCATTCTAATGTCATCTAGATCTAATACCTTAATCTTAGGATCATTCTTTGTTAATAACATAGGAGCTAGCTAAACAATCAATGGCCTCAGATTACTACCTATCCTTGCAAGAGCCCAAGAAATCCTCAACCAAACCATAGGTACTGATGGCACATCTTATACAATACTAAAATATTGAGTAACCCTCTCATATTGATACCACTTGATAAGATATTGATATTCAATATATTCAAAAATACCCTTAAGGTAGGGAAACACCATATAATACTCCTTTAGGAAGGAATAACTCCAAAATGTCTCTTCGAGGTGACAACCTCCAATATCCTCTTACAATAGAAGACTCAATGATTACTTGATATCTTTACCATGATAATCATTTTCTATATATAGACATCTATCTAACCCATGGATGGGTAACCTCCTAACCCCAATGTAGGCTGAGCATTATCTAATGTACTAATTCCACAAGTTACTCCATTATCCTAATATATTATACCCATATGACTAAGGGAATGTGTGCCACATGTTAGCATCTCCATCAACCCATATACACTAATATATCATATCCCTAGGTATATAACATTACTTCCCTCCTTGACATGTTTCATCCCTGAAACATAGGAAGAAACCAAATAATGAGTGTGCTTCAAATCATTGCACACTTCTCTCCAATCTTGATCATATAGCCATCCATATGTGATCTTGACAGGTGATAGCTCTCCAAGAATGTTTCCAAATTCCATTGTGCTCCTCTAATTTTATTCATGATCATAATTATACTACTTTGGTGTCCAAGCATAATTATTCCACTTTTTATTCCATGTACCATATTCTATTACACTACTCTAATTCCAACCATGACCAAAATAGGTATTCTTCCATGCATAGTCATAGTGATTTCCCCATTCATTCCATGTGCCATAGTATTTTTTCTTTGGATTCCTTGCATATCCATAATGATTGGAAATTTTATTTCTTGTATAGACAAAATGATTTTTGTTATGACACTTCATCACTTGGTTCCATGATTGTTTCCTCTCATGATGATGTGGGTGTCTATATACCTCAACATTTTCCAATACTTTGACCTTATCAACCTTTGCTTCTACCTCTTTGACCTTTTCCTTCTTTGTCTCTTGAGTATATGAAGTGTTCATTTGTAGTGTGTTTTTATCTATATCATCTAAATCTTCATCATGCTCTTCATCACCTGTTTCAATCTCATCCTCATGATCTACTTGGATTGTTATTGGTGCCTTTTTCACTATGAAATCTTGTAAAGTGATCTTTTTTTTTTTTTTGAACTTATACCATAGGTACTGATGGCACATCTTGTACAATACTAAAGTATTGAGTAACCCTCTCATACTAATACCATTTGATAAGATCTTGATATTCAATATATGCAAAAATAACCTTAAGGTAGGGGGTTCAAACACCATACAATACTCCTTTAGGAAAGAATAACTCCACAATGTCTCTTCGAGGGGACAACCTCCAATGTCCTCTTACAATAGAATACTCAATGCTTACTTGGTATCTTTACCATGATAATCATCTCCTATGTATAGACATCTATCTAACCCATGGATGGGTAACATCCTAATCCCAATGTAGGCTGACCATTACCCAATGTACTAATTCCACAAGTTCCTCCATTATCCTAATATATTGTACCCATATAACTAACTAAGGGGATGTATGCCACATGTCAACATCTTCATCAACCCATATACATTAATATATCATATCCCTAGGTACATAGCACTCATATATATCATACCAATGATCATGTATCCAATAGCTAACCTAAATCTGCCTCAACTACATGTTATGCTTAGGGTTTCTAGATGATATCCTCTACTCTCAAATTATCTAGTACCTATCAATAATATGTAGTACTCCTCCTCGGTACATGACCTATCCTAATCTATGTCTCTATAGATACATATGGATGAGCCCATCCATCCCATGAACATGCCACAAGCCTACTCATGACTAAGTGCTTATATACCTAATAGTGTAATAGTGTAGACACAACTTTACCCCAACCACCAATCTCTTGTGTAAACTAGTACATGTCCCTATATAAATGAAATAGCATGGTATGACCCTAAGAGTACATGTGCCATGATTATTGATTTCCTTCACTATCTCATGCATCTTATAAGATATCAAAACACTACTCTCATACATAATAATAAATGATGATAATATCACAATAATAAATTTTTGAAATCATAAAACATAAACCATCTCAATCATGGTCAACAATATTAAACTCTGACTCCATGAGCAATGAGCCCCCATCACCATGAAGGAGAACTACCTAGATGCCCTTTGTATATATTGAGGACCCGTAGCCTCCTATAATATATCTCATTGCCCTAGAGATTGGTAACTAAAAGATTTGATATACATTCTCTAATGTCACAATCATCTCACTTTTAGGTAGCCAAAATGTACATGTGTCTACATTCCACCTCTACATAGTGAAATGATCATATGCTTATCCCAGGGCATAGGCTCTAAGTGAAAACATATTGCAAGCTTGTTCTCTTGATCACCTCTATCTCCCCCTCAGACAAGTGTAAACCCCATATGCTCTTCATCATATTACTCAAATGGATTTCTCTCATACAAACATCAACCTACAAAATCACAACCAAATTTGATATCAGTAAAATAACACTAAAACTAGCAAACAAAAATAGGAGTCAAAAATTAGTCAATAATACTAAGTACCACATATTGTGCCTACTAGACACCAGAGCTACCCAAAGGATAGTAGTGGTGGATAATAGTGCCATACTTTAGACAATAACAGTAGACTCTAGATAGTAGCACCTAAAATGGGACACTAGTGCTATCTTATTTAAAACATCCCTAAAACACCCATTTTCTAGCAAAACTAGTAAAAACAACAAAAAAAATTATAATAAAAGGAAAAGTATAAGTCCCTTACCAGGTGAACCTCCTCCCTAGACTTAAACCACACCTTGACCTCCTCATAACATGATACACTAGCATCTCATCTCCTTGGCATGTTTCTCTCTCTTAGATTCAAAATTATTTCCAATCAAATGATGAAAATGAATTGCCAATTATTCAAAATGACCAATTTAACTCATAACTTACCTAATGTCACCTTATTAAGGTTACCCTTGCATGCCAATTTTTATAATTAATACAACTTTATTATTTTTTCCATATCTCAAGAAGTATAACTCTAATTCACAAACCATTTCTTGCACATGGAACTTAATAATGATAAGATATGTCCCATATTGGTCAAATCAATCCCCTCATCATTTTCAAACCTAAAAAATGACCCAAAAAAATAAAATTATATTAATAATATAATAGACCAAGTACCTATCTAACTACACATGAAATTATCAACTCCAACACAATCAATACATTATTCAAACCTAATACATCATAAATGACAATTAACACCAACACAATTAATCATTACCACTTTTAGTTACATACTCTCATCATAGTCTTAGCTCTTTCACTAAAAGGGAGGAATATGAATAGATTATTTAAGACATAAAGACTTACATTTATATTTATAGACACATATGTCTACACAAGTTTACACAGGCATTCAAAGTCATATATTTTCAAATATACAGACACATAAGTCTACACAAGTTTACATAGGCATTCAGATGCATAAATGATTCATATATATAAACACATAGGTCTACACAAGTTTACACATGCATCTAGAGTCAAATTTTTAGATATATATACACATAGGTCTATGTAAGTTCACACAGGCATTTAGATGCATAGCTTATACACACACAGATACACACACACACACACACACACACACACACACACACACACACACACACAAGTATACACAGGTTTACATAGGCATTCATATATATGGATGCATACGTTTACATAAGTTTGCATATATTTTCATAGGTTTTTAGATATATAGATGCATAAGTCTACACAAGTTTATGTAGGTTTAAACATGTATTCAAATGTACACTCTATATAGATATTCAACTTTGACATAGGTATATCAGTTTATTTAGATATTTAGATACATGGTTACATTTCTCAGATATCAAGATTAGGGGGTATGATACAAAGTGCACATCCTTGGTCCTTATTTTTAGATTTATCAAGTTACACCAGTATCATCATGAGTTTTTTAATATTTTGGGTCATAAGACCATCTATAATGGTTGATCCATAGCATTAGACGAGACCCAATTTACAAAACTAGATTTAGAGTGGGGGAAGTGAGCCTTATTTCTGTCAGGATTAGGAGCACAATTGATTACCTTGTATAAACAACTAAACATGAAATTTAACTAGAAGTAAAATGTAACTAGAAATCAGAAACAACACAGAATATGAGAGATAATACAATCTTGTAATTAACACTCTTCTAGAAGGAAATACAATGAAGAAATCACACTCTTCCCACACCTCTTGGGCGTACTAGTAATTCTCCCTCAAGAGTTCTCTCACTCACAACCAATTACAACCACAACTCAAACATAGAGTTGTACCCTCCACCAGTTAATAACAATACTGCCAGTACCAAGTACTCAAAGTACTCCAAGTAGATCTCCCTGATCTTGCACACCTGCAAATCAACTAATCTTACTTACCATGTAGATCTCCCCTAATCTTGCAATAACCTGTAGATCAACTAATCTTTCAATCGAGAAGGATCTCTTCCTTGTCCTTGATTACAATACAACCCCATGAGTCTCTTAAATAGATCCCATACAAACAATAATTAGACTTCCTAATTACAAGAATTAAAAACACAAAATCAAGACTAAAATTAGTCTTTTGCATGCAAACTAACTATCTGTCTAAAATTAGATCAATTCTAGAAGTGCATGCAAATGCACTCACACACAAGTTGTCGACATTGATTCCTGTCTGAACGATGTCAGCCAACACATAACCGATGTCAGTTATTGCAAACACTAAAAATGACTAACGTTGGTTGCTCTGCAACTCATAAACCTCCTCTGTTTACATCAGTGAATATTTTAGCTCCACAACTTAACAATTTCCCACTTGGAGATTTGCTCTGCAACTCAGCAACCTCCTTCATTTGCATCAGTGAAGCTTTTAGCTCCACAACTTAACAATCTCCCACTTGGAGATAAACAATTTCACCTATACTTGTACCTATACATCATCTAATTTTGTTTCTTGGCTTGTATCCCTCTTCAAGTTCAATCTTGAAGACCAACCACCACATATCCTATGGTGCTACTCCTATCATCTAAGTAACCTACCATTTCCGAATCTACATACCCATGTAGAGAAGTGCTTAACCCTGCATAGCATGTTAACTTGCTGCTGGTCCCTCTCAGATACCTGAGAATCCACTGAACTGCTTTCCAGTGCTCCTTTTCTAGATTGGCCACAAACTTGCTGACAACTCCCACTGCTTGGGCAATATCAGGTCTAGTACACATGTACTCAACCTCATCATGTGATTTGGGACACTGTTTTATGAACTATCCATCCATAGGTGTGCTAATTGATTTTGCATCCTACATATTGAACCTCTCTACTACCTTATTCACATAATCATCCTGAGACAACATCATCCTATGATTTTCCATGTCTCTAGAAATACTCATGCCAAAGAATTTTACTGCTTCCAAATCCTTCATGGCAAACCTCTAGAACTAACTTTACCTTTAGCTCAGTAATCTCCTACATGTGTGACCCTACAACAAGCATATACACTACATACAATAATAGGATAATGGTAGCTAATATTATCCAACCTGGTAAAGTAAACACAATGGTCACATTGACATTGACTAAAGCCATGTTTTGTCATACACCTGTCAAACCTTAAACACCATTATCCTACAGCGTGCTCAAGACCATATAACCTGGCCTTCTATCTCACGTGTCCATTCTCTCCTTTCTTTAACCTGGGAATCTGTTCATCTTTTAGTGCTTTTTTTCTAGTTGGAAACTCTACAAAATGTCCCATTTGGTTCTTTCCCAAGGAATCAATTTCCTCATTCAAGCCATGCTCCCACTATTTCTTAAATTCTACCTACTCTGCCTCTTTAAAACTTCCTGGTTCTTGACCATCAGTGAGAAACAAGTAGTGTAAAGAAGGGGAATAATGAATTTGAGGCTTACTTACCTTTTTAGTCCTCCACATGGGCATTTGAGACTCCTTGACAACTTGTTGTCTACCCAAAATCCATTTTAACAGTGACCGATGTCGGTCACCTCTAGCTGACCTTGGTCTGCACCCAACTGATGTCATTTCCACTTGATCACTGACGTTGGTACCTTGATTGATGTCGATGTCCACCTACTCGACACCACCAACTTTAGTCTGCACATGACTAACATCAGTACCTGCCTGTTTGATGTCAGTTCCACCTGACTGATGTTGGTAACTATGTTTTCTTGTGAGTGATGACTTTTTACCCGCGAGCTCACTTTGGATCATAACCTTGTCCAAACTACCTTGCTCAAAAAATTTTAGCCCCTTGAGCTGATCTCTATCCATCATCTCCTACATGAAAACCAAGGCTTTCTTGTTCTTGTCAAAAACATCAGATTTCCTCTTCCTACAATAAACCCAATCTTTTCTTGTAGTAAACCACTATGATCCTCCAATAGAAGCTCCCTTCTTTATTGACCTAGTTTCAAGAAACCTCACTTTCTTCTATTGCTTATAGAAATCTTGATCTATGCTTTCTTGAATCTGAACTCTTACCTTTTTACTCAAGAACATGCATCCCCTTCTTACTCATGTGACCAAGCCTACAAAGCCACATCTTCACATCTACATCTGATGTAGATAAACTAGAAGGAGAATCAGTAATACAAGTAGATAGATAAAGAGTACCTACTTTCTTACATCTTTCTAAAACAAGTGCACCCTTGGAAACTTTCTAGGATTCTACTGTGAGAGTTATTGTGCATCCCTCATCACCCAACTTTCTAATAGAAATTAGATTTTACTTCAGGCTTGGGACATGCATGACCTCCTTCAACACCCATGTCTTGTCCGTCTGTAATTTCAGTTACACTTTCCCTTTGCCAACCATTTGACAAGGCTTACCATCCCCTAAATAAATCTTTCCAAAGTCTCCTTGGACATAATCATGAAAAAATTATCTATTTGGGGTTGCATGGAAAGAGGCACCAGAATCTAAAACCCAAGATTCCACTTTATCCAAGGAACATATAAGAGCATCCTGTGCAACAATACCTACAACATCTGCTTCTTCATTTCCTTCATGCTGATTTTCTACCAACCAACAATCTTTCTTTACATGCCCTTTCTTTCCACAATTCTAGCAGATTTTACTGCCATACCTAGATCTAGATCTCTTGCCTATCTTTGACCTTGATTTTCCTTGCTTGACCTTCTCTCTTTGCTTTCCCCTAATTTCAACACTTAAATCATTCCTTGATGATTCCCCTGTGTTTTTCCTATGAATTTCTTCATTCAAGATTACACTAACAACATCATCAACTTTCAAGATATTTGAAGCAGACGCAGTATTACTAATTGCCATTACCAAACTATCCCAACTTTTAGGTAATGAGCATAAGATTAAGAGAGCCTTAATTTCATCATCAAAAGATATATTTATTGAAATTAACTAGTTTACCAAACCATGGAAATCACTAAGATGACTATGTATTGATCCACCTTCCAGCATTTGCAAATTAAATAATTTCTTCATAAGAAATACCTTATTTGAAGCTGAGGATTTTTCATATAAATTTTCCAAAGATTCCATTAACTCTACCTTTGTCTTAGCCTGTGATAAGATGGAAATCATAGACAATGCCAGGCTCAACCTTATAGATCCCAGAGCCTTCTGATCAAGAACATTCCATTCTTCATCTTTCATATCTGTGGGCTTGCTTGCAACCCCACCCAATGGTAAGTATAGATCTTTTTGATATAGATAATCTTCTATCTGCATCCTCCATAATTGATAATTCTTTCCATTGAATTTCTCCATTCTTAGCTTACTTTCTTCTACCATTGCTTTACTCCCACTCAATCAGAAACCCTTGAGAGTGACTTATAATCAACAAACACTAACCTGATTTAAACTAGGCTCTGATACCACTTGTCAGGATTAGGAGCACAATTGATTACCTTGTATAAGCAACTAAACACAAAATTTAACTAGAAGTAAAATGTAACTAGAAATCAAAAATAGCACAGAATATGAGAGACAATACAATCTTGTATTAACACTCTTCCAGAAGGAAATATAATGAAGAAATCACACTCTTCCCACACCTCTTGGGTGTACTAGTAATTCTCCCTCAAGAGTTCTCTCACTCACAACCAATTACAACCACAAATCAAACATAGAGTTGTACCCTCCACTATTCAGTAACAATACTGCCAGTACCAAGTACTCAAAGTACTCCAAGTAGATCTCCTTGATCTTGCACACCTGTAAATCAACTGATCTTACTTACCATGTAGATCTCCCCTGATCTTGTAATAACCTGTAGATCAACTAATCTTACAATCGAAAGGATCTCTTCCTTGTCCTTGATTACAATACAGCCCCATGGGTCTCTTAAATAGATCCCATACAAATAATAATTAGACTTCCTAATTATAATAATTAGAAACACAGACTCAAGACTAAAATTAGTCTTTTACATGCAAACTAACTGTCTATCTAAAATTAGACCAGTTCTAGAAGCGCATGCAAATGCACACACACACAGGTTGGCGACGTCAGTTCTTATCTGATAGATGTCATCTGACACATAATCAATGTTGGTTACTGTGAACACTGAAGATGACCGACATCAGTTGATCAGATCGATGTTTGTTGCTCTACAACTTAGCAACCTCCTCTATTTGCATTAGTGAAGCTTTTAGCTCCACAACTTAACAATTTATCCACACCTTCAGTTTATATTACTCAAATTCAAAGTGGGGGCAAGTGAGCCTTAATTTTCCATGCATTTTATTTACATTACTTAGATTTAGAGTGAGGAAAAGTGAGCCTTATTTCTCCACACCTTCGTCTTACATTACTCAGATTTAGATTGGGGGCAAGAGATCCTTATTTCTCCACACATTTAGTTTACATTACTTAGATTTAGAGTGGGGGAAAGCAATCCTTGTTTCTCCACACATTTATTTTACATTCAGATTCAAAATGAGGGTAAACAAGCCTTATTTTTCAAGGCATTCAATTTACATATTTAGTTTTAGTATAGGGGCATTCACACCATATGCTTCCCTTCATAGGTTACACTCTAGTTCTTATCCACTTCTATGTAATGAACCATTATAGTTATGTGTACTCCCATATTTAATTAACATAGTCAACTTCTATTTCTTTAGGAACCCCACCAGCTTAAGAGTTTGAGGAGTAATCATGAGTGAAACTGCATGATAGGAAATAGTAGATTGAGAATCTTCAGGTTCATCCTCAAGTTCTTCTAAGTCATCCCTTGAATCCTCCTCATTAGAACTGTTAATGTAAAATAACTTATTTTTATCACATCAGTGTGCTTTGATCCATTTTCTATCTTAATCAAGACATAAATCTTTTTTATGTATTCTTCCACTTTATAAGGTGTCGATCTAGTAGGCTAATGAAATGATGGTACTAAGAAGGCACATTCATGAACAATTATGAAAGGTATTCATCTAATTAACTCATTTTCCTAAACCATGTATTCCCTTGGTATCACCTTAGATATAATATTGGGATGCAACATGCGAACCTGAAATTAGATACTATCTTTTAGGCCACCCAAAAATAGTCTAGTCATATTTTCCTTAGTGATGTGTGCCACACATAAGGAGAGATTCTAAAATTGACTAATTTAGTCCTTAAAATGGTCCTAGTCTAGTGCAATTTAGATAGATAACTAAAGTAGTCTTTAAAGACATTATTATGATAGTTGAGTTGTAATTCATCATGAAATACCGACCATGAAATTAGGACACCCTTCCTTTTATTTTGAGCACACAACCAATGTTACCAAATGAATATCTTGGGTTCTAAATAAAAAGAGGCCATAAACCAATTTTTATAAACATGGAGTTTGATGTAGATCAAATATATTTTAAATTTGAATGAGCCAAATGAGTGGATCATTACCATCAAACTTGCATAGGTCCACTTTTGGAATCATTGGATTAGGGATAGAATTGGTGCTAGTATTTTTTGGAGGAGAACCAAACTGAAGTGGTGGATGATTATTTTGCATTGGCTAAGCTGACAAGTTGGCCAATTGCTCAAATTTTTTTTAATTGATCCTTCACCCTAAGTCCCCTATCAAACCTATAATGTCCCCTTGAACCATATCAAAAACATATTTTTTCACTATGCCTTACAAATTTGGATTAAGTTATTGAACTACCTCCAAAATAGGTGGATCATAAGTTTTAGATTCTATGTCATCCTTATGAGGAGTTTCTTAGCCTTTCCTACATTCACAAGTGTTTATAAAAACCATTCACAAAACCTAGAAGGGTCTCATCCCTAAAAAAAGGTATTGATGGAATACACCATTGCAATCATCTCATCGAGACAAATCCAACAACTATTATTATGCACAAAGGTGAAAAATGTCAACCTAAAAAGTGTAATAGTAGAATATACCATTGCAATCATCTTGTAGAGATGAATGTAATGACTACTAATTTACAAAATTTAAATACATTTCTAGGATTTTTTAACGTAGAAAAAAATGTTTATTTTTTTGTAAAAAAAACTCATGAACAAAATTGTGGTGATGAAAAACAAATCCTCCTAGGTCACAAGTTATGTTTTTTCAGCCTTCTAGTGCTCAGGATGCTAGATCCAAAATAAAATTATGTTATAGAAACTTGCCCAAATCAAATATCTGATACCACTTGTATTGAAATTAATTAAATGATTCATAATAATAAAATTATATATGGTAGAACTAATATTAGAATAACAAGATCCAAAATAATAATTGGTGAAAGAATAAAATACTTGAATATTATGATTGAGCCACTTCGAGGGGGAAACCTCCACAATAATGCAATAAGAATAGAATTCAAAATATTATGATAAAATAATAACCAATACCTCCTATATATACTGTACTTAGCCATGGTTATTCCATAGGCTGACCATACTAAGAACATTGAGAAATGCAACAAGCTAATATGAAGGTGTGTAAACCACAAGTCTGTCACATATATCCCTAAATGCACTATAGCTTAAGGGTATAACATTATATATCCAAGAAGTTGTCAAAATATATATTAAATTAACATAGGTAAGTATAGGTACACTTTTTTGTTTTATTTTACTCTAGGACTTCCATTTCATTGCATTACTATAATAAAAGCGAGGGAAATGTAAACACCCTAATTTGGTCAAGAAAAAACATGTATTATGTATTTTTTCACTCTTTCACATAAGGGCCTTATTGATGGTTATATTCATAATTCACATGGTCATCTTGAGTCTTTTTATCTTTCATGTTTCTTATTTTCCCTATTTTTGACACCCCCAATAGTCACATGTCATATTTTCCTAGTCTTAGGGGCTCCTAGCCTATCATCCCTAATTTTTCCTTTGTTTTGAGCCTTAGGACATTAGTGCCACTTTTAGGATAGTATCATCACATGGTGCTAGTGTCAACTTATGGATTTAGTGTATTATGGACCTTTTCACTTATTCTTGAGTAATAACCCCTCTATGACCCTTTTCTTATGGCTTTTATATCTTTTCATGAAATGTCAACTAGTGAGCAAGGTATTATATTTATAACAAAGATCCTCCTATATAAAGAGCTTCACAAGGAATTTTACATCTATAAATTACTATTTTAGAACTTATTTATATAAAGTTAAGAAATAGCAAAACTTAAATACTCTACATACTACTCATATTTCATATCGAGACATTTGTATGCTTAATCAAATAAGGGCCTAGGTGAAATTCATTCTATCATAATGTGTAAGTTGATAGTGCATGTTACCTAAAGGAGAAATAAAATTGATCTAAGATCCCATTGAATTGGGGTTAATGTAGGCCATAACCAAAAAAATTAGGGGTTCTGATTCATGTGATCATAACATCCCACAATCCAATTTTTCCTTTCCTTTTGAATTTGATTATTTCATTGTTTCATGTATGTAGGTATTCATTAGAGTTTTGGAGAATATTTAGCCAAAATAATGACACATGTTAGATTTTTCATGGCATAAAATCACCTATGAAACCTTCAAAAACTCCTATAGCTTCCTTGAAAGTTATAAAAAACCACTACAAAAAGGACATTAGTGCCAGAATTAGACACTAGCACCACATGGTGCTACTGTCCTAATAAGGGTGCTAGTGTCTGGAGCTATATCTTAAAAAATAGTCAAAATATGAAATACTCCTCTATGTATGTTCAACTGTCTCTAGTACCCTGATCTATGAAAAAATTTGTGTACATCTAGATAAGTTCCTTTTCTCCTTGTGCTTACTATTTTGGTAAAATTACAAAGAATCAATAAATTTATATTTTATTCTAAATGAACAACAAACCCATGCCTTTAATCTAGATTAGGATTTACACAGTGAAGCCCTAAAAATTTAAATCATTATTCATGTAAATATGTGAGGGAATTATCTATGCTTTGTTTAAATTTTCTTTTATCTTAAAACCTATATAATTTAAATATTTTATAACCAAACCTGCATATTGATCATTCTCTATCACGATTTTCACTATAGATATAAGAGTATTTTGTATGCTTTAATTATTGAATATGATTTGAAACTTGTTAAGATTTATTTTCTTAGATACATTAGTATGGATATATATTATTTTATCATTAGGTTCCATTCTTTATTGGAACTAAGATTTTAATAGTTGTAGCTTTACGTCTTTTGGATTAATGTTTTCATTATTACATGGTTTAGGTGGTAATCATATGGCATTCTTAAATGTATGCTATGTAATAATATGATCATGGTTTCCTCTTATAGGAAAATGGTTTTTAGTAGTTTCCACTAATTTTTTTAAGTTATTAATTATAATTTACACTTGGATTGTTAGCTTCATTTTCTACAATACTAGGTGGTAATTACCTTTTGATATCTAGAGTATTGATTGCATTTATTTTAGTTGTATTTGTTTGGTAATGAATAAGATTATATCTATAATATTCTAACTTTCCCTTTCTAATGAATTTAACTTATTTTATTTTCATTGCTATTGAAATAATAATAATATGGTTTTGAATGTTGTATTAGGATTTATTATTTTATATTCAACAAGGTACTTAGTTGTAGTAAATCAATAAAAAACTATAGAATTTCAAATGGGAATTAAATCCAATCTTATAGTTATATATTTTTTGAATTACCATGGATTTCTTATTATTACATAATTTAACTTATTTTCATGTTAACTTGAGGATATTTAAATGGTTCTTACCCTTTTAACTAGTTTTAAATGTTGATTCTAAATTGAGGTAATCCATAAATATTTTGTACTTTTAGGAAGAAGATTAACTCTATGGTTTCATTTTATAGTTTGGAATTACCTAAATTTATATAATATGTAAAGGAGGAATGAGAGTTCAAGATTAAATATTTTCTTAACCATTATTCAACATAATTTACATTGGGGAATATAAAGGTTGTTAATATTAACCTTGTAAATTCTTGGATTGAATGATGATTTCATGAGTTCCTCATTTTCATACAAAAATCATAATTTTGTTTAAAAATTGAACAAATTTTCTAATAAAAATCTAGTATATTTTATTAAAATAAACATATGAATTTGGAAGAATGGAAATGATTGAATTCTTTGGTGATCTTAAGGTGTTATAAAAATGATTTATCTTATCCATTATTTGATTTTTGGCATTAATGAGTTATAAGGATAGGAACATTTATAAATTAAACTATATTAGGTATTTTTAGTATGAATTAATTAATGGTCAATACAATCATTTGCATTCATACTACGATAAATCCATTTGATAAAATAGTCATCTACCAATTGGGTAGTGCAACCATATTTTTAGTGGTATGGTAGCCATGCATAAACTAATTAATAATTACATCTTTATGAATGTAATAACTTGGATTACAAATTATTATGATTTAAGTTTCTTATAATGTTACATTACATGTAAAATTAAATAAAGTTTTTAAGATGACTATGTTAATTTGAAACTTAAATAAGAAATCACTTGGATCTTAATTATGAGAATTAAGCTCTACCTAGGATTCTCAGTCATGGAAGTGAACCTAGGGTAGAACCACACAAAGAGATCCTCATAATAATTTAAGTGTCTTATTTATGGAGTGACACTAACATGGATTTAAAAATAATTAAAATTATGTTATCTTGTGAATCAAGATTTAAGCACAACTTATTATTATTATTATTATTATTATTATTATTATTATTGTTGTTGTTGTTGTTGTTGTTGTTGTTGTTATTATCATCATCATCATCATCATCATCATCATCATCATCATCATCATCATCATCATCATCATCATCATCATCATCATCTATTGAATTCTTTCTTAGCTCATATGTTATGAGAATGTCAATATACATTGGAGTACAACATATAATCCTATACATAGTAGTTTTTGGAGGCTTTTCATTTTTATTGTATTCACTCTTATTAAGGTTATGGTTTATATACATGATTTGAACCTTGAATTCAATTAAATATCTTATTGTAAATCATTTATAAACTTATATGTAATTTGTACTCTCACATAGGTGATTATCTTGTTTGTAATTGACCCTTACGATAACACAATGAAGGAGTTAAATGAAAGAGGTGTTTTATATGGGATTATAAACAATCTCTAAAGTTATTGCCTATCATTAAAGGAAAGGTCATGAATTATGGTGATAATTAAAGAAAATATTATTGAAAAGTGCACAAATGCACTCATATTTGTAATATATTTTCCTTTACTAATGTGTTTTATTGGGTAGTTTTCAAATAACATTCCCAATCGGTGAACAAATTATTGGAATTAGATTTTTGAAACCATGAAAGTTAAAGTTTTTATTGGTTTGAATTTTGGTGGTTATGATATCTTTGAGTAAGGTGAGAGTGATGTTGTAGAAACACATTAAAATAATTAAATGATTTATTATGGAAGCATATATGAAATGATAAAATAAAAAATATATAATTAGAATTTTATGAGTTGGGAAAAGCAAGTAGAATAATTTATTTGTGATAGAACTATAAGTTTAGAGATTATATTATATAATAGTTTTGTATAATGAATCTATATGTATAATGTGTTATAATATGTATGAAAATTGTTGTATAAATTATTATATCTCTAATTATTTAATATGGAAGAGTATAATAAATTCAAAGAGTAGGAGATGAAGGCATAATTAAAATGTGATAATAATTATCATTACTCATGTCTTAACTATTCAAAATATATGTTCAATTGTTTTCTCAAAACATGTTTGCATAGGTGCATGAAGTAGGATTGACATTGTCTAAGCTAAGCATCATTAATGACTAGAGTTATAAATTCCTAGTATGAACATGTGCACTTGGAATGGTCATGAAATCTATGGCGAATATGACACATGGTGAAAATTAGTGCCATTATAGTATGAACATGTGCACTTAGAATGGTTATGAAATCTATGGTGAATATGACACATGGTGAAAATTAGTACCATTATATCATAAATCACTCAAAGTCATGTATCTTCCTAGATATATCACCACTCATTAGATAAAAATGATCATCATTACATGTAGTTGCATAAGATGTGAAATTTGGTAACAACTTGTAATTATATAAGCCATTTTCCTTATGAAGTATCTTGACCCAAATTTTAATGTGGTGTCAATTATTTGGTATGTTATTGTTGGAATGTTATAATTAGGATAAATATTTACTTATTGAAGTGTATCAACAACATCTAAAGTGTCCAATAAATGCATAAAATAATGGTGAAAGTGGTTTAATTGAAAACTAGATGTACACCAAGGTAAGAAAGTAGATTCATCTTGAAATATTATATCCTACTTATTTTTGTGATAGTGTAAAGTCTATACCAAATTGAACAAATCTTGTAACAAGGTTTTGTATATCTTTTCTTTTTCAAATGAATCCATACTCGATCATGAAATTGAAAGGCATATGACACTCAATGTTGATCCTAGAATTAATTGTAATTACCATTAACCTTATAAATAATAGTCTCCACGTATTATTGAATTTACTTAATGAATTTAGTGTAGAAACCCACAAGGTTTATTATTAAGTGTTTTTTAGTATTTTTGTGTGCATATGGATCATTGGCTAAAATTAAGGTCTTATTTCAAATTTTTTATTTGATTTCATCATTATCTTTTTCTCTATGTGATCCTATTATATTATGTTCTTCTATTTTCATTTCCTATTTTTTTGTTTTGTGCATATAGGCTTGTTTTATATTTTTTAAATTCATTTTCTAGTATTTTTTTTCTTACAAGATAGATTCAACATCTAAAATGTGTCAAAAAATGTGCCCTTGGTGGATTGTATGGCCCATAAAATATTTTACTTATTTATTTATGGGTATTTATTCCATTTATTTTCATTTTTTTAACTTTTGGATTCATGTATTTGTTTGATCAGATTATGTGGCAATAGGTATTTAATTCAAACTTAATAATTATATATATATATATATATATATATATATAAATCATTTATAGGTATTTTAATAATAAATATCAAGGATAATTATATCATTTTTCAAGTCTAGGAACTCTAAAAATATTCATTTCTACTAAAGGCCTCATTATCAAATATTTTATTGCATATTATACCAAAAATGTCATAGACAAATGTGCCTATAACTACATCCCCACCTATAACTAGGATATTGAAACCCTCACTCAATTTTTCCATTCACACTACATGATAACTATGGGGGTATGATTATGACATGTGAGATACATAGTTTCAACTTCATTTAAGTTTTTTTAAATAAGTACTTCTTACCTTGCATTTTGTAATTATTTTTTAGAGAATTAGATGTTAGCAATCTAGATAGCACCCTGCTTGAAAGCTTGATAGATTTGGCTCCAAAAACTTCACACCTAGACTAACATTAGAATGATATGAAGTGTGGGACACCTAGACTCAGAACATACCTCTATATTTTAGTGAGGTTGGCTCCTCTGATGTATCACTTTACATTGCTTACTAAACTATTGATTATTGGGATGAAAAGGGGGAGAAGGAAACTAAAAGGGAAATACTACTTTACTGTTGGTGATACACCTATATTTTTGGTTCATCCACTCTATTTAAGATCCTAAAAAATAATTAGAAAAGTAAAGATTGAATCTACAACTCCAAATATCTCCTATGCATCAGTATTTCATGTAGAGGTTTTATTTGGTGATCAAAGCCTAAGGGAAATGGTTGAATAGGCCTAATTCAAGGAACTAACCAACCAATGTTTATCCACTATTATCTTAATCAAATGAAATTAAACACTAAACATGACCTACATAAGTAACATACTAGTATCTAGGTGAGATCAGGACCTAACAAGGGAGAAAGCGCTTCCACATTTACAAATCAACTGACATAAACACACTATACCAGAATAATGAAATCTAAAATAGTCATTTTATTTATCTAAAAAGGTTACAAAACTCAATCTTGGTAGAGTCTAGTCTTACCAAGAGAGGGATGGATCCTTAAAAATGGCTTGAAAGCCAACATCCTATATAAAATAACATATAATTAGCTAAGATTGGCATTAGAAAAAGAAGAGGAGATCAAATCCATATGATCTCTAGTCTAATTTCAATTATCAAAATGATAACAAAGTCATGAATCAATATCCTTTTATCTCCTTATCTTGCATGAAGCTCTTATTTGGCATTGGAAAAGTGGTGGGTCCATTTTGACAAGTCAAGAACCTTCCTTGCATGATGATATTCCAACTTAGATGCCTTAACTCCTCTTTAAATGAGCTTGAAAGTGCTTGAAATCCCTTATTTTAATGATAACCATGAAATATGCATGATCTTATCAAAAGTCAACTGAAGCTCAAGACTAGTTTACCTCACTAAGCTCCTCCTTGCATGAAATGGCACTTGAAGACTGAAATGATCATGTAATGTGGCATTGAAACTAAAATTGAATTACTTTATGGCTATCTTCAACACCAACTCACTTTTATTGTTTGATTAAACAAGCCTACTAAGCTAACTAGGCCTAACAATCTATCTAGTCACTTAAAAATCCATATAACCTATAAGGAAAAGAATGTAACCTAAAAAACAAGGTGTATATATTTGAATGAACTCCTCCCATCATGAGATAGGTGATTTTGATGAGAAAATTCTTACCATTTAATCAATAGGGTTAACTAGGTCCATTTTACCCCATCTTCTTATAGAGTGGCTATTTTAATTGAGCTAGTATGGGAACTTCTAGGAATATTTATAACCAACTGATGATTTTAGGATGAATAAAAATTCTCAAGCTTTAATCTCCATTGATTGGATCCCAATAAACTACCATGTACTTCATTTTTATTCCTTTTCCACAAAAAAATTAATTTATACCCTCATTTGTACAAATCCATACATAAAATTGGTAGTTTTGTAATCCTATTTGAGTTAAATTGACGTTTTACTATGTTTTAGGTTGATCCATGGTGATTTGGTGGCAAAAAAATCAACCTTTTACAAAACTAGTTTTTTGAGGGTTTTAAAACTAAATATTTAAAATGAAGATTCATGAAGTACAAACCTCTAAATATAAAAATATTATCATTTATGTACATAAAATTTAACCCATAACATCCATAAAAATATTTTTTCCCATGCAAAATATATACAAAGTTATCAGATGGAGGAAGATTGCCTGTAGGATTTTGCTTGCATTCTAGGTTGCCCACGCTCTTAGCAATTGTTCATAAATTAAATACCATAAAAAAATAAAAATTATTCATGAATTATAATTTCATAAGGGTCCTCAAATAATTCTAATATATTTCATCCATACTCTTCTTGTGGTGAAATATACGATCATCTAAACAGGTGGCTTGGAAGGGTGTCTAGAACTGTAGAATTTGAAATTCTTAATCTAGATGAAAATGACTCTTCCCTTTCCTCTCCCTACCTAAAAAAATAATTATGGGTTCTATAACATGATTTAAAAACACTCTTAAGGTCTCTCTTTTCTTAAAAATTCAAAAATACCTATTGGCCTATATGCCTATTTGCTTAGAAAAGTTTGTATGGTCATGGTTTGCTTATATTTTAGATTTTTTACACTTTATAAAAGACTTATTATGATTTAAGAACATAATTTAATTATTTTAAATCTTTAACCTTGACTTTTTAACCTTTGTGGCACCTCAAAACACTCCCTATTCTAATGGTGACCTCAAAAAGACATGTTGATGACTGTGACAAAACAAAGAATACTTAAACTCATATAATAGCCTTAAATTTTTTATGTATGATTAGTAAACTCATGGTTATTCTATGTACCAAATTTAAAGTCAAAAATCCACCTATAGATATTATAAACTTCAAATTTCCTTTAAAAATACCCCCTTTTGCATGGACTATGACATACTTGACTATAATTTCATGTTTTTGAAGCTAATTTAATGGATTTTATATGTTTTATTGATAAAAATAATCTTAAATTATCTCAATATACCCCTAAAATGCTTGAAAACATCCTCTACCCCTCTTCTAGCCTGCTTTGACCTTGTAACAAGGCATTTAGGCCTTATCATGATTGTATATATACTATTGTAGGTGTATTTTACTAGGTTTGTACATGTTTAGTGGTAATTTAATATTTAATATATGATTAAATATATTTATATAAAATTAAAGTTTCTAATCAATCTCTTTACAGCTATTTGACTTCTTCATACAAGATTTTATGCCTCTATAGTCAAACTCTGTACAATGCACTTGTACTTTATACCTTCACTCTTGAGTTGTAAATGCCTTTAGCCACTAATGAAAGTCATGATGTGTCCAATTATCACTATCTTGATGTCTTCATTACACTGTATATACCTTAAAGAAACCATCAACCCTCAAGCTACATGAACTAGTCTTGGTGGGTGACCGTATATGCTTGGCTAAAGGTATAAGCTTTGGAGAGTATGGTTGAAGCCATGTATTGAAAACCCTTAATCATGACCTTTAATGAATTAAAATACCCTTGGTACTAATTCATCATTGATGACCCCTATTTATCAAGACATAGTCATAGGTCACATTGTTAGTACCTCCTTACAAGCCCTGATCATGCTTATTAAGATGATTGTAGGATGCTCCTTTTACATCTAAATTTGAGAATGTTTCATATGGGATCATTACCTATTGGTGGTTTTGTAATTATTTTCTTCTTCAAACCTCCCTATGGTTTAGATGTGAAATAACTTAAAATACCACTACTTACCCCTATCTCCTAGCCTTAAGGAAGGCTTTTAGCTTTATGGTGGTTGTATCTCCTTAGTAGCTTATAGGTGGGATCTTCTCCTTTATTTAAAGAATTATCATGCTTTAAAATACTCTATACCTGAATTATAATCACTTTCAAACACAAAACCTTCCTTAGAGCTCAAAAACCCTTTATGAGTACTTCAAGTATCAAACATACCTTTGACTATGGCAATCCTTCAAGGCAACTGTAGGTTGATTTAGAACTTGGACGTAGGTGCACTTATTATTTTAGGTTATCATAGAGTCCTTTAACAGACCAAATATAATCTTTAAGCCCAAAATGAGGTCCAATAATCCTCATATCCAACCATGTATTGACAATCTCTTTAAGAGGTCAGTTTGTAATCCAAACCATTGCCAAGCTATATGTGAGGTCTATATAGGCCTATAGGGTTTGATTTTGTACTTTATCCATATTAAATATATTTATCAAATGGTTTAAAGATATTTATAAAATTTAATATACTTGGTTCATGATCCTTTGTGAACAGGAAACCTAAGAAACCCTTTTGAAATATTACCTCCTATCTCTGTATTTGGTTGTGTGGTACTTGGTGTATGGACTGAGGATTGAAGGTGAGTGTTTATCTTAGTCATGAATATACAAAGTTACTTTTTAATTAATCCATAATATATCCCAATATGTCATGACTCATACTTTGTTTGAGATGATCTATATCCATTTTAGGTTCTCAAAAGCCAAAAAACCCTACATAGATGTAGATGTTCATGAGAGCTAGTTGTAGATTTCAATTTGACTATATACTTGATTGTAAAACCTTAAATTATCCTTTGAGTTGATAAAAAAATCATATGTATTTTTTATGCTCTCATTAGATATTCTCTTATGCATAAAACCCTTTAATAACTCACTACAAGTCCCTTCCCTCACCTCAAACTTAAAATATGACTGTGCTTAGTGGTTGTAGGGTATCTTTTCTTAGGTATTAGGGTTGTAGGTGATATCAAGGATAACCCATGGTTTATTTATTAATGACACATTACATTAATGAAAACTTTCATGAATTTTAAAAACCTTATATTTTCTTATAGCTTCATGAATAACTTGATATCATGTCCAATCTTCATAAGGCTGTGCATATGGCTATATTTACTCCATTTATATATATCATGACTATCATAAGCCTTGGAGAGGTCATTATACATTAATATGGCCCTTTATCCTCATTAATATCTACTTTATTATATATTTTTATCAAGACCAAAGGGATAAATCTTCATTGTCACTCAGTGTCTATGCCCTATGCAAAACATAGTTGTATCCCCCTTTTGGTTGTAGATGGCCATATGATTTATGCCAAAATTCAAGGTCCAAAACTAAATTATCTCACCTAAATTATGGATTTATCCTCATAATATCTCATGATCATAAATTTTTTCTTTTATTAAACATTGAAGAAGGTATCTTTTACTTTGACCCATCATAGCATCCATATGACCACATTTTGACTGTGTAACCTTGTTGTAGGTCTCTTTGACTACATATTGATGTTTAATTTATAAATTTATCCTTTTCTCATGATCATGATGATCCTTGATCAACCATTGGCTTATTTATGTTGGAACTAGGTGATGGAGATGGGTGGAAGGGTGGTTGACATGAATGGAGAATGGAAACATGATGGAGGGTAAACAAAAGGCTTGAAGATAATGGGAAATGGTTGTGTATGGTAGTGATATGGGAATGACCAACATGGAGGTGGAGAGGAGTGTGAGGAATGATGATAAGAAAAATTTGAGGATTCATATGAAAACATGAACCAATCATCATCACACCATATAACTTTGAAATCCATGGGAGGAGTGTAAGGAGGTGAATTTGAAACCTAGTTTTCTACAAAAAAAACTTAAAATATGCAAATTTCCTTAATTTGTGATAAAATAGGCCCTTGGGATATACCTTGAGATCACAAATAATGTTTGAGACATGAAAACATGAAATAAAATCATGCCAAGGATCAAAATATTGAACCTTGAAAATTCACTCTCCGCAACCGTACAACTTCTCTTAATAGCATGCCATATTATAGATTTGATTGGATATTTTTATAATATTTTTTGAAACATAAAATTCATGAATAATATATAAATTATTAAATATAAAGGAATATTAATTCCCCAAGATTCTTGAATAACTTGAATTTTCTTGAAACTCTACCCAGGTGAGAAGAAACTGAAGAAATCTAGTTGCTCTTCTTGTTGTAAGGCTACAAACATTGGCCTATATTAAATTTGATGGTTCATGATCATGGATAATCCAATTAAAAAACCAATTGATCCATTATTAATCCCTATAAGTCTAGTTTCTCCACCTAAAAATTTAGACCTTCATATTCCTCAAGTGGACCATACCGTCAGAAAACCTATAGGTAGGTCACTATATGCAAATTAGGTAAGTGCATGGATGGGAATGGATTTGAGCTTTTATGGGCATAAAACACCATGAAAATAATTATTAATCTTTTTAATGGCCTGATATCCTTGTTTTAAGACTTGAACATACAAAATTCCATACAATTTCATACTTTGCCTTTGAAAATGAAAGAAAAAGGGGTTTTCTTAGATTTTAAACTTAATTTATGACCTTTGACACAAAATTAATTCATGGTAAATATTTAAATGAGGAAATTTTCATGTTTTAATACCAATTTGTACTTTTTCCACACTTTTAAGGCTAATTTTGGTACGTGGGAGTCCAAAATAAGCCTTTTTGGCTTAGAAAATGCACTAAAACACCTTTTCAAGTTATGAAACTTAGGACGTAGGATCATATCATATATTTTACCAATTTAAAGGTATTTTACCATATATTATGACATTTTTAACTTGAATTTTTACATTTAATGACATAAATTTGAATTTTTAGGCAAAATTACTCAGTTTTAGACTAGTTTGAATGAGCTAAGTAGCACTGAGAATTTTTTTGAACTACAGGTGTTGGTATTTAGCCTTGATAGGCTATGGCATGTGAGATACATAGTTAAAAATAAATTTAGGTTTCTTGAAACAACTAATTCTTACCTTTCATTTTGTATTTATTTTTTGTAGAATTAAGTTAAGATGATATTAATATAAAATAACACAATTCTACCCATAAATCAATAAAAGTGACAATGTAAAACTGTATGACATCAAATAAAAAGTAAAATAAAATAAAATATAGAATTCATAAGTTTTAATAGTATATTTTTGGTGATATTAAACATATTCATCAATAATAGTAGTATAGATTCGTCAGGCTTGCTAAATCTACCCTATGCATATTCGATGATTCAGATGTAAACAATGGATCTGTTTCTACATAGTCAACATTCAATATTTTACATAAACTTATGTCATTACCCATAGATAAATGTTACCATTATAATATTCATATTTTTATAGGTGTGATTATTTCATAAATGTTGTTTTTCATATTGTCCATTTATTGTAAATTCAATTTCAATTATGTTTCTTTACTATTTTTTAACCACTAAGGTAGATCTAATTCATTATTTTAGAATGTTATATTATATATTTACCTTGTGAATTTAATTTAAAAATTTAATTAATGTTATTATACCCTATTATCACATTTTGGTACAAAAAAAACCCATCCATTCTTCAATTGCCTATATATTTGACATTTATAACTAGGGTTTCATTTCTAGTTTTCAAAGTGTGAGCTAAAGTTTGATACATTTCATTTAACATAACCCTAATTTAATTTTAATTTATATGTACATCCACATCTCATATTTGGGTAATAAAAATCATATATATCACTCAATCAAGGGGTTCTGGTATATTTTCCTCTAGGGTTTGTTGTGTTGTTCATTATATTTAGTATATCATTGGTTAAATTTTGTCTTAGTTTATTTAAATGTTTGTGCCCTTACATACATTTATTCATGGATTAAAAATGAATCACGTTTTAATGGGGTATAGATGAAAAGTTTTTTAATGATCCAAATTTGATGTTACATATGTTGATAGGAAAAATAAGGATGTGAACGATATATTATAACTCATTAGAAAAAATCCTTCTTTTCTTCTCAATTTCATGATAGTGTTGAATAAATTAGTTGTTTTTCATAAAATTAATGATGCACATATAGTTGTTAGTGTTTTTTTAAACTTATAATCTTATATACTCCTATAATTACCCTGTTTTAAATGAATAATCATTTTAATCTTTTGAATGAACCTCTTAAGTGGTCTACCATTCTTGCACAAGAGATAATGATAAACCCATTGGGATTTTACTAAAAAAACATATTTTTTTAAATTTTACTTCAACACACTTAAAGTATAATCCTATTTAATAATTAACATAAGTGTTTAAAGTTTTGATATATAAATACATATAATATAACATGTTCATAAATATTACTAACTGGTTTGTTATTTTTGGGAATAATGGAGTTTTATTCTTATTTAATAAACAAGTCTAAGTAGGAGAAATTAGTAAATAATATTACTAATTAAAGATAATAATTTGTGAAATTAGATTGAAGTTAGACCTTTTCCAAAAATAGTAGCAAGAGAGAGAAAATTAAACTTGGCTTATTCTAGACTATTCTAATTGAGATAGGGTATATAAATTTGTGTGCAGTACTAGGACACCATCACAAACAAGATCTTGGACTTTATTTTATGATTAGACAGGAGCACTAGAACTGGCCACCCTAGGATCTAGTGTTATAGTCTTTCTTCAACTCTATTTTCCTTAGGATTTAAGCTTTCTAGGTTTTGCTTGCTTGCTCTGTGTGAGCTTATTACCAATTTTCAAGTCCTCATTATCAATAAAATTCCTTGTAGAGCTGATTCTTCATGTACTTATATTTTTTATACAATTGAATGAACTTTGGAAAATAGGTAAAAGGGGTTAGTTTGTGTAAGTTACACAAGATGTGCTTCACACCCCATGTGTGGGCATGTTGCCTACATACCAATATTCCAAGGAGGGATCAAGCCATATGTAGTTCTCCCTTTAAGAGTGCTTAGTGAAATAGTGAATGAAATGTAAGAAATTTTAAAACTGGGTATGCTTGAGATGGCTAGGGACTAGTCTAAAGACTTTATTTAGCTTGAAAGTCTATAGGCTAGCTATATGCAAAAAATAAGGAAGATTGCCTGAGTGGTATTACTTGTTTTCTTGCTTTCCTGAATGATATTTTCCAACCCTTTCCAAATGATATTTGAATGGGCTTATATATGGCTCTATTGGTCATGGGTTAGATGAAATTTGACTAGGCTAACATAATAGACAAGAGGAATTAGGGGGAAATGGTAACTTGAGCTCAAAATATGATTGGATATGAGTGTTAAAAATGGGACACCCTAGGGTCTAGCACTACTATCTAAATTTGGTGTTATTGTCCTAGGTAGATGAGACCTTAGGGGATGGATTGGTCATGAAGAGAGGGTCCTAGCTTAGTTGGGGTCAAGTCTAGGATGCCATAGATGATTGGGAATAAATGAAAATAAGCCTGAAAGGCTCTAGATAGCAAGCAAGAGGGATATATGGATTGGGTGTCTTTATCCATGCTCAAGTTACCAATTTTTGCATTTTATATGACTACATTTCCCCCCCCCTTTCTTCTAGTGATGTATTAAAGTCAAATACTAGGATAAAGGAAAATAGAAAGTGTACCTAAACCTGCCTACAAAGGTGAATCCCATGAAGCTTGTGTGATGTTGAGTAATGTTGTATGGTGCATAGAGAGCACATTGTGCAAATGTGAATCTAGGAAAGGAAACAAAGAGTAGATAATTTCTTATTATATGCAATATGAAATAAGAATGTACAAAACTAGGTAAGAGAGAGAGAAAGGAAGAAAAAGGAATGAATACACCTCACCAATTATGTGAACCTATACAAAACCTATTATGATACTAGGTAATGTTGAGTAATGCTAGATGTGCTAGATGATGTTGTACCAAAAGTTATATCACAAAAGGAGCTGAGTTCTCAATTCCCCCAAAAGTGTCTCAAGAATGCAAAGGTTGGTCCTTTGGCTCCATAGTTTCATACTAAGTGAAACTAGATGATCATGCATGTGATAATCAATGTCTGGACTGTGTGTCCAATCCCTCTGAATAGGTGGATCAAGAATGCAAAGGTTAGCACTTTGGCTCCATCATTTCCCCATGAAGTGAAGCTAAGAATCTGATAATGGTATATATCAATGTGTATGTCATATGATATGGATTATGAATCCCATAAATGTTATATAAATCTAATAATGTGGTGTGGATAGCTGAATATGTGTTAGAAACTAGGCTAATGTTGGCTAACTTAGAAAAGATGGACATTAGGCTTGTATGAAAGCCACTCTAAAACTAAAAATTTGGCTTATATAGAAGCCACTCAAGAACTTGGGTACTCAAGAATGTGGAGGTTAGGCTTCAATAAAAACCACTCAAAAATGATGCCAACCACCTCTAGATGGAGTAAGACATGTAACTATTGAAAATGCTTGGGTAAAGCTAAAAACTAAAAGAAAATAATCAAATGTGATGTACAATCTACCCCCAATCACTAGTGTTTGAAACATGGATTCTAACCTAGAAGTTATATCAATTTCTATATCTAAAACTAGAAGTGAATACCAATCATGTCATGCATGATGCCCCCTATGTCTAGATTCTATAAGAAAATTATACTAAAAAATGTTTATCTAAATTGGTCTAATTTTGCAAAACTATAGTTGAACCTACCTTTCTACCCACTTCTAGAAAAATTACTTGTTTTGTTGTTTGGATATGAGCATCAAAAATAGGACACCATGGTGTCTAGTGTTGTAGTCTAGCCTCAATGTTATTGTCTTAGGTTGGAATTGATCACTATTCTAGAATTTTGACTATCTACTTGGTCTATTTTGAGTGGTTTGATAATTGGTTGTTCTAAAATTGGATTTTTTTGATTGATAAGACCTTTAATATCTGTAGCAAAACCCTTATTTATTTCCCCCTCTTTTGAGGTTAGGAATAGGTACCCTATAATAATTTACCTCAAAATAAAAGCCTTACAAGTGTGTTAAGATGGAAATATACATGATATAGTAATGATAATCAATAAGATATCTGAAGATATAACATGGTTTGAATTGAGATATTGTTAGATCAACATGGGTATGCCTAGATAGATATAACAATGTAGTAGCATGTGTAATGTATTGAACTATAACTATAAATGTTAGTTGTTAGTTTATTAATTTTAAGTTGGAGGGATGAAGCATGATGTCCATCATGACATCCAAGAAAATAGAAAAATACATGATATAGATCATGGCATTACAAGAAATCAAAAGCAATCAAGCAACAAGTACATAAATAAATAAGTAAGATAAATACAAGGGTGGCTCGGGGGCCAAGTAAGTAAGGGACATGGGAACATATCACTCAAATTGGAAAACAAGCATACAAGGCATGTTCAAATGCCACATACACATACAATTGAAATAAGCAAGTTGGCATGGAAGCCACAATCACATAAAGGAGTATAGGCAAAGGACATTAGCAAATGTCCTAAGGCACACTCATGAATAGAAGAGGACATTGGAAAATGTCCTAAGGCACATAAAAGAGACAAATAGGAACTGGAAATGTAATCCAGCTATGCTAAGTAATAAGAGAAAGCATGTAATAACTAGAAAGATATAATCACATCTAACTAATCAAATAAAGAGTGAAAGTATACAAGATATGTTTAATACAAGATGAGGTATATGCTAAGAGATACATAAGTTCTAGATAATAGTGAAATGTTGATATAGTAATCTATATAATCTACTAAATAATTTACATCAACATGGTAACTTAGAGTGTGTAGTGTAGGAATGACACAACCTAGGTGGTGTAGTCACGTAGAAGATGCCCCCAATGGGTATGTGTATCAAAGTGTGTTTCGAATGTAGATGTAGGATGCTCCCTCAATGGGTAGAGTGAAGCAATTAAAGAGTTGGATATCACTACACACACTTAAATAAGATCAAGTGAAGCATGGTAATGTAGATAAATTGACAAAAATAAGTAGAAAAAAAATGTAAGTCCGAAGATGATATTAACAATGTGAAACATAAAGGATGCATACAATCAAAATGTTTTTGGTGTTTTAACATTTTTTAATGTTTTTGGATTTTAAAATTTTAAATTATTTTTGTATTTTTGGAAAATTTGAACTATATATAATCAAGCAAAAAAAATATGTATAATCAAAGCTGAAAAGAGATTATGTACAAACATGTAAATAAAGAAATATGTACATAAAGATATAAAAAACTAGGTTGAAGGGGGGAAGGGATCCAAGGATGGAGCTCGTTAGGGATGTAAATGGAGGAAAGGGTCATTTCCATCATCAAATGCCTTGAGATCATCATCATAAATATCATCATATGCTATAGATGTGTTCATGGTGTCATCATGTCAAAGGTGAATTGAAGGTTGCTTTGGTGGTGGAGATGTTGACTCTATTTTGGGATATTTGACCCTACTAGTAGATAAATTCAATGGAAGTGATGGAGTTGGTGTTGTTAGTGGTGATATAACTTAAATAATACCTTGATCTTGTAGTTTATCTAGTTTATACTAAAAATATGTATATGGATTTGTATTGTGGCCTGTAATCCTATGAAAAGTACAAAATGGTCAACCATCTTACTATGACAATCTACTTATAGATCTATATTGTACTATAGGTAATGGTATAAATACATGATCAAATAATATCTATAACATAAACTATGGCTGATGCTATGTGTTACCTACCTGAATCTAAATAAATGGCTCTATATCCATAGAGGTAACTATGTGAATTGTATGTGCCAAGTGATTTGTCTATGGCTGTGAATGTGGAGTATATCCTAAGAGTGTAGTGTGAGATGCCAAAAGTGATGTAGGATATGGAATTAGAGCTCCTTAGTACTCTCTTGAGTGGACTGGTGTAAATCTTAATCCACATAAATAGTCATCTATGAGTGTGGGTATCATATCATCATTTGAATAAGCCTATGATTTTATATCAACATCATGTACATATGGTAACTCATAATTTACCACAAGGGGTAACTAGGGTATAGGAGTCTCATCATCTATAGTAGTAGAAAATAGTACTACCACAAAAGTATCTTTAACTAGTGGGGTAATTATGGGATCAACAAGATTTATTAGTAGTACTATCAGTGGTTATGGGTATGTAACAAGTGCCAAAACTATGAGCAATAGAGTAGTTCGAATGGTTAAATTTGTTATGATCGGTAGAGGAGATGGAGCTAGAGGTATGAATATAAGTGGAGTGAAAGAAGTGCTAGTCTCTCTAACCTCATATGTATGTATTTGATCAAGAAAAATGGAATGAGGTGGTGGTTGTATTATGAGATAAGGTATCTAATCTAGTGAAATAGTCAAAGATGACTCTGTAGGTTGAAAATATCTAAATGGTTGGTTATTTATTGTACATGTGTATAGATATCCCTTATGGATAAACTTATTACATAAATGGAGAGTAGAAGGAATAGTGCCCATAGTATGTATCCAAGGTTGTCTAAGTAAAAGATTATAGTGGAGAGGGCTTGACATGACCTAGAAATGTGTAGAGAGCATTTTGGGTCCTACCATGATATCCAAATTAATGGTGCCCAATGTTTATCATGGTATATCATAAAATCCTCAAATTTTCTTATATGATTTTTTCATTTATGCCATATCTACGCCCATGGCCTATAAGAATGTGATATTACATCTATTAAATCTAGAAGCACTATCAACAAGAACTCTCATGACTATTTTAGTTTTGACTTGAACTTGTATGAATAGTGGAAAATTTTGATCAATAACTATTTGATAAGGCATCTCCTCACTGTCAAAATAAATTGCATCTTCTATATTATTTAATTTGTTGACCACTAATACAAAATAAGAAGGTTCTAAGTCAATAGGCATAGAAGTCTGAGTGAGTTCCTAATAAAGAATGTCCTTGAATATATTAGCTTTATTAAGTAGTTATAACATGGAAATATTAACTTGAGTGTTTCTTATCTGATCAAAAATATCATATGCCTTGTGTAAATCTACCTATGTGGGTGGGTTGGGCCTAGGATGGGTAATAATAGAAGGGTGATGGGGTTCCTAGCTATGTGGAGGAGGCATAGTGGCACATCGAGTAATATCTCTAATTGCATTATCTACTATCTCTATAGGAGTAGTAGTTATGGGAGGAGATCAAATATAATGGACAGGTTGAGGTGGTGGAAAGATAAAGGGTGTTAATTGGGCTCTTTGGTGATCAGTAGTGACCTAGGGAAGAAAAAAATAAACCATTCAACATGACTCAACATGGGATAGAGGCTCTAAGGGAGGTGATGCAAAATATGTATTAACATGTTTAAGAATAACTTACTTAACATCATCCCATATAATGAAAAATAAGCATCAAATGTAAATAATGAAGCTTTCTACTAACATATGATAGACTTCATCATTCATGAACATGATAGGGCCCATTATGGTTTCCTTATTATTTGCAAGAAATGTAAGAAAAGTTTGTAAATACATGAGAATCATTTTTTAAATTTTATTATAAGTGTAAGGTGATACCTCAAGAAGCAAAATAGGAGATAGTACATACAACTAGGGATTTTTCAAAAATATTTTTACAAAATACGATGAATTTTTTAAATTGCTTGAGTTAAGTATGCAAGTAAAAATTTAGAAATTTATGGGAAAATGTTTTATTTAATGGGATATAGTAGATGCAACTATGGTTTTGAGGGAAATAAATTTTTGAAAATTACTATTGAATTTTGAAATTTGAAGTCAATTTTTTATTTTAATATGCAATTAAAAATTTAGAAAATGATTGGTTAATTATTGGGAGCTAGTTGATGCAATTAGGGTTTGAAATAAATTTATTTTAAAATTTAATAATTTTTTTTTTAAATTTGAGATAAATTACTATTTATATGTGAAAGAAAAAACTCAAGAAAATATTGGATTAATGCTAGAAAATTATTGGGACCTAGTGTATGCAAGTAGGGTTTGAAATAAATTTATTTTAAAATGTAATACAAATTTTTAAAATTTGAGATGAATTTTCGAATTTAATATTTAGGAAAAAAATTCAAAAATTAAAGGTAAAAATTAGCTAGGAATTTATCCTAGGGTTTTTATGGTTTTTATGCAAAATTCAAAGTAAGTCAGGTTCACCAAATGATTTGTTATTTTTGGGAATAATAGAGTTTTATTCCTATTTAATAAATAAGTTTGATTAGAAGAAATCAATAAATAATATTCCTAATTAAAGCTACTAATTTTTGAAATTAGATTATAGTTAGACCTTTTCTAAAAATAGTATCAAGAGAGAGAAAATTAAACTTAGCTTATTTTAGACTATTCCAACTAAGACATGGTTTAGAAATTTGTGTGTGGGATTGGGACACTATCAAAAATAGGATCTTGGACTTCATTTTTTGATTGGATAGGATCACTAGAACTAGACACCCTGGGCTCTAGTGCTATAGTCATCTGACATTGTTGTCTTGAGGATTTAAGATTTTTGGGTTTTATTTGCCTGCTCAATATGAGCCCATGTACCAATTTTTAGGCCCTCGCTATCAATATAACTCCATTTAGAGATAATTATTCATGTAATTGTATTTTTTATGTAATTGAATGAACTTGGTCAAATAGGGAAAAGGGGTTAGTGTGTGTAAGATACACTAGACATGCTTCACACCCCATATGTGGGCACACTGCCTACCTACCAATACTCTAAGGAGGGATCAAGCCATATGTAGTTCTTACTTTAAGAGTTTTTGGTGCAATAGTGAATGAAATGCAAGAAATGCTAAAACTAGCTATGCTTGAAATGAATAGGGACTAGTCTAAAGACTTGATTTAGCTAGAAAGTGTATATGCTAGATGTATGCAGAGAATAGGGAAGATTGCTTGAGTGGTCTTTCTTGTATTCTTTCTTTCCTAAATGATATTTTCTAACCCTTTCCAAATGATATTTTAATTGGCTTATAGATGGATCTATCGGTCATAGATTAGATGAAACTAGACTAAGCTGACATAATGGACAAGAGTTATTGGGGAAAAAAGGAAACTTGGGCTCAAAATGTGATTGGATATGAACATTAAATAGGGGACACCCTAGGGTCTAGTGTTACTTTCCAACTTTTGTGCTATTATCCTAGGTAGATGAGACCTAGGGTGATGGATTAGTCATGAAGAGAGGGTCCTAGCTTAGTTGGGGTCAAGTTCGAAAGGCCACAAATGACTAGGAATGAGTGAAAATAATCTTGAGAGGGTATAGAGAGTAAGCGAGAGGGAAATATGGACTGGGTGTCTTTATCTAGGCTAAAGTTACCATTTTATGGATTTTATATGACTACACAAACCCATGGTTAAATCATGATTTATCTAGCTTATAACTAACATTTAATAGTGCATAAGATAAAAATACACATTATAAAGTATATATAGAATGAATAGTATAATAATACACTAAAATAAATCATTATTATAACTAAAAAAAGATTAAAAAACCACTCTTTTTCTCATTATAATGATTCATTTATGCAGAGGGAGAGAGAGAGAGTTTGCAATCCAAATGCAATTTACTTCTATAAAGCTTAATTTCTAGTAGCCCTTCTCAAGCATAAAGCTTATTGGTTTGAATAATATACAAGGGTTAAAAACAAAATAAGATATATTATAACTACCCATTTTACCCTTAATACTCCACGTAAAGTTTCATATTAAGACTCTCAAGGTAATTCCACTAATTCTCAAAGCCTTTCTGACAATTAGGCCTCTATAAGGTTAATTCACTTACACAGTCCTAGTTACCATATTATACAATATTGTAACAAATAAAAACCAATAAAATAACATATAATATATAAAAAAACATTGTATTACCAATTTTAATTAAATTTTGTTGGTGGAAATAGTGGATATTCAATTTACAAGGTTTAAACCCTATTTTAGGTTTACATAGGCTAAAGACAACCTAAGAGGAAACAAAATGGGATAATTTAAATTATAATTAGTTTAAAACACTTATAACTATAATATTTGGTATATACTAGCTTAAACAAACTTTTCCAATGGAATTTAGGCATTTAACAATCCCTATATGTCTCTAACATATGGATTTACAAATTTTGGGAACTTCTACTGGACTGTGTACTATAATGGAGGTTTGATTTGAATATTTCTCATTGAATGTAATTTTATCATCTGAAAGGGTTAAATTAATAAATTATATACTCCATACTATTTTTATTACTTTTCAAAAACCACTTGAAATGATCCTCATAAATGCAACACTTGTCATTCTTGACTATCAAAGTTCTTTCTACATCTATACTGGTAATGCAACTTCAAAATCTAAGAGTCGATTGAAACCACATAATATTTATACCAATATTAGAAATATTAATTGATTCACACATATACAATTCTCATAAGTTATGAAATAGACCTGTAAAGCTTCCTTATTTCATTTATGGATGAATATTATATCAAAAAATGCATGTACATCTAAAATACGCCTCTTGGTCTAATTCTTATTTCTTTTATTGAATCTTTTATTATGCCATAATTGTATCCACCTCTTAATATCTTTGAATTAGACTCTCTTTGATTCATTACACACATTTTAACTACTATAATATCTCTAACTTCTTCTTGTTTACCCCTAATGCTTAATATTTCTTGAAAGATCAACATGCTTAGGTGTTAGACAAAGTTGAAACATGGAAAACATGACAAATAAAGTGAAAAATAATTAAGAACAATAAATATATCTAAATTAAACCTTAAATCACCAATTTACATTAATATAACTACATAATAACATGAAAAGGTCCCTATAATCCATGAAAGAAATTCAAATTTATAAAATGATAGTTTTGGCAAGAAACCACTAAATGAGATAAAATTCAAAATTAAAGATAACATAAGACATATAACCTATGAAAATAACTATATTATACTTCATATGATTTAAAATACTCATAAAAATCCAAAAATTTATCTAACTATACATCAAAATGACTTCTTAGGTGATGCTTTTGTATCATACTCAATAGGAATAGAAAATTGAATCATGAACCCCTGTTCATGAGGCCTTGAAGAGTAATTCCATGATTGATGATGTTTGATTTATTAATATAAGTGGAATATTATAAAATATGATATTTCCACTTCACCAAGTATTGGTAATAATCCTTGCCTCTATTTCTCTTACTGACATTCTTGTATAAGATGAGTTTAAGTTCTTACTTTGCTTGTGGTAGCTAGATTCTCTATTCTTGGACTATTATTTTTTCATTACTATTTATTTTATCTCTTTCATACCCTTGTTTTAATGGATACAAGTTTGTAACATTAAATATGGTAGAGATTCCCACACCATTATGCAAATCTATCTCATTGAATTGATGGAGAACTTCCTAATGACCTTGTAAGGGCCAATACTCTTCATCTTTAATTTGTTATATGCACCTTTTGGAAAACTTTTCTTCTTAAAATGAGATAAAATCATGACCCTAGCCTAAAAATTGACTTATCCCATCTTAATATCTACATGTTACTTATACTTATCTACAATCAGCTCCAATTTCTTCTTAACTTGTTCATGAACTTATTGCATATCAATAGAAAAATCTTCTCCCTTAACACCATTTTTCTCCATCTTACCTAAATATCTTAACTCAAAGACTCTACTTGGGTTCATAACGTATGCAAATTAAAATGGATTAATTCATATGCTTCTATTGGGTGAGTCATTTTAGGAAAATTCTACTTGTGGCAAGACCAAATCCTAATGATTAAGATTGTCCATTGTTAGACAACTTAGTAAATTACCCAAATTTCTATTAACCACCTCAATTTTTTTTCAATTTAAGGGTGGTAGGTTGAACTAAAGTTCAAGTTTTTTTATTAGTTTCTTCCACATAGTTATCCAAAATTTTCCCATAAAATTAATATCTCTATTTGAGATAATGGTCAATTAAATTCCATAGTATCTAACCACACCCTTGGAAAATAAATTATCCACATGAGTAGAGTCATTAGTTATCTTGTAAGTTATAAAATGGGCCATCTTTGAAATTTGTCCACTAATATAAAAATAGAATCATACCCTCTTTGAAATTTGTCCACTAATATAAAAATAGAATCATACCCTCTTTGAGTTATTGGTAATGCCATGACAAAATACTTTTTAATGGAGTCCCAAGGTTTATTTTGTATTGTTAAGGGATGATAAATACCTGCATTAGTTATTTTTCCTTTGGAAAATTAACATACCTTGCATCTTTTTGCAAAATTTCTTACATTTATTTGCATTATAGTATAATAATAGTACTACTTAGCTGAGCCAAGGTCTTATCAAGATAAAAATGACTTGATAGACTCCCATAATGATTTTCCTTGATTAAACTCTCTCTCATAGAACTCATTGACACATAAAGTTGAACTCCCTTAAACAACAAACCATCCTATATCATGCACTCCATCTAAGGCTCTCTATTTCTAGTTGTTGGCTACTTGCAAGCCTCATATGCTTCTTGAAAGTCTAAATGAGTTTTATATAGCTCCTTAGGTGACTCTATTCCTCCAATCTCAATCTAAATTTCTATTATGAGTAAATTCCTTATGCTTAGATCATGTGATACCTTTTTGGTTTAAATTTTATTATGTTTAATGATAAAAGTGAAGTTTTGAAATTGTTCCACCCACTTCATATGTCTTTGACTGAGCTTGGGTTAACTAGTTATGAATTTAAGTTCATGATTATTTGTGAATATAACAAACTCCTTTAGAATTAGATAGTGTCTCCACTTCCTCAGAGCTTGAACCATGGCATAAAATTATAGATCATAAGAAAATTAATTTTTATTGGCCTCATTTAGCTTATCACTGAAGTATGCTATAGGTATTCCCTCTTGATGTAGGATATCTCCAATAGACACCTGACTTACATCACACTTAACTTGAAAAACCTTTTTGAAATCAAGAAGTGATAACAATGCTTCTTTGTAATTATTTTATTTAGAAATTAAAAATTTCTATCAACAATATCATTCTATACAAATTTATTTTTATCCCCACTTATAGTCTCGATAAAGGGTACACAAATCCCACTAAAATTTGTGATAAAAATCCTATAAAAACTAGCTAAACAATGGAATTTTATTACCTCATAGGCTATTTTAAGAGTTGGAAAATCAATGATGGCATAAAACTTGTCTTTAACCATCCTAAAAACACATTGAGAGATCATAAACCCAAGATATATGAGCTCTATCTCCATAAACAAACACTTATTAAGGTTAATCAATAACCTATCCTCCTACAACCTTTGCACTTCCATTATTGTTAAAGATGGTCTTATTTACTTAGATTGTAAATTAATATATCATCTAAAGATACAATAAAAAACTTACCAATTAAATTATTTAAGACTTTATTCATGAGTATTATGAATGTACTTGGGGCCTTAGTGAGACCAAATGTCATAAAAATCCACTCATATAGCCCCTCATTAATCTAAGAGGTAGTCTTCCACTCATCTCCTTCCCTTATCCTTATATAATGATAACCACTCTTGAGATCGATCTTAGATAAATAGTAATAACCACTCAAAAAAACCATCAAATATTCAATTTTTAGAAGAGTAAATCTATATGTTATGATTATGTTGTTGATTACTCTAGAGATAATGAAAATTATCAAATCTCCTTCTTTATTTGGAACTAGTATTGCATATGGGCTAAGGCTATCTTTGATCAATACTTTATCCAAGAGGTCTTATATTTGCTTCTTAATTTATACATTCTCTTGAGTCATCTTGTAGTCAGCTTTGTTGGGTAAACTTACACCTAGAACAAAGTCAATATGATGACTAATACTCCTAATAAGTGGTATCTCATTGGGAAGTTTATCCACAACAATATCAAAAAATTCTTCTAAATTTTTTTATACCTCTTGAGGTAACTCATTAAACTTGGTGATATTACAATAGTCCTTGGTCTAATAACCACTCCAAAACCTAGATCTTCCTCTTTCATATCATTCAAAAACTGTTTCTCACTCACCATTATAACACTTACAATAGTTATTTTCCCATTTTATTCTTATTTTATAAGAAATAATGTGTGACTTATTCCATCCTTATCCAAGGTGTAAAAATTATTTATTCCATCATGATTAGTATTTATATAATATTTCCAAGGTCTCCCTAAGAGCACATGACACACATCCATTGGAATTATGTCACATAGAACCTTGTTTTTATATCCTCCAATCTTAAAATCTACTCAAAATTATTCATTTAACTTGCTACCCCTTTTAAATAAATTAGATATTATAAGGCTTTGGATATATTATTCTCTTTAAGCCAATATTTTCGACCATCTCAATTAACACTAGGTTATTAGTACTACCTGAATCAGTCACCAATTTGTAACACTTACCTTGTGATTTGAAAGTTGTCTTAAATAGTGTCTTTATTTGTGTAGGCTCTTTCTCCTTAGGTGGTTTTATAATCATCCTCATCATTATAAAATACTCACCAACTTATGTTTCTTATACATGAGATAGATAATTCACACTTTCTTCCTCCTTTTTGACTACTTGTTTCTAATTTAAATTCTAGCATTGCTAGTTTGAGAACTCTCTTGACACTCCTAAAACTTAAGACCTAAAAAATTATTTCATTTGAAACACTTACCAATAAATTCATTCAATCATCTTCCTCTTTGTGTCTATCCTCCTTTAAAATAAGGTATCCTTCCTCTAAATCCAACTTTTGAATTAGTTGAATGTTCTTGAGAGGTACTTAGTTATGAACTTGTCTTGTGAGATTTTCCTCTTCCTCCTTATTGACCTCTTCCTATATAAATTATACCCCTACCCCTATTTTGTTAAGTTTGTCTTCTATTTAGTTGGTCATCTACATTTAAAGCATACTAGTGGCATTCCTCAAGTGTCCTTAGGCTAACCAAGCTGAGTTCATCCTAAATATTATACCTTAACCCATAAGATAACTAGTTATCTTCTCCACATCCTCTTCTATATGACCTGGTCTGATTTTCAACTTATAGAACTCTTTATTGTACTCTTTAACACCCATATTTTCCCCTTTAAATTCTGCAATTTATTAAAGATATTTATATGATAGTCACTAGGTAGAAGTTTGGACTTCAATTTTGCTACCATCCCATCCCAATATTTGATCTTGTCTTTAAATTTCTTCCTCTTTTCATATTGTACATAATCCCACAAAGGGATACACATCCTTTTATTTTTGTGCAAGTAAATTTAACCTTATTTCATCTAGTACATTCTCATATTAAAAATATTTATCTAACTCTATAATCTAATTAATGAGTTTATCTCCATATAGGTTGCCTACATAGGTATGAATATCTATCCTTTGTTTATACCCCTATCCCATCATGACATTTGATAGTCTATCAATTCCTTCTTCATCATGTTCTTCAACTTCTTCCTCTTTCTTTGGATCTTGTGGTTCTTCTTCTCTATCATTGGTGTCCCTTATTATAACCCCTCTTCTCTAATTTTCATTTACTACTATAATAATTGCATCCAAAATTATCCTCATTTTTCTCAAATCCTATAAAATAGCATCTCCCATCATGATAGCTACTCTTTCACCTCTTCTTCAGTTCCTTTAAGGTGGAATTTTAGCTTTTTAATTCAACTGACCAATAAACAAAAAAAATTCAATTGAACTTAAAGAGTGTCACCTTCCTTCAAGCATATTTCATATATCCAACCTACTCTAATACCAATTTGATGAAGAGGGTGAGAGAGTTCACAATCTAAATGCAATTTGCTTCTGTAAAGCCTAGTTTCTAATAACCCTTTGTAAACACAAAGCTTATTGGTTTGAAAAATATATAGGGTTTAAATAAAAAATAATACTAGTTATGAGTACCCATTATACCCTTACTAATCTACACAAAGTTTTAAATTTAGTCCCTTAAGGGAAGTCAACTAATTCTCAAATCTTTTCTTACAATTATGCCTCTATAAGGTAAATTCACTTAAATAGTCCTAGTTAACATACTGTATGGTATTATACCAAATAAAAACCACCTAAATCCTCTAGATCATATAAAAAAACATTTTATTACCAATTTTTATTAAATTTTACTTGTGGGAATAGTATATATTCAAGTTACAAGGTTCAAACCCTAGTTTACGTTTAAGTAGGCCTGAGACAACCCAAGAAGAAACAAAATGGTCTAATTTGATTTATAATTGGTTTAAAATACTTATAAATGTTGGATTTGGTATTTATTACCCTAAATCAACTATTAAAATGTAATTAAGGCCTTTATAAATCCATATAAGTCTCTAACATATGGATTTTCAAAATTTTGTGTGCTTTTACATGACTATGTGCACTATAATGGATGTTGAATTGAATATTGCTCACAGAATGTACTATAAGAATAAAAAAGGGTTATTTTAATAAACTATATACTCAATACTATTTTTTATGTCTCAAAAAATTCAAAAACCACTTTTAATGATCTTAAAAAAATGTAACACTTGTGATTTTTGATTGTACATTAGCAAAGTTCTCTCTTCACCTATACTAACAATATAACTTAAAAATAGAAGAATTGATTAAAACCACATAATATTTATACCAAGATTAGAAATATAAAGTTATTAAAACATGTAAAAGTATCATGAGCTCTATAATATACTTGTAAAGCTTCCTTATTTCATTTATGGATGAATATTACATGAAAAAAATGCATGTACACCCAAAACATGGCTCTTGGTCTAATTCTTGTTTATTTTCTTGATTATTTTCTTGTGATATACTTATATACACATATAAATCTATCTGAATGAGACTATCTTAGATCCATTACACATATCTTAACTCCTAGAATATATGTAACTACTTCTTGATTATCCCAACACATACCATTTCTTGAAAGATCAACATGCTTAAGCATTAGACAAGGTTAAAACATGGAAAAAATGATAAATAAAGTGTCAAAAAATAAATAAACATACATACATATATATATATATATATATATATATATATATATATATATATATATATATATAAATCACCCACAAACTCACCAATTTACATCAATAGAACTACACAAGAACATGAGAAAGTCCCTACAATCCATGAAATAAATTCAGTTTTTTTAAATGATAGTTTTATAGGAAACCACTAAATGAGCTCAAATTAAAAAGTATAGATAGCATAAGACATAAAAACTATTAAATTAACTCTCTTAGACATATTATGAATAAAAATACCATTTCAATACAAAAAATGATCTAACTATGCATCAAAATGACTTCTTACATGATGTTTTTGCATCATTCTTGAACAAATATATAACCACTACTATAAATAATCATAATAATACTAAATGTGGAAATAATTGAATTTCCACTGAATACTATAATAATACATGATATAAAGTATGAAAATACATCACAGGTTCATAAGAGAACTCAAAATCAATATGCATCTAGAATGGTTGATTAGTTGAAGAGAGGGAGAACATCATTTAGGAAATATTTCTCCAACCACAGACCATTAGTATCAAACACACCTCCAAACTAGGAGTCGACCTTACCTTGACAAAGGGATATATAATGGTAGTCTGGATAAAAATAAATCAACACCATGCATATTATAGTCAATATACATTCAATACTATTATAGATGATGGAATACAATCTTTTATAATATGACATCATACACATACATGTAAACTAGACAATATGATGGATTGACAATGTTTTTAGCTATAACATTACTTTGGACAATTTTTTCCTTATAGAATTTAGATCTCTCATGAATCTGAGTTGAACATATACACACACATACTCTATGCTAATGAATCTTGATCTCATTTGTATTACTAGATGATAGGTATATACATTTCATGACCTCATCCTAATATACCAATCATTGTTTAATGCAAAGGAACATGTAACTATGTAAACTCATAAAATAGTTATAACGACATTTTATTCACAAACTTATAACATAAAATCAACTAGGAATTTATGGATAATTCACTTAACCAATTAATACAAGCTTAGAACATCTTTCACTCATAAAAAAAACTCTTATTTTCCAATAAAACATACTATCATTGTCATATACAATGTTTCAAAACAATATAGCTTTACTTCAAATTGTGAAAGCATTCATTTCAATAATGAGCATGCCTAATGTAAATCTCGTGAATGGGATCTACTTGAAACATTTTAGTTAAGCTGTGTCTCTATGTATGATAATTACATAGTTTCCCTTTACTTGTTGCTTTGTTTTCCCACTTTGTCTTTCCCTCTCTTTCTTTTAAATAAGTGTTCTTTGAACACGTAGCCCCAGCTCAGAGCCTTTTATTTTCATATCAATAAATCTCAAGTAATATAAATTATTTTCATAATTTTGCATAATCATTTTTTGATACTAAGAATGCTCGAGGCATATGTTCGCATATCAATGAGTCTCAAGTAAAAATGTATTTAGTATTATCATCTTGCTTAATGAAAAATTTAAAATGTTTATAAAATGATAGTAATTTTCCTATCATTATATTTATCTAACTCCTTACAAATTGAGAAATGGATCAAACATGATCAATAAGACTTACCATAATATCATAGGAATGAAAACTAATATTTATTATATATTTTTTGGATGATCCATTCCAATGTTTGTGTAAATTAAACTATCATCCTTAATACCAATAACTTATTTTTTCACATACACACACACACACACACACACACACACACACACACACACACACACACACACACACACACACACACACACACACACACACACACACACACACACACACACACACACACACACACACACACACACACACATCACACACACACACACACACACACACATCACACACAATTTACAACAATTATATTACCAAATACGAGGATTTAGGTAACAATCATTTTTCACAACTCTTCATTATATGTACATACATACACACACACACACACACACACACACACACACACACACACACACACACACACACACACACATACACACACACACCCATATATGTATAATTTCAATCAATGAATGATTATATATAAATTATGTATATAATTATATATGGGTGTACATAGACTCTTTGATAAATTCCCCCAAAAGATAAGTCAATAGCTTAATATACCTATGAATAGTGGCATGCATTTTCAGTTGACAAACATTTTTATAGATTATACATACATACACATATACAACTATCAAATACATACCTACAACTATCCCTAAAAGTATGTATGGTTATAGATGACAACATAAATTTCACAAAATATAAACCTATATCTACTTATTTTTAAAACATTATAATAATTAAAAAGATATAAAAAATCATTAAAAATATTGATTGAAACACCCACATACAACTTGTATGCATATATATTTATATAACAATAACATATTCTATAAAGTAAATACCTACAATTGGTTAACATTACAATTCCTAGACCTAGAACATGATGTCCACTATATAAAACTAACTAAAACTACAAGTTGTTAGATATATGGAAGTAAAATAGGTTTTTTCAATTTTTTACACAGACACAATGTAAAACTCAAACAAGTCAAGAAAAATCAAATCCAAACATGTTTTATATCCTCTTAAATTTTATGATAAACATTTGTGTAACATCGATTTACTAGAATCCATTTTATAATAACATTTTGGGGTTAAATACCCAAATTATTATTATTTGTATGGGTATTTAGAAGAGAGTGATCTCCCTCCAATAACCTTTAGGAATGTGTTTAATTTTGAAAGATGGGTATTTAGTCAAATTAAACCCTGAGTCTTATCTTTTACTTGCCTAAGTATTAATTTGAATTGTTACACACTAAGGTTCGACTACCATTTTAATAATTCAACTAATATATGACATAACCAAGTTAAAATAGGGTTTCCAAATACTATTTATGGACTAAAATAATTAAATAACATAGTCCATATGTATTTAGGCAAATCCCACAATGTTTATATGACTTAACATTTTAATGCATCACTTGATTGGTTATTGAAGATAATGATGGTCGACACTTATTAAATGCCTATAATGGTATTCAAATCCTTTTGATAATTTATAATCCTTTCCACTTATTCTTTATTTTTCCCATGTGTTTTTTATTCTTCCATTCTCCCTTTCTTATTCTAATTTCCCCCATGTTCTACATGTCCTCGAGTTTCTCCTCAAACTCTATAAGTTCACCACAATAGGACTCAAATTCCATATATGCATAACCATTTTAATTAGATTAGTTATAAGTTCAACTAAGACTATTTGGTATGTAAGATACATTCTAAACTTCAAAAACTTATGTTTCCACCAAATGACATAGTCAAAACCCATAATGATAGCAAAATACCTAATTTATTTCCAAGAATTCAAGATAACCTCAATATTTGGGTTTGAATTTATGCATGGAAATTATTTGTTCCAAAACAAAATTAGTATGTAATTTATAACCTTCCAAACCATTTCCCTATATTTTTTTAAGAATTTACAAAATAAATTTTTCGAGTATATTTTGTCCTATATCCCCTAGGCCACCAAAAAAAGGTTAATTAAATCCAAATAACTTTAAATATTTAGATATAAATAAAAATGGGTTAAATGAAATCCTAAACATTATTCAATTTACAAAGAATAAATAAAATCCATTTTCAATCATATATCAACAAACCATAATTTAGCTCTCATTCTAGTTTCATAGAGATTCACACAATAAATATGCATAGTAGGCTTAATAAAAAACACTAATAGGAACATCAATATTTAAAATGGTTTATTAATATCTTAGAAAGTTCATGATTTTAACCAATGCAAAGTATAAAATAATAATCAAACCAATAGCTAGTTAAAATGAATCACACAACACATTTACAAAATACCAAAAACACAAACATTTCAGCATATAATGTGTAAGTGTGGGTTTAAGTTTCATTACTTCTATCCCCATTGCCAAAATATTCATCCTTCTACCCTATGATGATCTCTAATTCCACATAATGAGGGTGAGATAGTCTTATAATGTCCTTGGTAAAAAAAATAGTATTTAGTTTGACCTTATGATAATATAACAAAAATACTCAAAATGTATATACATCAAGTGAATTGTTCTATGACAAATCAAATTTATAAGTGAAATCATATCAACATAAGATTATAATACATAGTAATATAATATATCTAAAGACATGTAAAAATGTCCTAAAATCATAATAAACTATGAAAGAAAATAAAACAACTATATAATCAAACAACAAATATCCAAATATACCATCAAAATTATAAAAATAACTAATCATTAGTTTATTCCATTACCTAATAATAATGTAGTTTGTAAAGAGTAATATGGGATGTAACATCCTTCCCCCTAAAATAGGTCATCATCTTGATGAATTTTATTTAAAACATAAGTTATGAAAAAAATAGAGTTTAGTAAAAAAATTATTCAAATAAATGAGGAGACAACCTATAAAATAAAATTATTAATAATTTTTTTTTAAAACCATGTGGCTCTATCTTAAGAATTTTAGTCCCACTGGACCTTTGATTGAGATAATTTTTTATTACATAGGTTTAGTTTTCATGTATCACATATTGTAATTGGTTTTATTACTACCACCACTAGATCCAAAACTTGTAATGCATTCCAATCTAAAACATGTGAGAGAACGACCATATACTTTTTAAGATAAAATAAATAAAAACACGTTATTAATTCATGCTAGATCTGATGGAAAGTAAGTCTATATGCTATAGTGTTTATCACTTATATAATCTCCAAGGGTCCCACATATCTTGGTGATAGTTTTTTTTTTTTTTTTTTCAAACTTTATGGAACTCTTTTAGGGTTTGACTCGTAGAGAAACCTTATCTACAACAGAGAGTTACCTTACTATCCTTTTCATATCAACATAGATTTTCTACCAATCATTGGCCTCAACCAATACTTTCCTTATTATATTCAATTTTTATTCCATTTTAGTGAGCATATCAGGTCCAAATACCACTTTGTCCTCTAATTTATCCTAGCTGATAGGTATTCTACACTTTCTACCATATAATGCTTCAAAAGGATCTAGTTTCATTGCTAATTGAAATGAATTTTTATAGTAAAAATCAACTAATGGAAGGTATTATTCCCATTTATATTTATATTACATACATTACATCCTCAAAAGGTCCTCCAAGATTTGATTTACTCTTTTTGTTTACCCATCCATTTTTGGATGGTAAGTTATACTAAATTTTAGCCATGTGCCCAATGTTGCATTAATATTTTGCCAAAATATTTAGGTCATCCAATAGATCCTATATGAGATGATATTCTATATAAACCCAAAAAATATATACACATTCCTTTATGAACATCTTTGTTATTGTTGGTGTATATTTGATCAAATTACCTAAAATGAAGTTTGCTAATTTGGTGAGTTTATCAAAAAACACCAATATCATATCATGAGGATTCCTTGAAATAGGAAATCCTTTGAAAATTCCATATTTGTGACTTTTCATTTCCATTTTTTTAATGGAATGTGGGTATACTAATCTAGCATGATGCATGTGTTCAGCCTTAACTTACTACATTCTATACATCTAAATAAAAACTATCTTACATATTTATTGATTCCTTTCCATAAATAAAATAGTTTTAGCTCTAATAAGAGATTATTCACACTAAGGTGTCCAAAATATGGAGTGTTATGTAACTACTTTATCACATTCATCCTCAAATTTTCTTTATTAGGCACATGGATCCTTCTATTCTATCTTAAAGGTTCGTAATTATCAATTTTAAATCCTTTATACCTAATATCTTGAATATTATTTGATATATATTTATTAAAATAATAAAATAATTTGTGTCCTTTTAATAACTCTAATATTTTATCTTATTAGGTACTCCTGATGGTAGCCAAAACTACAATGTGTCTTCTTTGACTAACATAATATACAACCCTATTTTTCTAGACCCTAATGTAGATTATGTCAAATTTATAATATGATATAAATTCTAACCATAATATTTGTAAATAATTTAATTTGGGTTTGGGTAAATATATATTTGAGCCCTAAATTATTTATTCTAAGATCAAAAGTTTTTTTCTAACAAATAATGCCTCCATACTTGTAAAGTGTGCATTATGGAAACTAACTCCAAGTCATGTGGGGCATACTTAGCCTCATAGGGATTCAATTTACTTGATTCATATGATAAAATTAAACCATTTTACACAATAAATCCTCATAAACCCTCCCTAAAAGAATTCATTATGATTGAAAAATGTCCATTTGGGTCTGAAATCTATAACAGTAGTGCTGAAGTAAGCCTTTTTTTCAAAATTTGAAAGGCTTATTCACATTTATTGGTCCAAACAAAATGTTTCTATTTTTATTTTAAAAAATTAATTTTATTATTTATCTTATATAAATTTGAAATAAATTTAGGATAATTTCCCAATAAAGATATAAAGCTATGCACCTTATGCACATTCCTAGATGTTGGTCATTCCATGATGGACCTTATCTTAGTTAGATCTATTGATATTCCATCTAGAGATATAATATTCCATAGGTATTGTAATTTATATCAAAAAATATTTCACCCTAGAAGAGTATGTTCAAGCCTCTTCCATATTTGGCCAACATGAGAATACTTATAGGTATGTGATTATACCTATAGTGGAAGTAGACCTCTAAGTTTAAGGGCTAGCTCGAATGTATATTGAAATGCTTATCCCTTAACTAATGTTTGTTGGTGGGAAAAAGAGTTAGAACATTTCATGAAATGTAACTATTCTAAGGAAGTTATACCACAATATTATTTCCACATGACCATCATAATCCTATCACAGTGAAACAAGGCATACAAAATAGCTTCTAATATTTTAAAAGATCTAACATTAATGTTTCAATATCGAGGCAGGATGCATGAAGCAACATAAGGTAAATGAAATAGAGAGTAGATTTCATAATCTAATAATAATTTCACACTTTAAAGGAGACTAACACACTTTATTTTACTCTATATGACTTGTTAGAATAGTAACTCTTGTATAAACATGAGAGGTTAAGGAAATAAAGGATAGAAAATTATCACTAACTCCACCATACATCACTTTTAACACTTATACAATAATTCATGAACTAAAAAATAGACTTATATTTATTTTTAAAAGTAAAAATACAATGTCATTCTAGCAGGTCTTTGAACTACATGGTGTGGTATTAGAATATAATAGCCAAAATGGTAGATACTTATAGAATTGAAGAGAGAAGGGAAACAAATTAAGTCAAAAAGTCACTAGGAAAAGTGTCATGATGATAAAATGACTTATACATGTAGGATAATGAGTGTGAGATAGATAATGAAAGGTTTGATAGGATAAATGGTCCTGAAAAGCATGAAACTCCATGAAATTTGGCATAGAATTCCTTCTGCTTGATCAAAAACTACCTTCATCATTTGGCCATTTTATAACATCCCAAAACTAACTAGGGATAGATATCATGATTAAACTAAGAGGGAGATATTGTATATATTATCTACCATGTATTGGTTACATTCCTAATCATGTAGATTCTTTTGGAAGTGAGTCATCACTACCTACAATCCAAGAAACTCCTCTTTCACTCACCCCTCACACTTGGCCTAAAATTTAGCTTCATTTTTCCATGAAAATACATATATAGGAGTGAATGACACATGTCAAGAATTATAATAGCCTTATATTATTTAGGTACCCCTTAAATAGACTCCCACTTGAAGTTCTCACCCTTCTCACTATCTTATTCACTTTGCCAAATGAAGTTGCTTGTAAAAACACTTAGGAGTTTTGATGAAACGTGAAATGATAATAATGATATTTATTAAGTCCAAATATCTCTCCCAAAGTTGGTTTCATCTCTTGGAACCTCATATAACCTAAAAAAATCAAAAATAGATTAAAAAAACTCATTTTCCCCTTGTTTGTACAAGTTAGAAATATCTCAAATGAGTAGGAAGGATATTTGGAAAGTTGTCTACAAGTTCTAATAATTTTCATTCCAATTTAATTCCATCTAGATAGCTCTCCATCTTTATTTTCTCAATTAGGTCCTTATCTAGGGTTTGTGAGGGTTTTACGTCATTTCCACCCTTAAGGATTGTTTATAAAGATATGACATTAAACTGGTGAACCAATTTCACAAAATAGTAAATCATGACCCTATTCAACTTTCTAAATCTCCTTGAGCTCCCATACAAGGTATCTAAGAAGATGTGAGCAATCCAAATTTCCCACTCAAGATTTTCCTTCCATTAAGTCCCAATATCTCTCCCAAAGTTGGTTTCATCTCTTGGAACCTCCTATAACCTCAAAAAATCAAAAATAGATTTAAAAAATTTCATTTTCCCCTTGTTTGTACAAGTTAGAAATATCTCAAATGAGTAGGAAGGATATTTGGAGAGTTTTCTACAAGTTCTAATCACTTTCATTCCCATTTAATTCCATCTAGATAGCTCTCCATCTTCATTTTATCAATTGGGTCCTTATCTAGGGTTTGTGAGGGTTTTACATCATTTCCACCCTTAAGGATTGTTTATAAAGATATGACATTAAACTGGTGAACCAATTTCACAAAATAGTAAATCATGACCCTATTCAACTTTCTAAATCTCCACGAGCTCCCCATGCAAGGTATCTAAGAAGATGTGAGAAATCCAAATTTCCCACTTAAGATTTTCCTTCCATTAAGTCCCAATATCTCTCCCAAAGTTGGTTTAATCTCTTGGAACCTCCTATAACCTTAAAAAAATCAAAAATAGATAAAAACCCTCATTTTCCCCTTGTTTGTACAAGTTATAAATATCTCAAATGAGTAGGAAGGATATTTGGAAAGTTGTCTACAAGTTCTAATCACTTTCATTCCCATTTAATTCCATCTAGATAGCTCTCCATCTTCATTTTCTCAATTGGGTCCTTATCTAGGGTTTGTGAGGGTTTTAGGTCATTTCCACCCTTAAGGATTGTTTATAAAGATATGGCATTGAACTGGTGAACCAATTTCACAAAATATTAAATCATGACCCTATTCAAATTTCTAAATCTCCTTGAGCTCCCATGCAAGGTATCTAAGAAGATGTGAGCAATCCAAATTTCCCACTCAAGATTTTCCTTCCATTTCTTATAGGCCTAACGTGTTATTAATCCAAAAATAAATTTCATGTGGCTTCCTTTGCATCCTTATCACTTTAAAACATATAAATAACCTTATAAACATGTTCCAATTCATTGGAGTGTTCACCTAAGGCTAGAAATTAAATTGACCATCTAGTTGGGCTCTAAGCTTAGTCGAGGCCTAATAGGTCTACCTATGCTTTTATATATTTGAATCACCCCATTGTGTTTCAATAATATTTGCATGATACCTATGAAATATTTACAAAACTTCTTGTAAGGTCTCACTACTTTGTAATCAAACTTGTCACTCTTAATATCCAAAACTATAGGGTTTGTATCCTAGGGAATTACCCTCTATCTGAGGCAAACCAGAGGTTAATTCCCCTATTTTATAAAACAAAGTGAAAATTTTAAGGTATTATCTAATCCACTAGGATGTTTTATGTTAATTTTTATCTCTTGATGATACCCCTATCACTTGCAAACACTTCAAAACCTAAAATAATCATATGGAAACTACTAACTGTGTGTAAGATTTGACGTGGGACTTGTTGTCCCCAAAAATGTCACTCATTTTTGGGACAACATATGAACTATTTTGGTCTAGCAGGCCAAAATTATCTCTTCCATTCTCAAAAAATTATTTTGAGCAATCAAATTCTTTGTTATTCAAGCTTTTTCAGTTAAGGGATTAGCAGGTTCAATAGGTTCAATGGCTTCAACAGGCAAGTTATCTCAAAGGGGTAAGTTTCCAACACTTAGGTGATTTTAGGATTGGTTCAATGCCTCGGTTCAACCAAAATTATTCATTGGCAAGCTTCAAACAAAGGATTAAACCATTGAACCATTGAACCTTAAACCATTTTGGTTTAAAGGTTCAACGGGTTCAAAAAGTTCAGTGTCATCAACAAACTTAAAGAGTTAAGCACTTTGCCAAAGGTTCAAAGTTCTACTGACTTCGGTAAAGTTCAATTCTTTCAAAAGACTTAGCTAAAAACAAAGGAATGAACCATTGAACCACTGAACTATTGAACCTTAAACCAAAATGGTTCAATGGGTTCAATAGGTTCAACAAGTTCAATGGGCTCAAAGAGATCCAAAGACTTAGACAAAAAGGAGGATTTAAATGTAAGATTGAACTATTGAACCATTAAACCAAAGTTGGTTTAATTAGTTAGTTCAATCAGGTTGGCTTCAAGGGACTACCCTAAAGCCGAAGGAACAAGTGCCCTTGCAGAGGGTAGTGAATTGAAGGTAGGTACCCTTGCAGAGGGTAGGGAACATTGGTTCAAAGAGAAAAGAGAAGGCGGAAAGGGTAAGATTTTCTTCAAAAAAGTGAACAAGGTAGAAAGTTGGAATTTCTTCAAAAAGATTTTTTGCAAAAAGATGACTAAGGCAAATCCTTCAGACATTTCCTTCAGACTTTTGTCTAAAGGAATTTGCTTAAAAGGAAAAGCAAAATCTTGGTGGAAAATGCATTCAAGGCGAGGGAAGATTTCCTTCAGAGAAAAAGCCTGAAGGAATTCCTTTAGACTTTTGTTGAAAGGAAAAGCCTGAAAGGAAAATCTCAAAATAAAGTAAATGAGCCAAAGAGAGATTTCCTTCGAACATTTTTTCTGAAGGAATTGAAGCTTAAACACTCCCTGAAAGAAATGAAGCTCAAAGACTGCCTGAAGGTTCCCAAAGGGTAGGTACCCTTGCAAGGGGCTCTCAACACCAACAAAAAGGACCTTTCTCAAATCCTGAAGGGACACCTTCCCTTCAAGGTGTTCCAAAGACAAAATGCTAAAGGAATTTCAAGGCTTGAAAAGGACTTAGAAGAATAAAAGAAACAATGGAACAAAGGATGAAGCAATGAACCGATTGAACCTTAAACCGAAAGAGTTCAAAGTTTAATGGTTCATAGGTTCAATAGTTCAAAGGAAGCTCTAAACAAAGGAAGGAAACAACAAATGGAAGATTCTAGAGACCAATTCAAAGGATGGTTCAACCAGATAGATTAGGGAAGCGATTGAACCAGGGAGCTGAAAAAGACTACCTAAACTGTTGAACTATTGAACCAATGAATTTTCACAGGTTCAAAGTTTCATGGTTCAATATGGTTCAAACAGCCAACATCCATTGACGGCCCCACAAATGTCAAATTTAAGGTAATGGAATATTCATTATTTTTTTAATATGGCACAAAACTTGAAAAATAAACAAAGTGACCAGATAAAAAGAGAGCCTTTGAGCTCAAATTGCTATAGGGAAGAGAGAACAATACCAAAAGATCAAAAATATCTACAAGGGAGTTATTTCTAATAGGTGAAACCGTCCACCAAGTAGACTTTTGAGCACATCCAAATTAAGGACGCAGCTTATTTTTCTTCCATGAAGTAAAGGTAAAGTGGACAGCTACATAAATAAGGAGGAAAGGACGAAATAGTCCATACTTTGGAGGAAACATATTAGACGAATTGGTGCACCACAGTTAAGGTGGATGCACTATTCCAAGCATGGTCCCTCAAAAAAACTGAAAATGCATTCAATGCATTAACCACAACACGAGCCATTCCATGGAATAGAGTGCCAAGCCTTCCTTGGTGGCCATATATTGTAATCTCTTGTCTTATGCCAGGGAGATATTTTCCATGATAAAAGTGAACTTTGCCAAAATTGAGAGTTGATTACTGAGACTTTGAGCTCAGATTATTCATCATATTTCTTTGTTTGAATGAGAAAGCAAGTTACTTTCAAACTTTATGCTATTATAGTTTGTGTCATTTTAAGAGACTATTCTTATGTATGTCTTCTGAATGTGTTATTATCCAGTCAATAAAATAAGTAGAACTAGTGGAAGTAATCATGAAGGTGTCCTGAAGCTAACTATGGGAAGACTTTGTGCTATCTACAATTCCCTTTAGTCTGTTTCTCTATTTTCTATTTTTATGTGGAGGATGTTGGGATGACTTTGTGCCCCCATTATCCTTTATTTTTGACTCTTTGGGTAGTTGAGGTGTAGACTTTGTGTTACACTTCATCTTACTGATTACATCACACTTGGTTACTAGTCACTTGTCACTGCCTAAAAGAACTCTTGTGCCTTGCTACAAGACCACTTCTGAAATAAGAGAAGTGCCTTCAGTATTATCACTAGGATTTTCTCCTTTGCTTGTGAACATCATCTCTTAAAAAAGAGAGATGGATGGTGTTTTCCTACCCCTAAGTGTTATTTTTTGCTTATATATAGTATATAGCTCCTCGTATTTAATAGGGAACCTTCCCTTGATGAGAGGGGAGATTTATCCCCTTTTGGTGTGGTAAACTTGCACATCTGGCTAACCAATCTCCCTTTTTATAGTTGATATGACCTATTTTGCTCATTAGTTAGCTGATTAACAAAATATTCACCCAACAATTTTGTGGTGACTCTGTTGGGGACCGACGACTAGTTCCTATTCTTATCCATTATATACTCTGATGACTCTGCTCTGTGTCTTATCCATTATCATTAAATCTTTACCATTTTTCCCCTAGCCTTGTGAAATAGTTTTTGGTGACTCCACTGGGGAAGAACATGCAGTTTGAAGCTTCAAGCTGAAGCAGGGCTAATTATTTCCCATTTTTACTTTACAATATGGCAACTCCATGCTTTACTAGAATTCAAAGAGCCCAAGGTGTTGTTGACCCTATTTTTGAGTTGGTGCAGCAGGGTAATTTTGATTTGTTCCCTTCTCAACTTCAAGTTCAATGATCCAGGAGTGTTCCTCCTACCCATACCAGGTCACCAACACAAGGTAGATCTTATTTTTTTGCTATTAGTAGAGCTTTTCCTATACATACTCCAACCAAATTTGCTATCCCACTTTTACATAATCAAGTCATGGCTCAAGGCCCCTAGGATAACTCTTTTAGTGCACTAAATTTAACCCCACCTCTACATGAGCTTCCACATAGTTCAATGAAGAATTTCTCCAAATTCTTTGGTGATAGGAAAGTTCATCCTAGTGAACATATTGCAGCCTTCAGCATACCTTATGGTGTGATAGGAGTGGAGTACAAAGACATAGCAGTTAGGCTATTTGTGGAAATGCTATAAGGCACTATTGCAGACTAGTTTATACCATTTGTAGGCTCGATCAGTGACTAATTGGGACACTCTTAAAGTTAAATTTGAAGCCAAGTTTAAGCCTGTAGAAGATGCACATGCCTTGCTGGCTTAGCTCACATAGATGAAGGAACCTCATAAACCTATGAGATACTTCATTGCCAAGTTTGACAAGCTGAGGAACTAGATTCCTACTATTGCTTAGCCAACACTTGAAAACCTTAAATGCTTCTTCATCAACTCACAGCTCCCTGAAGTGAGTTTTCTACTGAGATGAACTGGGCACATAGACCTTGCTTCTACTCAAGATTTGGCTACTGACATAGAAGATGGCCTTATCTTGGCAAGAAATATAAGGAGAGATCCTAATAAAGGCAAATCCTCTTCATCTTCTAAATACTCATCTATAGTCACCACTGATCCAAGGGTGCAAAAGTTGGCAAATGATTTGCTAGCTCATAGAAAAAAAATGGTGCAAGGGATGTCATCTGCTCCTTCATACAGAGATGTACCAAGGAGGACATTCCCCAATTAGTCATATCAAGGCCATGCTACCAGGAATCAAGGTCAGCTAAATCATCTTCCTCCCCCATGGGGTAACCTTACCATTGAATACCTTCAACCAATTCAATAGTTGGATATCTTGAGGCTGAATTATATTTCTCCTTCCAGCCTAAATTGAACTCTAAAAATGATGTTAATATCTTCATAGAAGGAGAAGAAGAATTAGCTGATGACTCCAACATTGGTTTCCTAAATTACCAAGATGAACCCAGAAGTGAAGGTAAAGTAGTTGAGCGATCATATGCTATTTTTACCTAGTCCAAGAACCAGTCAACCCACCAAGCTAATAAAGAGAAGATAGAGGAGTGACCTCAACCAAAAATTTCAATTGCTAAGCGAAGAACCACTCTACCTTTCCAGCCAAAGGACCTAGTGATTATAGGAAAGGTAAGTACATCAAACATCCCTACACCTTCTACTTCAAATTCATAGACTAGTCCTCCCCCTTCCAAAAACCAAAAGGATGAACTCCCATCCTCTGTTCCTAGTTCATTTCAAACATTTAACATAATTGACCATATAAATAAAACCAAAATTCAAATGTCTGAATTTGAATTCCTTCAATCTAATCCTAAGTAGTTAGATAAGTTGGTTTAATGTGTGAAGAACTAGGCTATCCCTATAGGACAAGTAATTCTAAAAGTAACTCATGATGCCCCCAAGAATACATCCACCAGGAATAACCTTGTCATTAATCCTCCTACTGCTCCCAAGAGGACTGAACTATTTTATGTCTCCCTACTAATAAATGGACACCAATTGAAAAATTACATCATTGATTCCAGTGCATCTGACAATGTCATGCCTACCAAAGTGGTAGAATCCCTTAGACTCATGATAACTAAGACATTTGGGAGATGTTTTTCCATGGAAAACAAACAAGTGCCATTGCTGGGACAAATCAAGGATGCCTAATTTGCGTTTGCAGCATTCCAAGACAAGAGAATCAAGATGACTATCTTGGTAGCCGATGTCCCAGCATCATATGGCATCCTTCTTGGGTGAAATTTTTGCAAGGATGTTGGTGGTGAATTGAGAATGGACTTATCCAAGGTGAGAATTCCAGTCAAAGGCATTATGTAGAGATTGCTCCCTGAGAAGAAAGAAAAATATGTGGTCACTCAGACATTAGTGCCTAAATCTCAAATTTTGTTTGAGTCTTTAGGCATTGGTAATTGCTTTTTATCCATGGAGGGAGTTCATGAGGCATTTGATGAAGATTCTAAATGTGTCAACCTAAAAATTGGTTCAGTTGGAACAATAGAAGAATTGGTAGAGTGCAATGTAAGTGTAGAAGAATCTTCCCCTCCAAACAAAGATGAATATAAGGAAAATTCAGTGTCTGATAAGGTATGAATTCTAAAATTTGATGGCAGCTACTCCTCTACTGGTTCAAGAGCCAGGATTGTGTTGATATCTCCTTAAGGAGATATCTTTTCTTCTTCATACAAGTTGTAGTTTAGCAACACCAACAACACAACTGAGTATGAATCTCTATTGCTTGGATTGAAGGTTGCTCGAGACAAAGACATCAAACTCCTTCATGTTAAAGGAGATGCTGAAATGGTGGTTTGTTAGGTGAGGAACCTCTATCAAACCAAAAATGAGAGATTGTGCCACTACTGCAATCTAGTTTGGGATCAACTTAAAAGCTTTGATGCTTTTAACATCTCTACCATACCTAGGGAATTCAATGACAGGGCTGATGCATTGGCTATTTTAGTAACTCTATTGGTTCTTCACCTAGACTTTAAGGGGGATAAGCACACTATCGAGCTAGTCTTTTGACCAAGTGTACCTAATAATGCTAGTCATTGGAAAGTGTTTAACAATGACAACCAAATCATTGCCTTTTTGGAGTAAAAAGATAGCTTTGAATAGCTTCATTTTGAAGGCAGTGAGCCTCAAAAGCTTAAACCAGCCCCTGAATCAAGTTCAAACATAGGTGAAGAATTCTTGCAACTTAAAGGTAATAAAATCCCAAAAGGCTTAGTTTCTCTTGTAAAGCTATTTGATAAACATGACAAACTCATCAAATGGCAACAAACAGATTCAAGCTCTTCCCAGGAGTTTGATCAAGTAAATTTAGGTACCAAAGGAGATCACAAGATGGTGAATATTGGGAAGTGGTGCACTCCTAAGGAAAGATTCAAGTTAACTACTCTGCTCTACCAATACATGGATGTCCTAACATACTCTTATGATGATCTAAAGTCACTTAGGCTTGAAGAAATTCACCATGACATTCCTCTCAAAAGTGATTTAGTGACTTATAAGGAAAAATCTAGATAGTACAATCTAAAGATATCAGGTACTATTATATCTAAAATATAGAAAATGTTGAATGCTAGGATAATTTTCCCAATCCATCATTCCACATGGATTGCCAACATAGTCCTTGTGAGGAAGAATAATGGCAAAATTTGTCTTTGTGTGGATTCAGGAACTTGAATCAGTCATCCTTAAAGGATAATTATCCTCTACCCATCATGGACCAAGTGCTTCAGACAGTGACTAGTTCGGAGATGTTATCAATGCTAGACGGCTTCTTAGGATATAATCAAGTTAAAGTTGGTGAAGCAGACTAGCATAAGACCACCTTCACCACACCTTGGGGCACCTTTGCCTATCGAAGAATGCCATTTGGCCTGATATATGCTGGCACCACTTTTTAGAGAGCAATGGACCTTACTTTTAAAGATGAAATGGGTAAGTTCATTGTAGTGTACTTGAGTGATTTAATTATCTTTTCCAAGCATTGCCCTGACCATGTACGCCATCTGCAACAAGTGTTGGAATGCTGCCACCAAAATGACATTTATTTAAATCCCAAAAAGTCTATTTTTGGGGTAACAAAAGGGAAGATTTTTAGACACATTATGTCTAGAGAAGGCATAAAGATTGACTCAAAAAGAGTCAAGTCCACCCTGAAGCTTACCCTGCCCACAAGTAAGACTGCAGTTCACTCTTTCTTTGGAAGGTGAATTTCTTATGAAAGTTCATCCCTGAGTTTGCTGAGAAGACTCACCATATCATAAACATGATGAAGGGAAAGGCCACCTTTAGCTAGACTGAAGAAGGCAAATTGGCATTCTAGGACATCAAAATAGCTATTTCTCATGGCCCAATTTTAGTTTATCTAGATTATACCAAGGATTTCATCATATCTAGTTATTCTTCTGAACACACACTTTCAACAATTCTAGTTTAATAGAACAAAGGTGTGGAATCTCCCATTTCTTTCATTAGGTGTCCTCTCAAAGCTCATGAGATAAAGTACTCAAACATAGAGAAACATGCTTATGTAGTGGTAAAAGTAGTGAAGCATTTCCACTTTTACATCCTGAATTCACACATTACTACCTTGGTTCCTGATACCATAGTTAAATCCATATTAACTTAGTAGGAGTTTGGAACCAAAAGAGGGAATTGGATTGCTAAAATCCAAAATTTTGATCTAGTCATCAAACTAATGAAGCTGGTGCATGGAAGGGGCCTATGCCAGTTGATTGCTAACAATAGGCTAGAAGAAATAGAGCATGGAAAAGAAGAAATTGAAGACATGCCAATAGTCCTCTTTATCTCCACCATGAATGAGTGGTATTCAAATATTGCTCATTTCCTTACTTATGGTGAGTGCCCTACCCACCTGTCTCATAAAAAAAGGAGGACTGTCAAGTTGAAAGCTACCAATTTTGCCCTCTGGGACAATTGCCTATATAAGAAGAGCCTTGATGGAGTGTTCCTTCACTACGTGGATAAAGAGTAGCATAATCAACTTTTGAAGTCCTTCCATGATCTAGCCTATGGAGGACATTTTTTTTCTCCTATAACTTTCCATAAGATTCTACGAACCAGGTATTATTGGCCTACTCTATTTCAAGATGCATACAAATGGGTGTAAAAATGTGAACTATGCCAACAGTTTGTTAGAAGACCCAAGTTGGCTGCTCTACCTCTTAAGCCAGTGGTGATAGAAGAGCCATTTCAACAATGAGTAATCGATTTCATTGGTGTTGTAAACTCATCTTCAAGTGTTGGACATGATTATGTCCTCACAGCCACAGATTACTTCACGAAGTGGGTGGAAGCTATTCCAACCAAGCATGCTAATTTAGAAGTAGTGTGTGATTTCCTCAAAGAGAACATCATTTCCAGGTTTTGGGTCCTAACAAAGATTTTCACAGATAATGCAGCTTGTTTCTCTTCCTAGGAGATTACTCAGTTCTATTTTTACTATGGGATTAACTATTAGTGTAGGTTTTTATTTTTCCCTATTTATTAATTAGGAAAATTGTATTTCTTGTGCATACTTGGAGTTTTCCTACATTTGTGGGATAGGCTAGCTTATGTGGAGGTGTGTGTCATAGGTGTCATAAGAATGTCATAAGTAACTCCCTTGATGGGAGTTACTTCTCTATTCTTAGCACATTGTCACCACCTTTCATGGAGGAGTTACATTCTATTCTTGGGGTGCCTTGTCCACCTTTTGTGGAGGAGTTACTTACATACTCTCATATTTGTATTCCTCACTTTGGCCATCCCATGCTAATCAGATTTTGGTTTTCTCCATTTTTTCTTGTGCAATTTCTCTTATTGTATTATTTTCAAATTGGTTTAGCATCTATGTGGTGTACACTTGCTTTAACTTGTGTGATCACATCTCCATTACATTGGCATTATCTGGATTCTGGCAATAACTCTGATATGGTATCAGAGCTACTCCGGTAATCATGTGTCTGGTTATGCTAGTAGTTTATTTTGAAATTCTTACTTTGCTTTTTTAGTATTTTTTTATAAAAAAAATTCATTGCATTTGAGAGCTTTGGTAGATTTTTTTGAAAACTCATGCAAATCCATACGGAACTTGTTTAAAAAAATTTACTTATGAGTTAGTATTTGCCAAGACATTTTGTCTAGATCTGTGGTTTTCTTCAATAAGGTAGATAATTTTTTTTGTTATTTGCATTCTATTTTTTGGATGCCACCTTCAAATGTGGAGCTTCTGGTAGAAATAAGTGAAGGTTTCTAGCCCAGGCACTGCCCAGACTAGGTGCTGCCCAGACCGGGTGCCTACCACTCCAGGTGTTGGCCACTCACAACATAAGTAAACAACACTTCAGTTCTATGCCAAGCTTATGTCCTTCTAGTAGCAGTAGTGATTTTTTTAGACCCACACATCCTTTCCAACAGCCAACTAGGTCGTACGACATCCAGGTCTGCTATTTTTTTTCTTTTACAAAAAATCAGAATTGCACCTTCTTTTGGGATGCCACTTGATTTGTTTACTATCTAGAAGCTTATACACCTCTTTTTTGGTGAATTTTTGCCATGCCATAGTCTCCAGCAAGGTGCCAAGTAGCAACAGTCCTTTCTATAGTAGGCCATATGGTCCAGCACAGGTCTACTACTTCCATTTTGTTTTTTTTGCAAATCTGGACTGTGTTTTGTTTTTTGGCACCCCTTCTTGTTTGGCGTCCCATGTGGACCCTTAGACACTTGGCATCCTTCAAAACTATCTTTGCTTCATTATTTTTAGTTAAAATTGACTTTTTAAAACAAAAATCAGTCAATTTGACTGAGTATTTAATTTTTTAGATAGTTTTATTTTTTTGGGGGGTTTGAATTAAAACTTGTATCTTCAACCTACGAAGACGAAGGGTGAGGCCCGGGTTGGTGGGAGGTCAATTCCCCCTCAAAAAAACTTCCTTTGGATTTCTCATTTTGTGCCAAATCCAATGAGTGGTTAGAAGGCCAATTTATCTCCCCATAACAGGCATTTTTTTAATGTTTTAGTGCTTTTTTTGCAAAAACACTAGTTTACGAGAAAATTGTAACTTTAATATCTTGCAAATGGTAGCTCAGTTTTGGGTGCCATTTTTTGCAAAAATATTTGTAATTCAATTCTCTATAGTGTAGAATTGTTATTTTTCAAAAATGCACTAGTTTATAAAGTGCCAAAAATTTGGGTCTCCTAGGACACATTTTTGGCTGAGTCCGACGTCCTATTTGCTTTAGTCTTGCATTGATTTCTCTAAGACACATTTTTGGCTGAGTCTGACATCTTTTGAGCATACACTTGCATATTTTTGGGGCTCAATATTTTAGGGGGGTGTGATTTCTTTTCACAACTTGCTTTCATTCTCCTTTGCATACATTCACAAGTTGCAATCAACACAACTTCACCTAAATTTAGCTAAAAAAATGGATTCTTTTCAACTTAAACCCCTAACACCCTTCAAATATCATGAATGGAAAGTTAAAATGTCAATCATTCTTAGAAGCAAAGGGTTGTATAGGATCATCATGGGTACAGAAGTAGAACCCAACATAGATGTTGAAAAGGTCAAGTGGTACAACCGTAGTGATGAAGCCTATGGATTACTGAGCTTTTCTGTGTCTCCTGAACTTCTCTTCCATCTAGAATCCTCCCAGACTCCTAATGACATATGGGACACCTTAGAAAAATTATTTGAGAAGCTTGATGAGATGAGAGGTCATGAACTTGAAAACAAACTCATAAGTCTAAGTCTTAACAACTTTGACACCCTACAGGACTTCTTCACTAAGTTTAAGGCCCTTAGATTGCAATTGAAAGAATGTGGGATAGAGAAGAAAGATGATCAACTCATTCTTTCTATTCTTGCAAATTTATGTCCAAGCTATTCCATCTTTGTCTCCACTTTCCATGCCACAAAAAGTGCCCTTGGCACTACATGGAAAATTCCTTCTTTGGATTCATTCATTGTCGACTTGACTAGGGAGCAAGATAAGAGAATTCAAATGGGCAAAATGAAGTCTACTCAACCCCAAGCCTTGATAGCTATAAATGGTAAGGACAAGACTTCAACAAAGGAGAAGAACAAAAAGAATAAGGACCAAGAGAAGAAGAAAGAAAACAACAATCCTGCCAAAAACAACATTGAGTCTTCATCCTCCAATGCTAAATCGAAGAAGGAGAAAGTAAAGTGTGTTTATTGTAAAAATATAGGGCATGATGAACACAAATTCATGAATAAACAAATAGATCACCTAACTCATCTTCTAGAGAAGAACAACATAGGTGTTCTTGAGTCCATCAAGCAGAATTCATCTACCCAAGATTTTACTAAGGCAAAAGGCAAGGGTAAGGAGAAAGAAAAAGGCAAGGCCCTTATAGCTACAATAGCTTCCACATCTTCATGGGTCATCAACTTGGGTGCTTCTCACCACATGGGCTCTTCACTAGTTGAGTTTTCATCTTTATAGCCTTATAACATGACTTCAATTAGTTTGGGTGATGACACTTTAGTTTCTATTGCAGGGAGAGGGTCAGTTGAAATGGAAGGAAGAACATTCAACAATGTTCCAAGTGTTCCTTCTCTTTCAAACAATCTCCTATCAATGTACCAAATCACTCACAGTGGTCAAGGCATGAGATTTGAGTTTTCACCAAATTTAGTGGCTATCAGGGAGTTGCATAGTGATACTATAATGGCAGTGGGTAGGGTAGATCACCAAGCCAGGTTATACACCTTCTCACATTTTGCATCAGATTCTTCTCCTACAACATTGCTGACTCATTTAGATGGAGTTAGCAAATTGTGGCATGAGTGGTTTGGCCACCTTAACTACTACTACCTTGAGCAACTTTGAAAACATGACATGGTCATTGGCTTGCCTCATGTCCAATTCTCAAAAGGACTTTGCGAGGGGTGCTCCCTTGGGAAGCATCCCAAAGCAAAATTTGACAAAGGAAAAGCTTGGAGGGATTCAAAACCTTTGGAGTTAGTCCACAGTGATGTATCAGGACCCTTTCCCAAACCATCTTTCATAAGGGCCAAGTACATCCTCACTTTCATTAATGATTTCTCTAGGTACACTTGGATATATTTTCTCAAACAAAAGTCTGAAGTGTTTAAATTTTTTCTAAACTTCAAGGCTCTTATTGAGAAATAGAGTGAGAAATATATTAAGGTTCTTCGAACTAATAATGGAGGGGAGTATGTCAGCATCAGGTTTGAGTAGTTTTGTACCATAGAGGGGATTGATTTATAGTGCATAGTCACTTACAGTCCTTCACAAAATGGGGTTGCAGAACACAAAATAGGTTCTTGAAAGAGATGGGTAGCTATATGATTAAATTCAAATCCTTAGCACCATAGTATTGGGCCAAAGACATCAATTATGCTTGCTACATTCAAAATAGGGTTCCTCACAAAGCTTTGAAAGGGATAACACCCTTTGAAGCTTGGCATAAAAGGAAACTTGATGTTGAGCACCTTAGAGTTTTTAGATCCCCATCCATGTCCGCATTCCAAAAAATAAATGCAAAGCTATGGAATGTTAGTCTAAGCCTTGCATCTTTATAGGATATCCAGATGGTATTAAGGGATATCACCTTCTAGATCTAGTCACACATGAGTTGTTCATCGAGAGAAGTGTCTATTTTCAAGAGAGTTCTAGAGACTCAACACTTGACACTTCTCTCTCATCAGATCTACTTCTTCATGATGATTCCTCATCAAATTTAGATTAGCCATAGTAGGTTCTTGAGCTAGAGTCATCTTCTTCTTCAAGTTTAGATAGTGAGGATAGTGATGTAGAGTCATCCACCTCTAGTCAATTAGAGGATAAGGAGTTAGCACCTGACTCACCCACTTCTAGGCCACTTTGGGCTAGATAGACACTTAAGAGTGCTGACACTTGGGAAGGAGATCCCACAAATGACAGATGTACTAGGGGGGATTTTCAAAGAGATCCACATGCCTTCTTTGCTTTAGTTTCAAATCCATAGACCTTTCAAGAGGCATTGGGTGTACCTGAGTGGGATAATGCTATGGAGGAAGAATATTCTTCCTTAATCAAAAATCACACTTGGGATTTGACTTCACTTCCTAAGGGAAGAAAGATGGTTTAATGTAGGTGGATATATCATACCAAGTTTGCAATAGATGGGTCAGTTGATAGTACAAGGTGTGATTGGTCGCCAAGGGTTTCTCATAGGTGGCAGGCATTGACTACTCTAAGACCTTTACACCTGTTGCAAAGATGACTTCTATCTGACTCACCTTGGCTATTGCCACAACACATGGTTGAGATGTGCATCAGATGGATGTGAAGAGTGCCTTTCTTCATGGAGACCTAGAGGAGAAGATCTACATAGAGCAACCACCAGGATTTGTTCAAGATTCTTCCTTAGTATGTAGACTTAAGAAATCTATCTATGGCCTCAAAAAGGCCCCTCAAGCTTGGTATGCCAAGATGGATTCCTTCCTTCTCATAGCGGGTTTCACTAGGTGCCATTCTGATCCCAATGTCTACTTCTTGTGATAGGATGATTCACTCTTGATTTTGGTTCTATATGTTGATGACCTTTTAATCACTGAGAGTTCTTCATCAACTATTGTAGTGGTGAAGGTATATCTCTAGGATAGATTTGACATGATAGACTTGGGTTTTTTGCACTACTTCTTTGGCATCAAGATCTCATAGTTAGATTCAAAGATTTCTCTTGCATAGCCTAAGTATGCTCTTGACTTATTGGCTCAATTTCACATGGTTGATTGCAATCCATCTCTGACTCCCTTTTTATCAAGAGCCAAGCTTGAGATTTATTGTTCTTCACCATTGGTTGATGCCACTCAGTATCGACAACTTGTTGGTAGTCTCATCTACTTGACTCACACTAGGCCTGACATTTCATATACAGTGGGACTTGTCTCTAGATTCATGCAGGAACCTCATGAGCTGCATTAGAAAGCAGCTAAGAGGATCTTGCATTACATATAGGGTTCACATAGATACGGGATTCATTACAATTTTGGCATAGAGGTTGACTTAGTTGGATATATAGATTCAGACTGGGCTGGTGATTCATAGACTCGCAAGTCCACTTTTGGTTATAGTTTCTCTCTAGGTTCTGGGCTTATCAGTTGGTCTAGCAAGAAGCAGAATGCTATTGCTATATCATCCATAGAGGTAGAGTATAGAGGAGTTGTTAATGTAGCTACTGAGGCTATTTGGCTTCAGGGGATTCTTTTTAAGTTTGGCATTCCTATCAAGCAGCCCACCATCATTTATTGTTATTACTAGAGTACCATTCAGATTTGCAAGAATCTAGTTTAGCACCAACAAACCAAGCACATAGATATTCACATGCATTTCATTTGGGAGATTATTCATAGTTAGGTCATTGACTTGATATTTTGCCAATCTTTAGAGTAGGTTACAGACATCTTCACCAAACCTTTCACTAAGAGTAAGTTCATTCATCTACAAGCTCTTATTGGGGTGCGGTCCACATTTGTAGTAGCATCATCTTCAGGGGGGCTTCTAGCCTCTTCTTTTCTTTTGTCTCTCTTTTGGGTGGGAGTTTTTTCCTACGAGTTTTCTCCTTTTCTCTATCTTATGGGAGATTGTATTTGTACATGGGTACCTCATCATGCCTAGTTGCTGGGACCCATTTTATATTTCCACACTGCCCACCTAAGCTACACTTAAGGGGGGTATTAGTGTAAGTTTTTATTTTTACCTATTTATTAATTAGGGAAATTGTATTTCTTGTGTATACATGGATTTTTCCTACATTTATGGGATAGGCTAGCTTATGTGGAGGTGTGTGTCATAGATGTGTCATAGGTGTCATAAGTAACTCCCTTGATGGGAGTTACTTCTCTATTCTTAGCACCTTGTCACCACCTTTCATGGAGGAGTTACATTCTATTCTTGGGGTACCTTTTCCACCTTTTGTGGAGGAGTTACTTATGTACTCTCCTATTTGTATTCCTCACTTTGGCCATCCCATGCTAATTAGATTTTGGTTTTCTCCATTTTTTCTTATATAATTTCTCTTATTGTATTATTTTCAAATTGCTTTAGCATCTATGTGGTGTGCACTTGCTTCAATTTGTGTGATCACTTCTCCATTGCACTCGCATTATCTAGATTCTGGAAATAACTCTAATATTAACCTCTCCCACTCTTCTAATTACTTTCCACAAGGGAATGGCCAAGCTGAATCAAGCAATAAGAACTTGGTGACCATAATTAGGAAGCTGGTGGATGACAACCAATGAACATGGCACAAAGCATTAGTTGATGCTTTATGGGTAGACAAAATTACACCCAAGAGGGTAATTGGTATGTCACCTTTCCAACTTCTTTATGGTCTTAATGCTAAGATACCAATCACCCTGGAACTGCCAGCATTGAAATTGGCTAAGGCAATTGAATATTAGACATATGAAAGCTCCATCGATAAGAGGATCATGTGCCTGACTGAGTTGGATGAGCAGAAAATTATGACAGTGGACCAAATTACTGTGCATCAAAGTCTGGTGAAGAAGCTCTTCGATCAAAAAGCCAAAAACCATGATTTCCAGATTGGAGATCAAGTCCTATTGTGGGATAAGAGAAGATAACCAAAGGGAATGCATGGGAAATTTGATTCCCTTTGGAGAGGCCCATTTACTATCCATCATCTCAATGGCGAAAACAACTTCTTGTTGAAGTATCAAGATGGCACGCTCTTTTCTCTACCTCATAATGGGTAGCATCTGAAGCACTTCAATTCTTGAAGTATCAGATTAGTTCACTTGTACATATGTATATTTTTAAAGTCTTTAGTTCTATTTTGTGCTTTTTATTTTTATTTTTGGCACCTTTCTTTTTGGGTAGCATGACTCCATAGCCCAATGACATACTTAAAGGCACTAGAGATTATAGTCTCTACTCCCCTTAGCTATTCCAAGTTTTCAACTGAAGGAAGTTCCCCAAATGGAGCTAGTTATTGTCCCCAAAAATGTCACTTATTTTTGGGACAACATATCAACTATTTTGGTCTAGCAGGCCAAAATTATCTCTTCCCTTCTCAAAAAATTATTCTGAGCATTCAAATTCTTCATTATTAAAGCTTTTTAAGTTAAGGGATTAGTAGGTTTAATAGGTTCAATGGATTCAATAGGCGAGTTCTCTCAAAGGGGCAAGTTTCCAACACTTAGGTGATTTCAGGATTAGTTCAATGCCTTGGTTCAACCAAACTTGTTCATCAACAAGCTTCAAATAAAGGATTAAACCATTGAATCATTGAACCTTAAACCATTTTGGTTCAAAGATTCAATGGGTTCAAAAGGTTCAACATCATTGGCAAGATTAAAGAGTTAAGCACTTTTTCAAAGGTTCAAAGTTTAACCACTTCAGTAAAGTTCAATTCTTTCAAAAGACTTAGTGAAAAACAAAGGAATGAACTGTTGAACATTGAACCATTTAACCTTGAACCAAAATGGTTCAACGGGTTTAATGGATTCAATGGGTTTGAAGAGATCCAAAGACTTAGACAAAAAGGAGGCTTCAAATGCAAGATTGAACCATTGAACCATTGAACTAAATTTACTTCAATCAGTCGGTTCAATTGGTCAGTTCAAGGGACTACCCTAAAGCTAAAGGAACAAGTGCCCTTGCATAGGGTAGTGAATTGAAGGTAGGTACCCTTGTAGAGGGTAGGAAACATTGGTTTAAAGAGAAAAGAGAAGGCCGAAAGGGTAATATTTTCTTTGGAAAAGTGAACAAGGTAGAAAGTTGGAATTTCTTTGAAAAGATTTTCTGTGGAAAGATGACTAAGGCAAATCCTTCAGACAAAAAGTCTGAAGGAATTCCTTCAGAATTTTTTCCAAAGGAATTCACTTGAAAGGAAAAGCAAAATCTTGACAAAAAATGCATTCAAGGTGAGGGAAGATTTCCTTCTAACAAAAAGTCTGAAGGAATTCCTTTGAACTTTTGTCGGAAGGAAAAGCCCAAAAGAAAGTAGATGAGCCAAAGAGAGATTTCCTTTGGATAAAAGGTCTGAAGGAATTCATTCAAACATTTTGTCTTAAGGAATTGAAGCTCGAAGACCACCCGAAGGACCCTAAAGGGTAGGTACCCTTATGGGGGGCTCTCAACACCAACAAAAAGGACCTTTCTCAAAGCCTAAAGGGACACCTTCCCTTCGATGTGTTCCAAAGACAAAAGGCTGAAGGAATTTCAAGGCTTTAAAAGGACTTAGAAGAATAAAAGAAAAAATGGAACAAAGGATGAACCAATGAACCGATTGAACCTTGAACCGAAAGAGTTCAAAGTTTAATGGTTCATAGGTTCAACAGTTCAAAAGAAGCTCCAAACAAAGGAAGGAAACAACAAATGGAAGATTTTAGAGACTAGTTCAAAGGATGGTTCAACCAGATAGATTAGGGAAGCGATTGAACTAGGGATATGAAAAAGACCACTTGAGATGTTGAACTATTGAACCAATGAACTTTCACAAGTTCAAAGTTTCATGGTTTAATATGGTTCAAACAACCAACAACCATTGACGGCCCCAAAGACGTCAAATTTAAGGTAACAAAATATTCGTTAGTTTTTTAATATGGCATGAAACTTGAAAAATAAACAAAGTGACCAGATAAAGAGAGAGTCTGAGAGCTCAAATTGATACAGGGAAGAGAGAACAATACCAAAAGATCAAAAATATCTATAAGGGAGTTATTTCCAGTAGGTGAAATAGTCCACCAAGTAGACTTCTGAGCACACCCAAATCAAGGATGTAGCCTATTTTTCTTCCATGAAGTAAAGGTAAAGTGGATAGCTACACAAATAAGGAGGAAAGGACCAAATAGTCCATACTTTGGAGGAAACATATTAGATGAATTGGTGCACCACAGTTAAGGTGGATGCACTATTCCAAGCATGGTCCCTCAACAGAACTAAAAATGCATTCAATGCATTGACTGTAGCATGGGCCATTCCATGGAATAGAGTTCCAAGCCTTCCTTAGTGTCCATATATTGTAATCTCTTGTCTTATGCTGGGGAGATCTTTTCCATGATAGAAGTGAAACTCTACCAAAATTGAGAGGTGATTACTGAGACTTTAAGCTTAGATTGTTCATCATATTTCTTTGTTTGAATGAGAAAGCAAGTTACTTTAAAAATTTGTGTTGTTATAGCTTGTATCATTTTAAGAGACTATTCTTATGTCTGTCTTCTAAATGTGTTCTTGTCCAGTCAATAAAATAAGTAAAACTAGTGGAAGTAATCAGGAAGGTGTCCTGAAGCCAACTATGGGAAGACTTTGTGATGTCTGTAATTGCCTTTAGTCTATTTGCCTATTTTATATTTCTATGTGAAGGATCTTGGGATGACTTTGTGCCCCCATTATCCTTTGTTTTTCACTCTTTGGGTAGTTGAGGTGTAGACTTTGTGTTACACTTCATCCTACTGGTTACTACGCACTTGGTTACTAGTCACTTGTCACTGCCTAAAATAACTCCTGTGCCTTGCTACAAGACCAATTTTGAAAGAAGATAAGTGCCTTCAATATTATCACCAAGATTTTCTCCTTTTCTTGTGAACATCATCTCTAAAAAAAGAGAGATGGATGGTGTTGTCATACCCCTGAGTGTTATTTTTTGCTTATATATAGTATATAGCTCCTCATATTTAATAAGGAACCTCCCCTTGATGAGAGGAGAGATTTTTCCCCTTTTTATGTGGTAAACCTACACATCTATCTGACCAATCTCCCTTGTTATGGTTGATACGACCTATTTTGCTCATCAGTTAGCTGATTAACAAAATATTCACCCAACAAGACTGTATGTGGATTTTGTTGGATATCTTCTCTATGTTGTTTCCATATGGTGAGATACTATAAAGACCACTATAATAATGATGAGGGTTCTCTCAATCCATTCATCACTCCAACCTCCCACATACCTCTTTATACACCTTAATTGGTCAAGGCTGAGTGTAATTTTTAACGATGTTTTCCATTTGAAAGGGCACCTATAGATGTGTTTACTTGATTTAGACCTATAAAATAATTTAGAAGGCATTTTTGAAGATTTTAAGGTCATTATATAATAATTTTACTTCATCATTATCATATTCAATCCATGCCAACATCAAGGATCCTACTTCTTTTGCTCTCTACCCATAATAGCCAACTATAATTGAATGTGTAGGGGACTTATAGGTGTTGATTAGCCTTGAAGCTTGTGTCATGTGATCCATGATCCACCTAGGAGTATTGTGACATTTGTGAAATTGTATTTTCCTCCAAATATTGGTTTTCTATGTCTAGGTTTGTATTATGGACTTGTGAGACCTTGTAATCAGTTGTAGACCAATTGTCTCAAGCAAAGGACACTTATAGGTGTCAATGAAGTTAAAAACTTACAAATCAAACATTATTTATGAACTTAGACTCATTTATATTATATTTAACATATTTATAACCACTTTAATTACATATACATGCTCTATTTTTCCATTTTTGATATAAATGTCATTTGATGCTTAATACTATAGAAACCACTGAATGATCATAGAGGTCAAAAGTGTAATTTGGAGGCCCTTAAACACTATTATATATAAGTCACACATCCTCCTTCCTTTGCAAGGTTATGATATTATTATAAGGATATTAAATAGAAACATTTTTCTTGATAAAAATTCAACATGACATCATTATATGACACCTCGAAAAACACTGAGGGATCTATTTTGTGTTTTAGGGAAAAGATCCCTAAACATGGTCACCAACTTTGAACCTAGTCTCTTCCAAATTTTTTTCCTATCTAAGGCATTAATCATGACTTCCATGGTTACATAAAATTTAAAAAACATTATTATGGTTCCAAATCATGTTAAAACACTCTATATATTACCTTCATACTTTTGTGTGAACCACATGTAGGTGGTCATTGTAGTGTAAAGGTAGTGGGAATGAATATGGCAATGTGCATATATTATGAACATTAAATGAGTTATATACCATACATAGGTTTTAAAATTTAATCTTATCATTATTTATAACTTACATCAACTCAAATATCCCCCTTTAATGTATTAGCATATATGGGGTATCTATAGGCATGCATTGAGTCATAGACAAACAATGAGTATGGAGACAACTAGTTATGTGCATGAAACAAGGAATTATAACTAATTTGATATTACATTAATATGTTTAAGTAGATTATTATAAAATTTTAGAGTTTTATACAAGTTTAAACATCTAATTTCAATGTGAATTTCTTCTTAAGATCACTTGTACGTAGACATTCATGGTTGACTATGTGTTTATGTTGCATGTGACTACCACCATAGTCTTTATTGTGATATTTTGTGGGTATAATATGATTGATAATATACAAATATTATGTTAACATATTTTAAAATTCATTTATCCCCCATGAATGTTGTCAAAGCTCCAAACACTATGACTATATCTACAACAAACAAAAAATTGACTATGACATAATGTGACTGTGTGTTTGAACTAAAGCATGAAATTGTAAGACCAAAAGTGAAAAAAATTATTTATATGACATGAGATACATGTATAATATCATATAAAATATTCATTAAACCCTTGAAAATAACCAAACCTTCTACAAGTGGTGAACTTGACTATAACTTCACCTAGAACATTAACTTGCAACCTTGAATTATTTGGACCTTGAAATCATTTAAAAACATGAAAATTAGAGTATAAATAATTATAGGATAGGTTAAAAATAATTTATAATCAAAATAACCAATTGAGTTATAAGAACTAGTTCAAACAACATCAAAACTTGTTGAGTGTGGGAAACTATAGGCAGAAAAAAATAGTCAACTTGTTAGAGATGGTTTATAAAGTATAATCCACCATTTTATCACTCCAAGAATTAAATTTAGTATGAAAAAATTTATTATCACCACAAAAATTCATTTGATTTGAAAATTATCCTACTGGTCATACCAACCAAAAACCTGTTGATGATCTTCATGTGCATGGTGGACAGATGGATGAACAAAATGGTTTTTTACTATTTTTGACAATTAAAAAGAATTTAAATATTAAAAATGAGTTTATGGAATCTAAATATATAGTATAAAATATTCTCCCATATTCCATTCTCTCTCATAGGCCATATACCTCTTAAAAGACTCATTTTTCTACTTACTTTCTTGATTTTTAGTTTTAACCTACAATTTTTCATTTAAAATTTGACATGTCTAATAGGGACTGACATATTGGACATGGAAGAGTTTATAAAACTTTTATTTATTATAATACTATACCACTTTCATTTAATGCTCATTTATGACCCCTAAGTGACTTAAAATGACATAAGGACTAATTAGACCATGACCAAGGCTAAAATGACATAAAATCACATCTAATTAATTATAACACACCCTATGACAATATACTAGACCCCTATATAATTTTTTAACTATAAGGGGTTTACCCATTTTGATTTGTGGTCAAAGTGGTCAACATTCTTGGTGATTTCCCAAGAGTGGTATGCTTGTTATGCCATGGCTAGTAGCCTAATCCTATCCATTGGGCCATGGAATTACCTATACATAGGTTTGAATTAAAAATTTCCTTTTATGACACACTAAACATAAATTAAAGTCACACAAAACAAGAAAATAATCACACTTGTGTTTAACTAGAACACTTATGGAACACAACATATATGAAAGAGAAGACACACACCTATTATACTATTTACAAAACCTCATCATTGAGGTGAAACATCTGATCATACCTAAAATAGGATAAAAAATTATCCCCCTTGCATATTTGTCACTCTAGAAGGCATCCCAATATGAAGAACATGCTCATTACCAATCATTTGCATGTGTAGGTGATCAAGAAACCTACCACCTTTGAATATCCTCAAGTTTGCAAGTGAATTATTTGAGACCTTAATGAGTGATATATATTTATATCTAAGGACCTTTATTAGAGATTAATCTACTATTATCTCTATCATATCCATTGGATGATCTCCAAAAAATATAAATTAGAGTGTATGATAGTTTTCTTAGCCTTGCCTCTTCTAGGATAGAATGTGCTTGATATTTGGGAATATCAAGCTCCTAATTCATGATCCAACACCTTTGGATATGGTTTAAATTTAGGTGGATATTTTAACTATTCTTTAGGTACAACAAATCCTACCTTGACCTCATTCTCTATGTTCATAACTCCTTAGGTAGAAACTACATCAATTTATTTTATGGTTACAAGATCTTGATCAACATAACGACATTCATCCTTGTGTTTGATGGAAACCTCGACAAGATGATTTTTAGTCACATTATCAATATTGAAATTAGATATGCAATCTCTTAGGGAAAAGGATACTTACCAATCTTGTCAAATTATTTACATATGGCATTGAGCCTTTACCATAGTTCTTCTTCATTCACAACATGAACCTCTTCTCCATGCTTGATGAGATAATTAACATCATGTTTATTAGAAATATTAACCAAATAAAATTTAGAATTATTGAGAGGATAAGTAGCATTACCAAGATAATAAAACTCTTGATATATAACATCAAACCTTTTCCATAATTCATTCTCATCTTCCTTATGAGTGTCATCATCTAAGTCATCCTCATCAATAACAGGATTAAAGACATCATTATTTTCACTATGGTGATCAACTAGATTTATTGAACTATCATAATTATACTCATGAGTCATGTAGTTACCTTTAGTAGTATGAGAATGTCTGACACCTACCTGAACTCCTTCAAATGGCTCTTCATGCATGATATAAGTCCCAAGGTTAGTTTTCTCAAAGTTTGCATAAGGATCATGCTCATAGGTGTTATACCATACTCATCCAAGAACAAATAAAAAATTCCTTCAAGTTTAAAGGTTACATCATACACATTAGGCTTCTCCTTATCATTGATCACACAATTCATGTTAGAGCTTGTTTCAATGTAAGGTTCAATATGAAACCTTGCAAGAGGTTTTATTTTAATGGTTACCTTGGTTCCATAACTTATCCTAAAGGATAAGAAGGACTAGTTAGATGAAATATAGCCACAAATATTGGATGAAAATTCTCTTAAAAGGAATATTTAAAAGTGAGCTAAGAAGTCAACAACAACAATGTCTTGAAGGATAAGAAAACTAAGACAATCATGCAAGAAGACCTTCAATTTTTTGATCAGCCCTATTATTTTAGAAAGTATGCCATCTAGTGAAATAAATCTTTTGCTATGAGATATATATTTTAAGCCTAGTTTATCATCTATAACTTTGGGCATGACTGAAGTAGAGGCTCTACTATCAATTATGTAATTATGTACTAATTTATCACCCACTATGAGAGTGAGGTAGAATTGTGGAGGTTTCTTAGATTTAGTAGATGGTTAAATAATGGTATTAGGAAAATTTTAAAGGATAACATGACTATGAATTTGACTTGAAGGTGAAGGGCTACTAGGAATAGTGGACAATTTCTTTTGTAACAACTCCTTTTGGCTAGGCATATGAAGGACATCCCACAAGCAGATAGATGCTTTGTCACATTTTAAATAATCCACTATGTTTAGGAAATAATTAATCACCTTATACTAATTATTTAAATGAAAATTATTGATTGTGACTTGATAAATGGAATCACTTTAAGTATACTTCCTAATGTTTTGACTTGGAGGAGGTGTAGGTGTGTTTGGGGTTACCTTGTTTGTAGCCATGCTTTGCTAATTTAGAGGGAGATTAGATGAACTTGTAGGCATGTTATTATAACATAATAGAGACTTCCTCTTGGCCCTTATATTATTTTCAATATGTTTTCATTTATTGAGTACAAAAGTGTCTTCTACTAAGAATTTGGTGAAGCTTTCTCCATTAGGCTGTCAATCCTCATTTGCTTGTATCATGACCTCATCTTTAACTAATAAGAGAGGAGTAAATCCTCCTTGAGAAACAAGATCTTGATCACCACCTTCATTATCATATATGAATTGTCCTTATTTTCAATCTTATCCTTGTACCAAGTTACTAGGAACTGATACCACCTCTCTTGTAATGGTAGTAGATTTGGGATTGTACACATTGGCAAGCCTATTAGAATTAGGCTGCCATTGACCTATTCATCTTCCATGTTGTTGGATAAATTTTTTTTAATAAGGATATGAATCATGATAACTAACTTGTTGCATATTCCATTGCCTATTTTTAGCTTTTATATCTTGGCATCCCGACTCAAAGAACTTGGACATTGACTGCCAATTAACATCATCGTCTACCTTCTTAGAAGAAACTCTAGACTTGGTGTTAGCATTGGAAACTTGGGCCAAATTTTGAGTATTATCATATGTATGGGATAGTGGAGGAATAAAAACCTTAGGAGTCAACCTTATAGATTTAATGAGACCATTTTCAGCTTTGATGGCAAGTTCATATACTTTGGGAAGAGTGGAAACACCCATGGATTGAAGCATGATATCAATTTCAATTCTAATCACTTTCAAATAGGTAGGAAACACAAAACTAGTAGGTGGCCTCATGGTAGGAGTAAAGCTATACCAATTATTTTTAAACCTCTTATTGAAGTCATGCATTGTTTCCTTTGATCATCTTTTGATCACATTAAGATGATGTATGAGAGAGGTATGGTTACTTTCAGCTTCAAATCTATAAGTCAAAAACACTCCAAAATCATCCCATGATGTAATGCATCTACCAAGAAAATTCCTACACCAATCAAGAGATTCCCCTCTAAGGGACATGGAAAGGATTCTAATGGTTATGTTATCTTAAGTGACATTGTGAAATCTACAAAAATTAGAGATGTCCCTGATATGTTCACTAGGTGTAACATGACTCTCACCATTGAATGTAGGCACACCTTTTATGCAATTAGGAGGAATGATATCATATGCTTGAAGGTGACTTAGGTTTTTAGTATTAAATTAAAGTAAGGCATAAGTCATCTCCATGTTTTATTCAATATCTTTAATTTCTTCCACCTCTTCACTTCCTTGGCTAGAAAAATCTTCTTGGTCTTTAAAGGGCATATTAAGATGAGGATATTGATATTCAAGATGAATTTCAAGCTAAATACATGGATTCATAAGGTTGAAAACTCTAAAAGGTGATGTGATAGTGATAAGCATGAATTATGAGAGTAAGTTTATAAAAAAACAATCACCTTGAACCATATTTTATGTTAATGGAATTACTAAATGCTGAGTAGCACACCAATTTGTAGCAGATGTTGTTAAGACCAACATTCAACTTGACAAGTTTTCTTGAATATAATGGGTCTCACTATGTGTGATATAATTTTTGTCACCAAATATTTCACCTTAGAATAGGGTTTTTAATCCTCTTCCATATTTGGGAAACATGGTAATACTAATAATATGTGAGTGTACCTATAGTGGGAGTAAACCTCTAGGTTTAAGGGATAGCTCTCTAAATGTAACATGAAATGCCTATCACCTAAATAATGGTTTTTGATAGCGAAAAAATTTATAAAATTTCATGAAATTTAAATATTATAATGGGGTGATACACCAAGATGATTTACACATGACCATCATATTCCTATCACAGTGAAACAAGGCATACAAACTAGCTTCTAAGTTTTAAAAGGTTCTAACATCAATCTTTCAATATAAAAGAGAGATGCATGAATAAACACAAGGTAAATGAACCACAGGTTATATTTCATACTCTAAGAATAATTTCAAACATGAAATGAGCATAACACACTTGAATACACTCTATATGACCTAATAGAATAGGAATTCTTGCATAAACATGAGAGAATAAGGGGAAAATGATAGAGAATTATCACTACATCCACCATACATCACTTTTCACACTTAGAAAATTGTTTATGAACTTAAAAACAAACTTATATTGATTTTTCAAAGGAAAAATAAAATGTAATTCCATCAGAGATTTACCATACATGGTATGGTATTAGAATACAATAGCTAAAATGGTAGTTACTTATAGAATTAAAGAGAAAAGGGAAAATAATGATGTCCAAAAGTCACTAGGACATGTGTCATAATGAGAAAAGGAATTATAAATGTATGATAATGAGTTTGAGATATACCATGAAAGGTTTGATAGGATAAATGGCCCTAAAAATCATGAAACTCCATGAAATGTGGCATATAACTCCTTTTGATTGCTCATAAAATTGGCCCTTTTGAAACATCACACAACTAAAAAGGGGTAGATATCATGATTTAATTGAGAATGAGGGGTTTTAGACATGATACACCATGTATTGGTTGTATTCCTAATCATCTATATTCTTCTAAAAGTGAGCCATCACTATTTGTAGTCCAATAAATTCCTCTTTCACTCACCCCTCACACTTAGCTTCAAATTTGGATTTAGTTTTCCTTGTAAATCCATAAAAAATAGTAAATGACACATGTAGAGACTTATCATAGCCTTACATTCTTTAGGTACACCTTAAATAAAATCCCACTTGAAGTTCTCACCCTTCTCACTATTATGCTCACTTTGCCAATTTTGACTCAGTAAAATGAAGTTGATCATAAAAACACTTAGGAGTTTTGATGAAGCATGAAATTATCATAGTGATTTTGATTAAGTCCCAAGCTCTCTCCCAAAGTTGGTTACATCTCATTGAACCTTTTAGAACCTAAAAAACATCAAAAATAGTTTTAAAACCTCATTTTCACCTATTAGTACAACTAAGGAACACCTTAAATGAGTAGGAATGATGTCTATAGATTTGTATACATGTTAAAATCACTTCCATGCCCATTCTAGACAACTCTATATCTTCATTTTCCCAATTGGGCCCTTATCTAAGGTTTGTGAGGGTTTTAGGTCATTTCCACCCTCGAGGATTGTTTATAAAGATTTGACATTTCAATAGTGAAACAATTTCACAAAATAGTATCTTAGGAACTTATTAAACTTTCAAAATCTCCTTGAGATCCCATGAAAGGTATCTAAGATGTGAGTAATCCAAATTGCCTACTTGAGCTTTTCCTTCCATTTCCTATAGGCCTAATGGGGTCTTAAGCCAAAATGACTTTCATGTGGATTCATTTTCATAATTAAATCTTGAACACAAATTTAATATCCCTATAAACATGTTCTATTTCATTGTATTTTTCACCTAAGGTTAGAAATGAAATTGACCCTTTAGTTGGGCTCTAGGCTTAGTTGAGGCCTAATAGGTCTACCTACAATTTTGTATGTTTGGATCACCCCATTGTGTATCAATCATATTTACATTATTTTTTCATGTTTTCCCATACTTATAACATATTTAAAAACCTTATTTAAATGTCTCACTACTTCCTAGTCCACCTTGTCACTTTCAATCTCCAAAACTATAGGGTTTGCATCTTAAGGAAGTACCCTTTATCTAAGATAAAATAAAGGGTGCTTACCCTATTGTATTAGACAAATAAAATATTATATGGGGTTATCCAATCCATTATAACTTTATATGTTAATTTTTATATCTATATGATAGCCTTAACACCTCCAAACACTTCAAAACCTAAAATAATCATATGGAAACTACTGACTATGTGCAAGATTTAATATAGGATTATATATGGATTTTGTTGGATCTATTCTCTACATGGTGTCCATATGTAAATATACTATTGATTAAAATAATATAATTATGAGGGTGATCTAAATACATTCATAACTCTAACCTCTCACATACCTCTTTGTACACCTTAATTGGTCAAGACTGAGTGTAATTTTTATGGTGTTTTCTATTTGAAAGGGCACATGTAGATGTGTTTTCATGATTTAGACATATAAAATAATGAAAAATACCTTTTTTAATATAATAAGGTCATTATATAATAATTTTAATTCATATTTCTCATATTTAATCCATGCCAACATCAAGGATCCCACTTATTTTGCTCTCTGCCCACCACAGTCAGCTATAGTTGACTATTTAGGGGGCTTGTAGGTGTTGATTAGCCTTCAAACCTATTTCATGTGAGCCATGATCAAAATAGGATTATTTTAACATTTTTTAACTTTTATGTGCCTCCATTCATTGTTTCTCCATGTATAGGTTTGTATTATGGACTTGTGAGACCTTGCAATCATCTGTAGACCAGTTGTCTCAAGCAAAGGACACATATAGGTGTAAATGAAGTTAAAAACCTACAATTACAAAATTATTTATGACCTTATACTAATTTATATGATATTAAACCTATTTAAAACCACTTTAATTACATATACATTCTATATGTTTCCATTTTGGGTATAAAGGTCATTTGATGCTTAATACTATAGAAACCACTAAATTATCATAGTGGTCAAAAGTTGAATTTGGAGGTCCTTAAACATTATTATATACAAGTCACACATCCTAATTAATTTTTAGGGTTATTATTATATGATATGTATATCATATATAAAAAATTATCTTGACAAAAATTCAACATGACATACTTATATGATACCTCCAAAAACATTGAGGGCTCTATTTTTGTGTTTTATGGAAATGATCCCTAAACACAGTCACCAAATTTGAACCTAGTATTTTCCAAGTTTTTTTAATTATAAAATGCATTAATAATTATTTAAATGGTTTAATTAAAATTCAAAAACATTATGATGGTTACAAATCATGTTAAAACTCTCTATATATCACCTTCATAATAACTATGCGAACCACTTGGAGGTGGTCATTGTAGTATACAAGCAATGGGAATGAATATGGAAGTGTGCATATATTATGAAAATTAAATTAGTTATATACCCTCCATAGGTTTTAAAATTTACTCTTCTCATTATGGTTAAATTCCATAGAATCAAATATCCCCTTTAATGTTAATGGTATATATGAGGTACATATAGGCATGCATTGAGTTGCAGACAAGCAGTGAGTATGGAGACAAATATTTATTTATATGGAACATGAATTTATAACAAATTTTATGTTTCCTTAATAATTTAAAGTGAATTATTATAAAATTTCAAATTTTGAGACAATTTTGACATGAATTTCTTCTTAAGAGCACCTGTACATGCACATTCATGGTTGACTATGTGTATATGGTGCATATGGCTGCCACTATAGTCTTTATTATGATAAATGGAGGGTATAAACTGATTTATAAAACAAAAATAATATTTTAATCCCTTTTAGACTTAATTTATCCCCCATGAATGTGATCAACTATCTAAGCACTATGACTAAAATTGGAACAAGCAAAAAACTGATTGTGACACAATGTGACTATGTGTTTGAACCAAAGCATGAACTTTTAAGACAAATCATGAATAAAATTATTTATATGACATGATATATAGGTATAAAATCATATAAAATCTACATGAAACCCTTGCAGAGAACCAAAGCTTTTATAAGTTGTGAACTTGACTAAAACTTCACCTAGAACATCAACTTGCAACCTTGAACTATTTGGCCCATGAAATAATTAAAAAAAATTAAAATAATAATGGTAATAATTATATTAGAGACTAAAAATAATCTGGAATCAAAATCGCTAATTGAGCTATACGAACTGGTTCAAAAAAGAGTAAAACCTATAAGATGTGGGAAACCATAGGCATAAAAACATAGTCAAATTCTTAGATATGGATCATAAAGTATAATACACAATTATATTAAATAAAAGAATTAAATTATAAATTACCAATTTTAATATCACCCCCAAAATAAATTTTATCTTAAAATTCTCCTACTGGCCATACCAAGCAGAAACTTGTTGCCTAGTTTCATGTGCGTGGTGGAGCAATGGATGAGAAAAGTGGTATTTGACTAATTTTGACACTTAAAAATAATTTAAATCATTAAAATTAGTTTTAAGAATATGGATATCCACTCCAAAATATTATCCCATATGCCATTCTCTCTCATAGGTTGTACACCTCTTGAAACTCTCCTTTTTCTACTTACTTTCTTAATTTTCAATTATAACCTACAAGTTTTCAAATATAATTTGACATGTATGATAGTAAATTTCATATTTTAAATGGATGAGGATTTTAAAACACTTTTATTTATTTTAAAATCATACCACTTGCATTTAATGCTCATTTATGACCCCTAAGTGACTCAAAATGACATAAGGACTAATTAGACCATGACCAGGACTAAAATGACATAAAATCACATATAATGAATTATAAAAAAACCCTATAAACTCCTATACAATTTATTCAATATAGGGGGGTCGACCATTTTTAATTTTGGTCAAAATGGTCAACAATAATCTTATTTGAAATAAGGCACACTTAGACAATTTCTCATAGAGCTTGTGCTTTCACAATTGTTTCAAAAATAAATGGAAGTGATGAATATGATCATCTTAAATTTTAGAGTAGATGAAGATATCATCAAGAAAAATAAGCAAAAAATTATCAAGGTAATCCATCAATAGATTATTTATGAGATTCATAAATGTTGTAGGAGTAATTGTTAGTCCCAAAAGAAACACTATGAATTGATAGTTCCCATATGTAGTCCTCAAATATATTTTTTTAATGTATTCCTCATATATCCTAAACTAATTGTATCCTAATCTTATGTAAATCTTGTAAAATACTATTGTGCCTCACATTTGATGAAAAATATCATCAATATAGGGTAGGGTACACCTATTCTTAATGGTTATTTTATTCAACATCCTATAATATATGCATAGATGAAGGGTTCCATCCTACTTCCTCATGAAAATTATAGGTCTACTCCATGGTGAAACACTTGGATGAATCAACCATTTGGTCCACACTTCCTAAATTTGAGCTTTTAACTTGAGTAATTTGGTTGTTGTCATTTTAAAGGAAGCCTTGGATTGAGGTTCCAATCCTAGAATTATGTAAATAGTGAAGTCAAATTAATTTTTGGGAAGTAATCCTAATAAATATTATATAAAAACATCTTGAAACTCTTGTAGAGAGGGATAGTCTTCAATAATGGGTTCCTTGTTTTTTTTATTTCATCAACATTAACCAAGAATACTTGACATCCCTTCCAATGATCCATTTTAAATTAAATGTATGAAATATATTTTAGTTTCAACTCTCTATTTTTACCCTGAATTTGGGTTTGATTCCAAAATCATCTAAGAATGCAACCTTGTTTAAAAATTAGTCAACCTTGTCTTTATTCCTAGAGATCCAATTCACTCCCAGGATCATGTCATATGATCTTAGTGCTGTTGTATATAGATAAACTATTAGTAAATTCACTTTGGTCTCAATAAGACACTTGTCAACCTTGACCTTGGATTCATTCTTGTATTCCACTGACCAAGCATTTTCCATGAAACCAACCTTCTTAGATAATTTATTTAACATGCTAGGAGAGATAAAAAATTCAGTGTTTCCTTTATTTATCAAAATGGAAATAGGATGACCAAATAAGGTACCTTATACTTTGTTGGGATAATCTTGAAATCCAACTTGATGATTATAAAACTACATGAATTCACTATTGGAAGGTTCCCTATTATGATTTAGAGGTATATGAATTATTATTTCTACTTTTTCTCTTCCACCAAGGATAGTCCTTAGCATAATAGTCTCCTCCACATGTAAAACATCTACTAGGTAGTCCATTCCTCTCATATTTATTGCCTCCCTTGAAAACTTATTCAAAACCATTTATGGGTTTCATGTTCCCTAAATTATTATTTAACCTCAATTTTTTCCTATTGAATATGTTCTTAGAATTCCCGTTCCATTTATAATTCTTTTTCCTAAAGGTAGTTTTTTAGCTTCCAAATTTATTTTTTTATGTCTTTGACCTCTACAAGTGATTTTAATTTTTTTTCTTTTTTAACCAATTTATCTAAGACTTGGTCCATGGTGGATGGCCCATGAAAATACACTTCACACCAAATTTATGGCTTTAAATTTATGACAAGCTTTAAATTTATGACAAACTTCTTAATTTGGAAGTATTCATACATTTGGTATTTTGGTACATATTTCAAAAGCTTTGTGAATTATTCCTAGTAATCATTTAATAATAGGTCTCCTTTTTTTATATTTTGGAAATATATTAAGTTTTGATAAAAATACAACTATGGTAGATACCAAGACCTAAACATGGATACAAACTCCTCCCAAGTGGTGGTGGAGTTAAGACCCATCTCTGTCTTCTTATTATCCCACCAAGTTATTACTTCATGAACAAATTGAGAGGATCCCAAAATAACCCTTACCACCTTAGAATAATTTCAAATTTCAAAATATTTTTCTATATCTATAAGCTAAGATTTATCTCCACCACCCAACATTGTACCATTGAACTTTGGTAGATTTAATTTCTTCATAGCTCATGCAAGTTCTGTAGCTACTTGTGTTCTTGCTACTTGTTGCTCCTCAACATTCCATTTATCTTGAGGCTCTTACTAATAATTTTATTAATAATTTGATCCTTTTTGATCTTTTAATGACCCTACCCATGAACTTCTTACTCTTGGGCTCCTAATTTATCCCTTGTTTTGTTTATGATAATAAAGATCTAACCAAGCTTTACAACTTGTTTGATTTCTAGTTGATTAGGATCAGCTTGAGGATTATCATTAAAAATAACCCTAGGATTTTATCTTATATTTAACAAAAATAATATAAGTAATTTAATGTTAGTGGAATGATTAGGTCTAAGCATTTAAACTTAGGATCTGATACCACTTATTATAATCCCAATGGGATTTTATTAAAAAATATGTTTTTTAAAATATTTACTCAATAACACTTAAAGTATAATACTCTTCACTAATTAACATAAGTATTTTGTTGGTTTAGATATAAATACATATAATATAATATGTGCATAAATATTATGAACCCACTAGTTAAGTCTTGATATATTTAGTTTACAAATAACATTTAATAGTCTAGAACATAAAATTCCATTCTCTATATTCTGTAAAGAATATAGAGAATGAATGGTACAAATAACTCATTCTTATACAAAGAATACACCAAAATAACTCATTATTATAAATAAGTAGGATTAAACAACCATTTTTGTTCTCATTAATATAAATCATGTACAAATATACAACCACTGCTATAAATAATCAGAATAATACTGAATGTGCAAATAATATAATCTACACTAAATGTTATAATAATAAATGATATTAAGTACAAAAATACATAATAAATTCATAAGGAAAATCAAAATAGATATATTATCCATGAGCATTCATCTAGAATAGTTGATCACCTAAATAAAGGGAGAGCATCACTTGGGCACTTTTCTTACAACCACAAACTATCGATGTCCTACACACCTCCTTAATAAGAGTGGCTTTTCCCTTAATGGAGCAGAAGATAATGATAGTGAATATATGAAGAAATAAATTAGAACCATGTGTATTATAGTCACTAATACATGTATTATTCATACAAACCATGGAATACAATACTCTATCTAATATGAAAGCACACACATGCACGTAAACAGGCAATATAGTGGATTGACAATGTTTTCATCTATAACATTACTTTGGACAAAGTTTTTCATTATAGATTTTATATCTCTCATTAATATGAGTCAAATCCATACAAACAAACACTACTAATGAATATCATTCTCATTTTTATTATCATAAGATATGTATATATAGTTCATGATCTTAGACTAATTTACCAATAATCATTTAATGCAAATGAGTATGCAGCTATATAAACTCATAAAAAAAATCTAAAGACATTTTACTCATAAACTTGTAGCATAAAATCAACTAGTAATTTATGGCATATTCACTTAACCATTTAGTACAAGTTTATAATATCTTTCACTCATAGAAAAAAACTTTTTTTTTCCAATAAAACATATTATCTTTGTAAAATCCAATGATTCAATACACACACACACACACACATATATATACACACACACACACACACACACACACACACACATAAAATTGAACAAGCATATATTTCATTAATGAGAATTCCTAATGAAAGTATTTTCATATTAATGAAACTCAATCAATACATGTTATTTCCATAATTTTGCATAATAATTTTCCAATAATGAGCATGCCTAAGACATATTTCACATACAAATGAATCTCAAGTAAAAAAAGATATATTATTATAAATTTCTCAATGCACAATTAGAAATGTTTCTAAATGATAATAATTTACCTATCATTATATTTATCTAACACTTTAAAAAATTAGGAATGATTCAAATGGGCTCTATTAGTGTGTAAGATTTTCCTACACTTCTCTTTAGCTTAATTAGTTATGTGATTTTTGTGTACATTGGGAAAGTTTATCCCACATGTATGAGGATGTTGGCTATATGCCTTTATTCCAACTAATTTTGGGAGGTTAGTCCCATATGCATAGTGTAGTTAGGTTATGCTTATCTTTTACCTATTCACCTAGTCAAAAGGTAAGGAAAGGCAAGGCTATTTATGAATATACAATGCTCAGTTACTTATTTCATCTCGATTTCAATATTAAAAAAATGTGTTTATTAACCAAATTTTAGTCTCATATGTCGTCATCATTGGATGAATATTTCATGGTATCAAATTAGGTTTTTGGTATCAAACACCATTATTTATATAGTTGTTTATTATGAAATATTGAGTAGATTTAGATTTATATTCTAATAGGAATTATTGAGAGAAACTTATGGATCTAAGTTTTCATCTATAATTCTTATCTATTGTTTGGATCACAAATTAGCATTTGATTACTTCATGTTAGCTAAGGATCCACATAACATTTTCTAATTTTTTTATAGCCTATATAAATATTTCAAGGCTTGTTGATTAAATCTTGGCATATTAAAAAATTCTATAGTTCTTTTAACACTCTAAATGTCTATATTATCATATAAACATGTATGCATTCATATGCATGTCAAAGTTATTATTATATTTACAAGCATGAAATATTTCAAGGTTGGTTATTGATTATAGGTGAGAAGTGAGTGTAAATGTAATGTAGAAGGCATTTGGTACATGTTACTCTTTGCTCATGGCCTATGAATACTACCTCCATGTCAAACATTCTATTTTTTCAAGCTTGGTTGATCGCTTCACTTGATCAATCTATGTTCCAACAAGCCCTTCACCATCCAAAAACCTACATCTTACTTTCTCTTCATCCAATGGCCTCATCATGGCTTAAAATCCCCTCAACACACCTAGATTAATGGTGTAAATCTCAATAGTGTAAGGGATTGTTGAGTCTCTCTTATTAGTTGGATTGACAATAAGGATTTGCTCCCAAATTATTAGTAATAAGACTACATGATTCATTTAAACCCATAATATTACACCAAAATGAGATAAATTTTACATAATCCTCCCAACCCATGGTTTTAGCTCCCAAAATCCCTTAGTTTTTTCCTTTTGAGTGGTTTTATAAAAACCCCATCCTTTGGTCAAAAGAGTTATTAAGTTTATTAAGTTAAAAAAAACTTAAATATTCAAACTTTATAAGGTGGTAGACATAGTGGATGGGTATATTTGTTAATGGTGGTGTTTATTAATGATAGAGGTTAAATTATAAAAGGGAATAACATCTAATGGGATATTTTTACTTTTTTTATATATCAAAACATTATAGCCTTTTCTGACTTGACAATGGACTATGTTTTTTTAAATTAATTTTTAATATAAAAAAATATTGAGAGATATTATTATGGTCAAACATATTGTCAAATGAGATAAAAAGAAGTTATTTATTTTATTACTTGGTTACATATCTCATATTTTTACATGTTGAAGATGGATGGTGAGGCCTAGTTTGGTAGGTGGTCAAAACCCCTCATAAGAAAAACTATATTCATTTTATTCTTGCTTGTTTCATTTTCTTAAATTATTCTCTCCTTTTAGATGTATTAGTAGTAGAGCTGAACATCTTCCTTAGCATATCTCACTTGTATCACATATGTTGCTCAGTTTTGACATCATAATCACTAATTGCTCATGTACACATTCTTGACTGAGTATAACATACAACATTGAGATTGATGTGTAATTTTAAACTTTAGGAGGGTCCTTATTGATTGTATCAGGTTGTTGTTGTGGGCCTACATTATCTCTTATGTGCACATAGTTTCTTCAGCTTTTGTACCACTTTGGTGACCATTGAACTAGGTTATCTTATATTAGTAGACACATTATCAGCTAAGATTGATGTCCATTCATTGAGTGTGAATTATCACTTATGTAGTGTTTTTCTCATTGTAATTTTTTGGGTTCATCTCTCGATCATGTTGACTCCAATTGAGAGATACCAATAGATGAGGAGAGTTGATTATACACCATTGTTTCTTCCTAGAAATAATAATTATGCTTCATGGAAGATGTACATGGAATGATTTCTCATAAAATAAGAAATGATTCCATTTTTATATGGATAGATTCTTATTTTCATAAACCCTTGTTATTGTGCCTATGCTCACTTATTGATGCATATTTCATAGGGTCTACACCACCATGTGGAACACACAGAGTGTCCCTTCACTATGTGTTAAGTACCATCATTAAGAAGTGGGGTGAATCAATCTTTAAAAAAATTATTTAAATTATAATTTAATATTACTTGAACCATCAAAGAAATACAATGATATAAAAATGCATAAAGAATCATTCACATGATCATAACACAATAAAACACACATATGAGTATAAAAACCTCAAGGGGAAGAAAAACCAATATGATCTTTAAAAATTGACTACATTCCTATAAAATAAAAGATAAAATTTTATTGAGCACTAACTCAACTTGGAGCACCAACCCCAATGAAGTTAAACACTGATCTAAAACTCAGAGGTTCTGGTTGATAAATATTTCAATAGCATATAAATAACATAGTAACAATGAATTCTCTAAGAAGAGATGTAGTATTATCCAAAATTGTAATACAATATATGCTTATCTCTGGGAAGAGATGTCTACCTCCCCATTTTGGGTTACCTTTGCATTTATACATATTTTGAAAGCATGGGGAGATTGAGTGGCTCAAGAAATTAATGGGTGATGATTTAAGATTGAGTGGCTCAAGGAAATAATTGTCACTGACAATTTGACTTCCAAGAATTAAAACAATACAGTGCGTGACAATTTAACTTTCAAGAGTTAAAACAATACAACACTCGAGGACATAATGAGTGAGGATTCAAAATAATACAAAATTCAAGGAATTAACTGTCACTCAAATGTTCACCTAAATTTTTACCCAAATCATTACTCCCTCCTTGAAAATAAATGGTCCCCATTGCATCAATATTCCCCATCAGGTGGGGTAGTTATGTCTTGATTTGATTCTCTGTGAGCTAGTCACCTTGGTGGATAAGATGGCCTCTTATGACCACTCAATATAGAAAAATAGAGTGCCCTCTTGTTGTCTTCATCCAAGTATACAAAATCTGATCCTCTTCTTCTGGAGCAAAACTCTATGGATCAAGCTCATCAATGTCTAGTTGTTCTAACACCACTAAAGTGTCCAATAGAGGTGGGTGATATGGTTTGAGGAGCTCCACATTGAATATTGGATGCAGACTAAGGTAGGCTAGTAGGTTCAACTCAAAAGCATTTTCTACAACTTTTTTGGTGATGGTGTATGGACCATATTGTAGAGGCTGAATCTTTCTATGTGGGCCTATAAGCCATTCCTTCTGAAGCTAAAACCAAACCTTGTCACCCATAGAAAAATGGTGTGCAACCCTATGTTTGTCATGGCATTGCTTATACTTCTAATTCATCTTCTCTAGGATGTCATGAACTTATTATTGGATGTGTTGCATTTGTTTAATAAACTTTGTTGCTTTTGATGCCTCAGATTTTCCATGAGGTGTGTATTCCATGGTGGAAATTGGAATAGCTATATCAATTGGTGCCATGGGTTGGAACCCAAAACATACTTGGAATGGACTATGCTTGGTCAAGCTGTGCAATACCTGATTATATCCATGTTTTATGAAAAGAAGTCCCTCATCCCATGTGCATGGATGTTTGGAGTGATACATCTGAATCATGTGAACAATCAAGTGGTTTACCACCTCTGTTTGACCATCAATCTATGGATGGAACGCTGTGGACTTCATCAGCTTAGTATCCATCATCTTCCATAGAGTGGACCAGAAGATGCTCAAGAACCTTCTATCTCGATCTGAGACAATGGACTTGGGGAGACCAAAATGGAGCCATACATGACAAAAATATAGTTGAGCAGTTTCCTCATTAGATATATTTTTCTTACAAGCAAGCATGATAGCCATTTTTGAAAAATGATCAACTAACAAAAAAATACAATCCTTGCCATTTTTAGAAGTGGGAAAACCTAAGATAAAATCCATTGAGATGGATTCCTAAGGCCTGGTTGGTTCTGGCAATGGCATGTACAATCCTTGCTTCTTATTTGTTGGCTTGGATATTGCACATGGGGTGCAATATTTGAGATATCTTTCCACATTTTTTTGCATATGGGGCTGGTAAAAGTGTTTTTGAAGAACTACCAATGTCTTTTTGATACCAAAGTGTCTAGCTATTCTACTGAAGTGTGCTTCCCATATCATCTTTTATTGCTCTACAATAAGAAGATAGATGTGCCCCATATGGTAGAGGATATTATCTTGCAAATAGAATTCAAAAACATGTTCACCTTTTTGGAGTGTTTGATATGTATCAACAAAGGTAGGATCTACTTCATACAGAGCACCCCAAGTGGTAGTCTCATGTTTGCATAGGTCAAGAACTATTATGAGTGCAGTAATTGGTGGGTGGCTCATATAATCTGTGGCTATATTTAAGCTCCCCTTTTTGTGTTTGATTATCAGGTGGAATTGTTGAAGATACATGGCCCACTTTTGGTGCCTCTCATTTCATAGTTTGCTTTTCATCTAAATGAATTCAAATGGTCTATGGTTAGTGTGGATGACTATCTCTTTCCCCAAGACATAGCATTTCTAGTATTTGCAGGCTTGCACAATGGCATAGAGCTCCTTATCATATGTTGAATATTTCTTGACTATATCAGTGAAAGTTTCATTATGATATGCAATAAGATGGCCATGTTGCATGATGATAGATCCCATGGCATATTCAGATGCATATGTCATCAACTCAAATGGTTGATGCAAATTTGGCAAGGCAAGAATAGGGGCTGAGCATAGTCTGTTCTTCAAATTCTCAAATGCCCTTTTCTATATTTCACCCCACTAAAATATAGCTTTATCTCCTCCTTTATTCACTTGGGTTAGTGACCAAGCAACATGTGAAAATCCAAGAAAAAACCTACAGTATAAATTTTTAAGGCCCAAAAAGTTGTGAAGCTCTATGAGGGTCCTTGGTGTGGGCCATTCTTGCATAACCCAAATATTTTATGGATCAACATAGACCCCTTCCTCATTCATAACATACTTGAGGTATTGAGTTATTTTCATTCTGAATGTGCATTTGTCAATATTTGCATATGACTTGTGCTCCCAAAGAGTTTGAAGCACCTTACGAACATGTTGAAAATGTTCTTCCCATGTTTTTATATAGATAAGTATGTCATCTAAGTAGACAACCATGAATGAGTTGGTGAAGGGTCATAGGATGTCATCCATCATCCTCATGAAGGTTGCAAGTGTGTTAGTTAGGCCAAAAGGCATAACCAACCATTCAAAGAGCCCCTCCTTAGATTTAAATGCAATTTTCTAGACATCAGTGGGATCGATGGAAATTTGGTGATAACTAAATTTGAGATCAATTTTGGTGAATAACTTCACACCACAAATCTGGTCCAGTAGGTCATCGATTCTAGGGAGAGGGTAGTGATTCCTCATAGAGATTTTATTCAGGGCTCGGTAGTCAATGTAAAGCCTACATGTTCCATCTTTCTTTGGTGCCAAGACAATTGGGCTACCATAAGGTGAAGAGCTTATCCTGATGTGACCCCTTTGGATTAATTCTTGAATCTATCTTTTTATCTCATCATTCTCTAGAATTGATCTGTGATACATAAGACTTTTAGGCAAAGGTGATCTTGGGATCAAATCAATAGAGTGTTTTACCTGGTAATGCAATGGAACTCCTATGGGTGACTTGAATAAGTCATCATATTCTCCTATGAGTCATCCTATGTACTTTTATTGTTGTGTTGATTGTGTAGTAAGGACTACAACATCGGCCTCCTTAGATTTTTGTGGTTTGACCACCATGAGAACAAATTGCTTTGTCTTCTCCACCAATCTCTTGCATTGCTTAGCACTAATCAAGGAGATAGATGTGGGAGGTGGTACCTTTGATACCCTATAGTGCCATGTTCCAAGAGTGAGGGTGATCCTTTGGGTTCATGATTCATAGAATCCATGTCACTCATACATGACTGACTGACCAAGGAGTACATCACAAACATCTAGATTGACCACATCACACAAGACTTCATCTTGGAATAGTTTTATAACATATGAAAGAAGACACTGATGGGTGACACGAAGGTCTCTTTCTGGGCTCAACCATCTAATACTATAGGGATTTGGATGAGGCTTCATGGATAGATTTAGACTTTTCACAACTTTAGTAGAGATTAAATTATTTTGACTCCCACTATCAAGAATGAAATGTAGAGGCTTACCTTTTACCAATAATTTGGAGTGAAACAATCTTTCTTTGTCATCTAATCTTTCCTCATGGGTCTATGATGAAGTGACGATGGTGTCAGGCTCAACATCTACAATTTCTTCTTCGTCCTCTTCAACTATGGGTTGTGTATGAGGCAGACTAGTAGATGTCAAGTATTATGACTCAGAGAGCAGTGACTTGATGGCTTGACATTCTTCTTTGGAGTGAGTTCTAGTTTTGTGGTAATCACACCATTTTCTAGCCTTCCCCTTCTAGGATTTCTTATCCTAAAACTCCTTTTGCTTCCAATTTTGGCCTCGTGTTTGACCTTCCTTGTCACTTTTCCATTTTGAGGGTTGACTCTTCATACTCTTTTTGTCATGCTTCTATTCAATCTTCACTAAAAATTTATATGCCTCATCAAGGGTTTCCAAATTGAAGAGTTATATTTCCCCCCATATGTACCATTGTAGTCCACCATGATATTTGAGATTCTTATGTTTCTCACTTTCTTGAATGCCTAATATTGCAGACAAAGAATGAAAAGTGTCTGTGTAATCTTGAACAACTTGGTCCTTACCTTGGTGAAGTTGTTGCCACTATATGTATATATCATCATATGCTCTGATGGGATAGTATTCTTCTTTTATTGCTTCCATAAAATCATCCCAGGTAGGTTCCACCCCAAGGCCAATGATATTTGTACTGAACCTCTTTTTGTATACTTCCCACTAATTTTTCATGGGTAATGATGATTTCAAAAGAGAAAAAGTGATCTTTTCTCCATCAGTGAACTTATTTACAGAGAAGTAGGAAGATAATTGATCCAACCAATTTTCCACTGCATCAACATTGATTTTGCCTTCAAATGTGGGAATGTCAAAATTTACCTAAACCTTGAAGGGTGTTGGGGCACTGAAAGGAAGTTCCCTAGATGAGGAGCAAGGATGTGTAGCCGCAGAGCCAAAATTTCCCATCAGAAGTGTTTGAAGAATTTGAGCGAATTGTTGTAGCATCTATGCTTGTTTCCATTGGAGGGCTTCATTTACCATTTCCTTTAAATGATCAGATGTCTCAGTATCATCTGCCATTTGAAGTCATTTCGGGTGAATAGGTGGAAAGTTTGGAAGCTCTGTCACTTCCCACCCAAGTTTCCTATATCCTAACCTCATCCTCGAGATCATACACTCTCAAGACAAACTGCTCTGATACCACTAATCCAAAACTTAGAGGTTCTAGTTGATAAATATTTCAATAGCATAGAAATAACATAGTAATAATGAATTCTCTGAGAAGAGATGTAGTATTACTCAAAATTGAAATAAAATATATGCTTATCTCTAGGAAGAGATGTCTACCTCCCCATTTTGGGTTACCTCTACATTTATACATATTTTTAAAGCATGGGGAGATTGAGTGGCTTGAGGAATTAACTGGTGATGATTTAAGATTGAGTGGATTGAGGAAATAACTGTCACTGACAATTTGACTTCCAAGAATTAAAACATGTAGCGCGTGAAAATTTGAATTTCAAGAATTAAAAAAATATAGCGCTCGAGGGCATAATGGGTGAGGATTCAAAACAATACAAAATTAAAGGAATTAACTGTCACCTGAATGGTCACCTGAATTTTTTCCCAGATCAAACACCCACTTAATTAGGCTTTATCAAGTATCTACTTGCAAGGAAGCACCAACTCCCTAAGTGAATTAGCAACAAATCATCCACCTCATGAATTTTTATCATCACACCTATAATTTTTTGTTATTTTATCATTTTAATACCTAATTATACTCTATCAAGCAATATATTATTCAATTATATTTCATTTATTCAAATAAGCTTAAATTGCCTTGTTATATACAAGTCTCATGGTCACACACCATTTGGCTAGCCACACACCTTAAAAATATTAGGTAAGACATATAATATGTATTATAAAATCTTATGAACATGATTAAAACTAAATTTTTACCCCTTTTGGTTTTTAACAACTCAATTATGCCTCATTTCTCTTTTAGGCCTCATGGGAACCTAATTGCATTAGGTATATCCTCTTAATTCCAAATATTGATCTTCTTAGACTCAGATGGATTTATAAAATAAATAAAAACCATTAAATCACTAATATAATTACCTATAATAAACTTCTCCATTCTTGGTTATAATTGTATCTTTTATTCATATCATAAAATCTTCTTTAGGACAAACTGCCCTATTAGACCTCTATACCTCAAAGTCTATCTTGCAAAAAATAAAGATTAAACTCCATTAAGCTATTGAAATATGAAAAATGAAACATGTAGATAAATAATCCATGAACTCAATTTCATAACCAAATTATTTTAATACTTTCACTCAAGATAAAAAAGATCAATAACATCTCTGCAACTCACTCACTTATAACTACCAATTCACCTCAAAAACCAATCCTGGTGACATAGATGTCCAACACCTATGTATACACTAGTAATAACTCATAAATAATTTAAATTTTCTTATGATATCTCCATACCATCCTCAAATATAAATATCATATTGTCTAATGGGAAATATTAGCCTTACAAACTAATTTATTGACCTTATATCACACAATCTTATCTAAACTAGATAGGTCATTTTATGAGCAAAATTTTCACCATATTCACTGACCTCCTAAAATTATTCTAATAATTAACATGAATTAAAATTCATAAATAAAATATTCATTCACTTTTCTTCATCAATCTGACATGCTCAGAACCTCAAATCCATCTTCTCATGTTTGTTTGGTTTTTACACTATTTGCACCATTAAGTATGTCTCTGACTGGCTAACTTAGATGACAAAATTAAAAAAATTTAATGATAGAAGCTATATATAAATAATAATGGATATTAAAAATGAGTCTCTATCTTCTTATCCCATCTATTTTATTTTCTTTACCAATAAAACTTTTGAGAGCTATAATAACTTCTTAACAAATAACCTTGTACTATGCATTTTCTCTCTCATCTAACTAACCACCACCACCTGGACATACCTAGGAGAGTTGAATACATGATCCAATAGATTATATAGTAATTTTAATATAATATAATATTATTTGAATAAAATCTCTGACATTTGGTCCTTATTAGGGATTTAGGGAGGTTTAACATAGGTTTTGGTGTTAACATTTGTTCATAAAGGATTACCCCTTAAATATAAAACCAATGCCTAGATATATTAGCTACGAACATTACCCATCCCTACTAACATATCAGGTTCCCATGTAGAGGTTATACATGCCAACAAATATCTGAAAGTGCTTCTCTAGGCTTGAGACCTCATTTTATGAACTCAAGAATGCCTAAAACATTGATTTATGCAATTTTATTCAAACCATAACCTAAAACTTTGTGAACATGCCTAAAAAAACTTATCTTACCTATGTCCATTCTCATATATGCATACATGCCTTGAAATCTAATCTTCATGCCTCAATAGGCTAGGTAAGGTTTAAGAGAAGTCTAGGTGTAGGCTTAGTCTACAGGTCTTATCCCTATAGGCTCACCCTAAAACTCTCATTCATGATTCAAATCCTCACATAAATTCTCAAAATAGTTCCATACAACCTTTGCATTCCTATGTTCAATTATTTTAATGCACATACCTCTTCATGTCATGATTAGGCTCATGACTAGGCTTCTTATTCACTTTGACATCAATGAACTATACCTTCATGCAACCATAATAAATTAGTTTCCTTAAAATTATCTATTTTTATTTCTCATATGAACACACTCTATCTTGACAAAACTCTACTATGTATCTTGTCACATCACACACTACTAGGATAGGCTTAGTCACCTTTGACATCAACCTTCATAAGATGTACCTTTGACATAAATGAAAATACTCAAAATCTCCCCCTTTGTCATTGATGACAACCATTCTATAAAAATTATCTCAAGAGGATATTTCTCCCTCATTCTAAAATTTCTCCCCCTTTGACATAAATGATGAAGAAATGTTTGAAACTTATTGGATCATACCTCTTGCATCCAAAACACTCAACACATAAGATTATGAGTTTATGAGGCACCATAAAAACATACTCCCTTATCTCCATACATACCTTCTCAACACTAATCAATTGATATTAGAGATAATGAACCACCTGATTATCTCCCCTTAAGCACTTGGCTTCCTTAATGATTGTTAGGGTAGGAATTATACCCAATTCCTATCTTAACTGTTCAAAAGTTTCCTTTAGAAGTGGCTTGGTCAAAATTTATGCAATCTAATCCTTTGTAAAAAAATATTCAATTTTAACATTTTGTTCACTTACCTTATCTCTTAAAAAATGATACTTTGTGGTTATGTGCTTAGTTATTGAGTGCACAATAGGATTCTTTGAGATGCTTATGGTACTTGTATTATCACAATATTAAGGGATAGGACTATCATACTCAACCTTGTAGTCTTTTAAGGTCTGTCTCATCCATAGGACCTGAGTACAACATGAAGTTATTTCAATGTATTCATTTTCACAAGTAGATAACGCAAATGATGGTTGCTTCTTTTTTATCCATGATATTAGGCATTCTACTAAGTATAATGAACTTCCACTAGTGTTATTCTTATCATCTAGACTCCCTAGCTAATCTATATCTATATAGGCTACTAAATGAAACTCCATGATCCTTGGATACCATAACCCAAACTCCATTGTCCCCTTCGGATACTTAAGTATCTTTTTAAATGATTTCAAATGATTTTCCTTTATGTCTACTTGAAATATTCCCACAAGACCTAATACTTGCATAATGTTAGGTATAAAGGCAATGGTGTATATAAAACTTCTAATCATTGACATATATGATGTCTAATTGACCTTTGGAGACTTATATTCCTTATTTAACTTACACCCTATGATCATAGGTGTGTTAACAACCTTAAAATCTTCCATCTCAAGTTTCTTCAACATCTCTCTTATATACTTGGCTTGTGAAATGAACATACCTTTTTTTGATTAAATGATTTATAACCCAAGAAAGAATGTTAGTTCTCCTAGCATGCACATCTCAAACTCCTTATTCATCACATATATAGAGGAATTACTCATATTCTCATTATTTACACCTAATATGATGCCATCCACATAGACAAATACTATCAATTTATGATCACCTTCTATATTTATGTACAAATTACTATCTGCAGCTCCTCTTTTAAAACCTTGATTAAATAGATACCTATCTAATCTAGCATACTAATATCTAGGAGATTAATTTAGAACATAAAGATCCTTTTTCAATATACAAACATAATATTTGTTTTTAAATAATTATAAAACCTCATGTTGATTTATGTACACCTCCACTTCCAAGTTCCCATTCAAAAACTCAGATTTGACATCCATCTAATACACCTTGAATCCTTTGAACCCCGCATATGCTAGAAACAATTTGATGGCTTCCAATCTTGTTACTGAAGAAAATGTATATTTAAAGTCTAACCCTTTTACTTAGGCATAACCCTTGTATACCAATATATCCTTGATCCTAGAGACTTCTCCATCTTAATTCAACTTATTACTAAACACCCATTTTGTGCCAATAACATTCTTGTCTTTAGGCCTAGGAACTAGTTCCCAAGTTTCATTATTTTCTATTTGGTCTACTTCCCCATTCATATCACCTATCCAAAACTTGTGTTTTATTATTTATACAAGGTTCTTAGGTTAAATACTATCAATATAGAAACACTCTCTTGATTTGGGTTACTTACCAGCCTTTTTGTTTGCATACATACATCCTTATTGCCAATGTTTTCTGATTCAAGATGATCTTTTTGAATATATCTTTAGGGGAATTTTTAGTCTTGTATTTACTCAATTTTTTATTTTTCCTCATCAATATCTATTTTTATTAATCATTCGTGAAGTCTAGATTCTTTGATGTATCATTTGAATGTGAGTGTGATTTATTTGTCTCATCAATCTTCACATTGGTAATTTCTACTATATTCTACAAACTCTTATTATAACATGTATACGTTAAGATTACTAATAAATATATAAATAATATACCTTCATCAAACCTATAATCAAACTTACCTAAGTCTTCCTCATCTCTTTTGATGAATAATTTACTTTCAAACACTCTAAAGAGTTCCACATTAGTAGGTCTAACTTTCCACACTTCATAAGGGGTCTTATTACCATTAGTCCTTATATATCCTCCATTAAATATTTATATTTTAGTTTTAACTACCTTTATCTAGTATCCATTAGCTAACCTAGACCCATTAATCATAGTTATTACCATCTCTTGAACTATCCTATTCTTTCTTTCCACTACCCCATTCTGTTGAGGTGTCTTAGCTACTGATAACTATCTCCTTATTCCATAGGCCTCATAGAAGTCATAAAAATCAATAGACCAAAAATCTCCTCCTCTATCAAATCTTAGGTACTTTATCTTCCCATTTTTCTCATTATCAACAAGATTCTTGAATGCCTTGAACTTGTCAAGAGCTTATGACTTTTCTTTCAAGAATGGTACCTAAGTCATTCTTTTGTAGTAATATATAAGTAACATGAAGTAACTATTTCCTTGAATAATTTGGATTATTATAGGCCCACATAGATCAATGTGTCTTAACTCCAAAGTTATTGTAGTAGAGTAATCCTTGGACTTGAACCTTCTTCGAGTCTACTTATCATATTGACATGCCTTAAAAAGTGTGTTTGTAGGTTTGATGATTTTAGGAATGTTATTCAAAAAATTATTAATGTTTATCTTGACCAGATTACCAAAGTTTAGGTGCCCTAACCTTTTGTGACATAGCCAAATTTCATCCATTTTAATCATTAAACATCTCTATTTCTTGATCTCATTCAAGACATATAGATTATTCTTAGTTCTCTTAGCATTGGCAATTAGTCTTCCTAATTTAGCTTTCCTTATATCACACCCTCTATCATGAAAGTTTAGTGTGTGTCCTTGGTTACACATTTTAATTACACTAGGTATGTTATGTTTTAAAATTTTCACATACACATTCTCTATCTTGGTCTTCCCATTATCCAGACTCAAGATACCCTTGGGAACTATATTTGTAGTTGTGTTATCTAAAAATATAATTATTCCTAAAACATTCTTATTCAATGCAATGAACTTTCTCCTATCCCATATAATGTGTCTTGAGAAACCACTATATATAAACCATTTCATTTCTTCATCTTAAATATGAAAGGTAGTCTAACCTATTATAGATTCTTCTCCTTTAGTATTCTACTCCTCCTCCATCTTGTCCACAAGGTCTAACTTCTTGATCCAAATAGAAAAGGTATAACCATATAGTATTGTATCTTGACTAATCTTCCCTATATCTCTTATCTTGTAATCCCTTGCAATATGTTCTCTTTAATCACAATTATAACATAGAATTTTGCTTCTACTATAGAGATTTATATTCATCCTATTTCTCCATGAGGAATTGATTCTATCATGATGTCTACATTTCATAGTCCTATTTCCATATTTATTGCATGAGAAATAGTAACCATTAAAATATTTCACATACCTTGTCTCTCTGATGTTGAATGATACAACTTTATCTTTATTGTCTCTTTAAGGATTCAAGTTATTCTTGACATGTTGATGATCAAATTGAGTCTCAAATTTGAGTATTTTAGCATAGGTATTTATTTTTTTAATACCATTATTTCTTGATGATATATTTTTCTTTGAGGTTTGACTCTCCTTATTTTCCCTTTGGTTTTGTTTGAATCCAAGACCTATCTTGTCATTTAGAGACCTTTGATTATTCAAAATATCACCAAGGACTTCAATAATCTTTTAAAATTTTTGATGTGTCTTCAAATTGACTATTACCTAATCCAATTCTACCTTCATGGACTCCATTTCTATTCTAAAATTGATGCATTCTTCTTCCTAGGTCTTAAGACTTGTAGTGATACTTTCAATCTGAGTTTCCAACTATTTGATGACCTCTTCATGTTGATTGGTGTTGTTGCTTAGTTTTTATTCAAAGAGATTGATTTATTCCTCATCACTCTTAACCAATGATCTTAGATTTTTAATCTTCCTTCTTTTGAACTTTAACTCCTCTAGAGAACTCACCAATTATACATTAAGGTTTACTTTAGCCTCTTCTTCATCTGAGTTTTCATCACCCATAAGAATTTTACCTTTTGAACAACCCTTAATATATATTTATATATCCATGAATAATTTTTTATTGTTATCATGATCATTATAGTCATCATCACTATCAAATGTACTTATGTCACTTACATCAAATGATTTATTATCTTCTTTGGTATATAAACTTCTCTTATTCTTGAATGACCCTTTCTTTCCTTCATACTTCTTAAAACCCTTTTTGCTATTATTACAATTATTGACCTTATTATCATCACCATGAGTTTCATCATGCTCATTCTTATCCTTATTAGGATATTTAGATGAAAAATGACATATTTTACCACAATTAAATCACTTGAATGGAAACTTGCCCTTATACTTAGTTGATCCTTTCTTTAGTTTTCTAAAAACATGGATTCTATCTTGTCATCATCAATGTTGGTGTCAATATCATCTTTGACATTTTTACCTTGTGACTTTTTCTCAATTTTGAATTTAACTTCCTTCTTGGAAGGTATTCCATCACTTATTCTCATTTCATAGGCATTCAAGATGCCATGAAGCTCATCCATCTATTGTATGTTAAGATCTTTGATCTCCTTCACAATAAACACCTTTTAATCAAACTTAGATATTAGGGATATCAATAGATTTTGTACTATTATTTATTCTTCCAACTTCTCTCATAGACATTTGATGGCATTTACCACTTCATCTAATCTTAAAAAATAATATGCAATGTTTTCATCCTCCTTCATTCTTAGACTTTCAAACTACCTTTAGTGGGTCTAAAACTTTGCTAAATTAACTTTAGTGTCTCCATTATAAATGGTCTATAAATTTTCACAATACCTTTGGATGTATAATAATTAATGAAATTTAAAAAATTTGGCTCTGAAAGACCACACAAGATGGCATTCATTACCTTAAAGTTATTCTCACTTGCCTTCTTTCCTACTGTGTTAGTTGTTGGTATAGAAGGTGGAGTGAATCCATAACAACATATGTCCATGTGTCATAGAATAAGGAGATTAGATAAATATTAATTTTTATGATCCAAAATGTATAGTTATTCATACTGAAGAGAGGAACCTTATTGGTTGAGAAACCTCCTTATACTTGATGACCATACATGCTTGTGCTTCTAGGATATCCTTTAAGATGTTAGGCCTAATTCGAAGGACCAATATCTGATACCAATTGTTAGAATCACCATAACTAATATGGGGGGTGAATAATTTTTTAAAAACTTTATTTTAATTATCCTTTAAAATTCCTTAAACCATCAAATCAATACAATGATATAGCAATGCATAAATAATCATTCACATGATCATAATATAACAAAACACACATATGAGTAGGAAAAATTCAAGAGGAATAAAACCCATTATAATATATATAAATGGAATATAATAATATAAAACAAAATATCAAATTATATTTGTAAAAAACTCACCCCAATGAATTCAAACACCCACTTTACTAGGCTTTAACAAGCACCTACTTGCAAGGAAGTACCAACTCCCTAAGTGACTCAATACCAACTCAACCACCTCATGAATTTTTATCACCACACCTATGCTATAATATTATGGTCTCATTTAATTATCTATTTTTTCCTTACTAAGAAATATATTATTTTCTTACATTATATTTATTCAAATAGGCCTAAACTACCTTATATATATATATATATATATATATATATATATATATATGTATATATATATATATATATATACAAGTCTTATGGTCACTCACTACTTAGTCGACCACACACCTTAAACATCTTAGTTCATACATATAATAGGTCTTATAAAATATTATTAAATTGACTCAAAATAATTTTGGACCCTTTTGGTGTAAAAAAACTCAATTTATCCTCATTTCTCTTTTAAGCCTCATGGAGACCATATTGCATTAGGTTTGTCCTCTTAATGCTAAATATTAATATTATTGGGGATAGATGTATTTATAAAAAAATAAAAACCATAAAATAAATTAAAATATGACCTATAATGACCTCTTCCATTTTTGGATAGACCTGTATCTTTCTTTCATACCATGAAAGCTTCTCTAGGATAAATTGCCCTATTAGGCCTATATGCCTCAAAAGTCTATCTTGTAAAAAATGAAGATTAAACACCTCTAAAATATTTAAATATGAAAAAATAAACATGAAAATATATTATACATGACCTTATGGTCATCACCAAATTCTTGAAACACTTTCACTTAGGATACAAAGGATCAAGAAAATCTATTCAACTCACTCACTCATAACTACCAATTTACCTCAAAAACTAGTCATGGTGACTTAAACCTCCAAAACTTGTGTTGACACTTTTCATGACTCATAATGCATGAAAATTTTCATATGAGATCTATATACGATCCTTAGATATAAATATCATATGGTATAATGGAAAATATTGGTCTTATAGGCCAATTTCTTGACCTTATATCATAGTCTTATTTGAACCAGACATGTCATTTTGTGAGCAAATTTTTTAGCATATTCACTGACCTCCAAAAATTATTTGAAAAATGAACATGAATTTAAATTATTAAATAAATGCTTCATTCAATTTTTTACATCAATGTGACATTCTCAGACCCTTAAATCCATCTTCTCATCTTTGTTTGGGTTTTGCACTATTTGCACCATTAGGTCTATCTATGACTAGCTAACTTGGATGACCAAATTAAAACATTTGAAGGATATAACATATCTTTAAATCATCATGGAAATAAAAAATAAGTCTCTATATTATTTTCCCATTGATTTTATTTTCTTGACCAATACAAATTTTGAGAGCTACAATAACTTCTTGATAAATAATCCTATATTTATGCATTTTCTCTCTCATATGACTAACCACCACAACTTTGGGGTACTTAGGAGAGTTTAATAAATGATCCAATAGATTTTATAGTAATTTAAATCCATTATAAGCTTATTTTAAAAAGATATTTCAAATTAGGTCCTTATTAATGTTTTAGGGAAGTTTAACACATGCATTGTTGTTAACAATTATTCATAAAAGACTACCCCTTCAATCCAAAACCAATGCCTAAAGATCTTATCTAGGACCCTTAGCCATCTCTCCTTAACATATCAAGTTCCTATTGGCCAATTTTGGCCCACATAACAAAATCACCTAAATACAGTGTAGTTTCTTTAGGATCAAGTATGGAACAAGGATTACAAATATTTATGGATGGAATGAGTGGACCAAAGGGATCATGTAGTTTACAAAGATTTTTAAAAAATCTAAGTTAACTTAAAGTTTTATTTTTAAATCTCTAAGGGGAAATTCTAAAAATCAAAGGAATAGGTTTTTGAGTAGGTCTTCATGGTGTTTAAATAGGTTAAGGTCATGGGTGAGTTTGTATAAGCCTCAAAGAATCATTCAGAGCTTCAAAGGTTCAAGCAAAAGTCCCTAGCACAAGTCTAAGTGAGTCAAGCCATCATAATACATCACCAATAATTAAATGGATCAGCTCACTTATAAATTTTATAAGTATGATTAGGAATCTCATGGAACTAAAATGGTCATATGGGAATGATACTATTAGTACCAAGATCTTTTTCTACAAAATTCAAGTCTTGATGAGGTTTTTAACTCAAGATATAATCTTTCAAAGATTGACTTGAAAAATGAGACATTCATGCAGACGTATAAATAAAGCTCAATAATAAACCATATGGTGTTCAAAAGGTGATGGTCATGCAAATGTCATTAACGGTCACATAGATATCAATGAAGGGCATGCTAATGTCAAATTTATGTTATGGAAAATAAATATTGGAATTTAAATTTGACGGTCATGTGCATGCCAAATATGATCATGTGGATGTCAAATGATGGGATCATGGACATCAAATTTATCCCTTATGAAATATCCATTTGTTTTCAAATAGTGGACACTATAGATCTAATTATTGGTATTTGATCATGAATTCAAGATCAATAGTGATCGAGGATCAATGAGGTTAGTGAATCTTAAAGGCAAATACGTGAATGACAAATGGCCTAAGCACATTAAACTAGAAGACAATCAATGGCTCACATCATAATCATGAAAGATAAGATCAATGGTTTGAGCTAACGTAAATAAGTCAATGAGCTGATCAATAGTTAAAAACTAATGAGCAGATTGAGCCTAGGATATTTTTAAAGGAAGTCGATAAAGTAGTGTTTGACTCAGGCAAGGTGAATGCAAGGGAACCAAGCTTGAATATGATCTAGGATGGATTTAGGTTGAACCAATAGGACCAATAATTAATAGTCTATCTCTATAGAGGCAAACTAGGTCTTTTAAAAGGCCTAGTATAAACCAAGGGAGTGGTATCTTACTATCGAAATGAGAACATACACCCAATGAACTTCATTTATGGCTTTAAACTATAGGAAAACTAATAGTTTAGATTAATTTTAATTTATAGTGGACCTAGGTTTATATTCCCATGCAGGGGAATATATTTGTTATAATGTGAGAGCAACTCTTTTGACATGGCCATAATCTCAATAAACCACCACTCAAAGAATTTATGGCATAACTCTATCAGGGTTCAATATCTAAGGATTTTATCCTCATAATGAAGCCAAATGGAAGATGGTGTGAAAGATAAAAACAAAGGAGGATTTAGTGGTTAGATAAGTAGTTAGAGCATTCAATTATTTTATGAAGCATTTAAGGGTTTCTTTTCATATCAGGGTTATGACACATCATGCAAAATTAAACTCTTGTATTTTAGTGCACCTCTCTCAGTCAATGAGAATAATTTGAGGACTAACTAGAGATAATGAAGGATAACTGATGATGATGAATAGTGTCTTGATTAGACCAAAAATATGGTTGAGAATCCCTTGAAATGTGGTAGCTCATTAATTTTTCTTGGATGGCATGCTCCCTCTTCTCTCTTCTCTCATGTTTTATATTATCCTATTATTTTCTCCATGGTCAGTGTTCTTAGCTCTTAGAATTTATCATTCTTTTATGGGACAAGGATACTCGTTAAGACTTTTGTAAAATTACACTCATTTAATATGGTTAAACCCTATCAAAATATTGTAATAACTACATTTTGAATTAATAGGATCAAATTTTTTCCTATCTTTTATCTTCAATCAGTGTTTAGTATGCTTGTTTATGGTTAATTTTTGAAGGAGTGTCTTCCTAGTTCCCTATCTTTCTACTTGCCTCTTTTAAGGTGTTTAAAACTAACTTGTAGGTCTATATTAGTGTTCTATTTATAATATATTCTATGAAATAATTATTCAACTAGTGATAGTGTGAGGTTGTGTGAAGTATAGTTGTATTATGTTGATTGAGTGTGGGTTCAAGATTGTATGAGTGTCCATTTTAACTTTGGTGCATCACTTTTTATCATTATTAGGATCCCTTAAACCCCTTATAACCATTTTTTTAGTAATTTGTATTAGTTTATGTGAGCATCAAAAGGAAGCTGACCTTCTTTGAAGGTCTAACCCCACTATAGGTGACCCACAGCCTAGGGTTATTCCCATTGTGTAGTTTAATTAGAGGGAGCCTAAATAACTCTCTCCAAGGGTGAAAATTGAGCCTATAATAGTTTTTGGCATGCATAGTGGGACTAGGTCCAAGAGAGTGGAAATATTACTGATGTGTCTTTTCTCTAATCATCTTTTGTAAGTAAGCAAGTAAGCACCAATGGTGACTCTGAATTAAAGCTTTTGATTGTAAGTATCTTAGGTGCCTAGTCATCATTATTTAGTATGTATCATCACTATTTTGATCAAAATGCTTATTCTCTACCTCAACATAATTCATATCATATTATTAATGTTTATGGATCACCCAAAGAGTTTCTCAAGATTTAGTCCAATAGCCTCCTCAAGCTCAAAATGTCCCTAGTTACTCCTCAAACTAGTCCATTTCAATTTAGAGAAAAATACTCTCAAGATATGAAAGCTAAGTAATAGACCTTAATATATGGAGGGGATATGGGAAAATATCCCTAATCACATTATTCATGGCATAATATGTGCATTACAATAAATAAAAGAGAGATGGGCACCTTTTGAGAAAGCAAATTAGAAGAGCTTCATAGGTGAGATGATGGATGTAAGTGGTTACATTCATAACATTGAGGATAAGCTAATAAGCCTTGAATAACAAAAAATACAACTCTATCAACCTTATGTATCTTTATATACACCACATCAACCCTCATATATGCCACCCATTCTTCCCCAGTAGGCCATTCCAAGTGATCTTTTGAGTGTTCCTAGTTTTTCATATGTTCCTTAGACCTTCTCTTCTTAGAATTCAATCCAAAAGATATTTCAAAGAAATAAGGAGACCATTGTTGAGTAGCCTATTTTTGAGATCCAAGATCCCACTTATCCTCCTCAATAATCCTCTTTTACCTCATAACAACCCTCTTATGTTCCTTATCTTCATGAGGCCACTGAACACCTTAAATGGGGGATTTTCCAAGAGAATATAGATAGATAAACAAAAAAAATTAGAGATAAAGATGAGGAAAGGGTAAGAGAGTCAAAATCAAGAAGAGGTAGTTATTTCTTACACATTTACCTCATGGAAATCATTCAAGGAAGGCATGCAAAAAAAGAATGGGGCACTAGTTCAAGAGCCACCAAAGAGACCATTCAAAGTCCTTAGATAGAAGGATACTCTCATAAGCTACAATCAAGGTGAATTTATTCTCCCTCCCACCATCTTCCTCATAGATAAGGAACCTATTCTACAAAGGATAGAGGAGGATGCTATAGTCATAAGTGAACCTAAAGAGGATAATGCAAGTGCCTATGATGATGAAATCATAGTAGGCATCACACTTCATTTAGAAAGGGAAGAGTTAGGTTTCAACAAATGTTTTTGGCATAAATTTGACACTAATAAACTAGATCCTGATGAGGAAAATCCTAAAGTTTAAAATAGAATAGACTTTGAGTGGACTACTAAAGGTCTATTATCCATAGATTTAGAAGAGGATTAGAATTAGGAACTAGAGGATGGTTCACTTCATAATGAGTTGTCAAATGAAAGTAACACTGATGGATTGGAGATAGGGAAGGGAAATCAAACCTTGAGAAAGATAAAGGTGTTTTTTTGAACCTTGGATGGTCAAATCAACCCTCATTTATAGTTGATGAATAAGATGAAATCTTGAGTGAGGTTGATGAAGAGGAAATCTTAAGTGCTCAATAAATGTAGCTTAATGAACCACCACTTTATGTTATTAAGGAAAAAATTGAGGGAGAATAGATATTTCCATGTGAGAATGTGCTTCAATAAGAAAATCCTAAGCAACTCAAGATCACCTTGCATACAACAGCAAGTGGAAGTAAGTTGCAGGACATGTTTGAGATTTTAGGAGCAAGATATGTGTCTCTCCAAGGAAACTATAATCTGATTGTGCCTAGGAGCATAATGATGGATTAAAAAAGTTCAAGAGTGAGGTGAAAACTTATTATTTAATGTTTATTTTGACAAGAGGATGTCCTGTTAGGTACGTAATTCAGTTAGAAGATGACAAGTAAGAGACATCATAGGTCGTGCTTAATTTAGAGCACAAATTTGATCATAAAAAAGAGTGAGATCAGCTTTCCTACCCAATCTAAAATGTTTGCATGTCCAATCAGTCAGATTGGGTGGGTAAGTTTTTTTTGTTGTTTTTTTGGAAAGGTGTATTGGTAATACGTTCATTATCCACTCCTTCTCCATATTTGGTTGGATGCCCTCAAGCTTATAAAGTATATTATATTAGTGATAAAGGGAAGATTTTTTATACAACTACTCAATGGTTTTGTATAGGTTCCAATCAATTTGGTTAGTTTAGGGTAGGTAGATTTCATGTTTTCCTCTAAGTTATTTTGTGTACATTTGTTTAGTAGGTTAGTTATTCTTGCTTTCCTACAAGTGCCCACGTGCACTTTCCTTTGCTTTAATTATTTTTATTTATATTTTGTTTCAAGATAAAGTTATATAAAGGGTCATATTTATTAGAGAGAGACTAAAATCCATATGGCCCATGGATTAGACAAGGTAATTAGTCTAGGTTCTCAAGCATAACAGGCAGGCTTCACTATGAGTCATCATAAATGTTGGCCAATTTTGGACCACATAAAAAACTCACCTAAATGTAGTGCAGTGTCTTAAGGATCAAGTATGGATCAAGGATTGAATATATTTATGGATGGAATGAGTAGACCAAAGGGATCATGCAACTTGAAAATATTTTAAAACAATTTAAGTTAACTTAAAGTGTAATTTGATAAATTTTGAAGGACAAGTCTATAGAGAAAAGGAATAGGTTCTTGATCAGGTCTTCATGGTGTTCAAATAGTTTATGTTCATAGATGAGTTTTCATAAGCCTTAAAGAATCATTTAGAGCTTTAAAGGATCAAGCAAATGTCCCTAACACATGTCTAAGTGAGCTAGGCCATCATAACACACTATGCAAAATTAAATGGATCAGTTCACTTATGAATTTTATAAGTATGATCAAGAAGCTCATGGAACTAAAATGGTCACATGGGAATGATGATCTTAGTACTAGGATATTTCTTTATAAAATTAAAGTCTTGATGGGTTTCTCTAACTCAATAAATAGGCTTTCAAAGATTGACTTGTAGAATGAGACATTCTTGTAGATGTCAAAATAAAGCTCAGTGATTAACTGTATGAGATTCAAAAGGTGACAATCATGTGGATGTCAATAATGGGCACATGGAAATAAACTTTAAGTTATTGAAAATAATTATTGGAGTTTAAATTTGATGATCATGTAGATGTCAAACATGATTGCATGGATGTCAAATGATGAGAGCATGAACATCAAATTAAGCCCTCATGAAATAACCATTTGGTTTTAAATAGTGGGCCCCAGAGATGTAATGGTTGGAATTTGATTGTGCATTCAAGATCAATGGAGTGAAAGGGTTAAAGGGGTAAGTGAATCTCAAAAGTAAATGCATGAATGACAAATGACATAAATGCATTAAACCAATGAAAAATCAACAACTCACATACAATCATACAAGATAAGATCAATGGTGTGAGATGAAGTCCATAAGTCAATGAGTTGATCAATAGTCAATAAAAAATGAGTGGATCAAGCTAGGGATATTTTTGATAGAAGTCAACAAAGTAGTGCTCAAATTAGGCAAGTCAAATGTAAGGGAACTAAGCTCGAATGTGATTTGAGATGGATCGAGGATAAACCAATAGGACCAAGCATTATTGGTAGAGCCCTATAAAGGTAAAACATGTATTTTAAAAGGCCTAGTAATGACCAAAGAGGTGGTATTTTATTATCAAATTAAGAACATGCACTTTGTGAAATTCATTTATCAATTAAAACTATAGGATAATTAGTAGTTTGTATTAGTTTTCATCTATAGTGGACCCAAGTTTAGATTCACATGTAGGGGCATATATTTTTGATTATGAGAGAGAAACTCATTCTTTGACATGGCTATAATCTTAACAAACTACCGCTTAAAGCATGCATGACAAGTCTCTATTAGGGTTCAAGATTTGAGGATTTTATCTTCATAATTAAGCCAAGTGATAAATGGCCTACAAGATCAAAGCAAAGGAGGATCTGGTGGTTAGAGAAGTAATTTGAGCATTAAAATTTTTGATGAAGAATTTAAGGGTTTCCTTTCATATCAAGGTTATGACTCCTCATGCAAAACCTAACTCTTGTCCTTTAGTGCATCTTTATCAATCAATGAGAAGAAATTGAGGACTAATTAGAGATAATGAAGGATAATTGTTGATGATCAGTAGTGTCCTAATTGGACCAAAAATATGGTGGAACATCCATTGAAAGGTCATAGATCATTAATTGTTCTTAGATGGCATGATCCCTCTTATCTCTTCTCCCTCTTTCTATATTATCCAATTATTTTCTCCATGGTAAGTGTTCTTAGCTCTTAGAATTTATCATTCTTTTCTAGGACAAGGATACTCATTAAGACTCTTGTAAAAGTTTGATATTTTTATATGGTTAAACCCTATCAAAATATTGTAAGAACTACCTTTTGAAGTAATAGGATCAACTCTTTGCCTATCTCTTATCTTAAATCAGTGCTTAATATGCTTGTGTATGGTGAATTTGTGAAGGAAGGTCTTCGTAATTCACTATCCTTTTGCTTGCCTCTTTGAAGGTGTTTCAAACTAACTAATAGGTCTAGATTAGCATTCTAGTTGGAACCTCTTTTGTGAAATATTTATGAAACTAGTGAGACTGTGAGGTTGTGTGAGCTATAGTTGTCTTATGTTGATCGAGTATGGGTTAAAGCTTGTATAAGTGCCCATTTTAACTTTGTTGCATCAAATTTTATCCTTATTAGGATCCCTTAAACCCATTCTAACACTTTTATCAATAATTTGTATTAGTTTAGCTGAGAGTCAAGAGGAAGCCAACCTTGTCTGGAGGTCCAACTTTCTCTAGAGGTCCAACCCCACTATAGGTGACCCACAACTTAGAGTTATTCCCATTGTGTAGCTCAATTAGAGGGAACCTAAATAAATATCTCTAAGGGTGAAAATTGAGCCTACAATAGTTCCCATTCAGAGGTTACACATGACAACAAGCATATGAAAGTGATTTTTGTGTCTTGAGACCTTATTTTATGAACTCAAGAATGCCTAAAACAATAATTCATGCAATTTTATTCAAACCATGACGTCAAACCTTTTGAACATGCCTAAAAATATTTATATTACCTCTATCCATGCTCACATATGCATACCTACCTTGAAATTTGATCCTCATGCCTCAATAAGCTTGGTAGAGTTTAAGAGAGTTCTAAATGTAGGCTTAATCTATATGTCATACCCCTATAGGATCACCATAAAACTCTCATGAATTCTTAAAATCCTCACATACATGCTCAAAATAGTGAAATAAAACCTTCACATTCCTATGTTCATTCATTTTCATGCACATACATCTTCATGTCATGACTAGGCTCATGAATGGGCTTCCTATGTACTTTGACATCAATGACTTGTATCTTTATGAAACCATAATACATTATTTACCTTAAAATTATCTCTTTTTATTTCTCACATGACCAAACTCTCTCATGACAACACTCTCCTATGTATCTTGTCGCATCACACATTGATAGGCTAGGCTTAGTCACCTTTGACATCAACGTTCACAAGATGAACCTTTGACATCAATGACAATACTCAACACACTATTTGGATTTTTTTTTTAGAGATTTTATTGAGATTTACATCACCAATCCTCTTCCTAGTCTCTTCAAATACTATTGTGCTCTCTCCTCCTAATTCTATTTCTTATTATGATACCTTTTTGATGGATAATTTTCTTCCTTTTGTCAAGCCACAACTACATGATAAGATTCTTCCAAACCTTAACTATCATTTTACATATTCTACATCCATTCCTATTTAGGATATCTCTCTTCTATCTCCATCACATATTTTTAATTCATAGAAATACAATTTTTTTTAGTGAGCTTAAACTTAGCAAGAGCTTTGATAACACATATCTTATTATGGATATTCACTCTATGAATCTTCATGCTTTATCTATAGTCTCTTCATTAATTTTTAGAGTTGTTTATCCATGCTCCACATTTCACATGGACATTCCTTGATTGAATGTTTCATGTATTTTTATGATAGGTCTAATTCAATGGCGTTACATTTATTTTTTGTGCATGATTTTTCCATACATATTCCCCATATCATATTTGGATCATATTCAGAGAGATTTATACTAATACCCTCATCTTACATTATGGAATGTGTAGAATTTTAGTACATAGATTAGGTTATTCCTTTGGAAAAGGCAATAAACATTTTTTGATACAGATGGAGATTCCATAATATTTGGGTATTACATCTCATTTCCAATATTTATCATATTATGAGTTATAATTTCAAGTGAAGACTACTTCAACATCTTCTTTTGGGGGAATTTCAAGTCTCTCTTATTATTTTCTCTCTTTTAGGGGGAGTTTTTAAGGGATTTGCCTTATTCTCCACTCTATGAGAGTTGGTTTTTACTTGGGTACCTCATCATGCCTTAATATCAAGACCTATTTCTTTTACCCACCTAAGCTATGCTTAAGGGGGTGTTGGTGTGTAGGGTTTTCCTATACTTTTATTTAACTTGATTAGTTGTGTGAATTTTGTGTATATTTGGAAATTTTATCCCACATTCATGAAGATGTTGGATGGATGCATTTATTCCACCTATTTTTGGGAAGTTATTCCCACATGCATACTGTGGTTAGGTTACATCTATCTTACACCTATGTATGTACCTATTCACCTAGTCATAAGGTAAGGTAAGGTATGGATTTTTATGAATATATAGTGTTCAATTTATACTCTCATCTTGATTTAGTATTCAAAAAAACTTATGGGTTCAATTAACTAATTTTTAGTCTTTAAAATCCTCATCATTGGATGGATCTTTGAAGTGAAATAAGACTTATCATAATAACATAGGCATGGAAACTAAGGTTTACTATATTTATGTTGGAAAATTCATTCCAATGTGTATATAAGGGAAACTATCCTCCTTTACATGGATAACTTGTTTTGTCATAAACTTTTATTGACTATAAATCAATCTTATTAATTACTTTCTTCTTACATCTTTACTTCCATTAGATGTGCATAGTGTTCAAATGTGTGTGTGTGTGTGTGTGTGTGTGTGTGTGTGTGTGTGTGTGTGTGTGTGTGTGTTTTTGTGTGTGTGTGTGTGTGTGTGTGTGTGTGTGTGTGTGTGTGTGTGTGTGTGTGTGTGTGTGTGTGTGTGTGTGTGTGTGTGTGTGTGTGTGTGTGTGTGTGTGTGTGTGTGTGTGTGTGTGTGTGTGTGTGTGTGTGTGTGTATCTATATATGTATATGCATATACATCTCTCTCTCTCTCTCTCTCTCTCTCTCTCTCTCTCTCTCTCTCTCTCTCTCTCTCTCTCTCTCTCTCTCTCTCTCTCTCTCTCTCTCTCTCTCTCTCTCTCTCTCTCTCTCTCTCTCTGTGTGTGTGTGTGTGTGTGTGTATCTGTGTGTGTGTGTTTGTGTATGTATATGTGTTTGTGTACATGTGTGTGCATGTGTGTGTATGTATGTATGTACACACACACACACACACACACACAGTTATAAATTCTCAAGTAATTCCTTTTTATTTTTATCTATCTAATAATTATCTCATTCCAATATCAAATATAATATAATATTTCTACATAGATTTTATCTAAAATTTCATTCAATGAATGATTGTCTACAACTCATGTATATAGTTATAAATGGTTGTATGTGAAATATTATGCAAATTTAGAAAAGAAACAAGCTAATATATTGATATAAATATGAATAATGATATACATTTTTAATCTATAAACATTCTTGTATCTTATACACACACACACACACACACACACACACACACACACACACACACACACACACACACACACACACACACACACACACACACACACACACACACACACACACACACACACACACACACACACACACACACACACACACACACACACACACACAAAAAACTTCCAAATACATACATACAACTATCCATAAAAGTATTTATGGGTGTAAAAAACTCCATAAATTTCTCAAAAAATGAATTTACAACTACCTATTCTATAAACCTTATAATCAAAGAGAAAGAGAAAAAAACTCATTAACAATATTGATTGAAGCACCCACTTAAATCACATATGCATTTATATTTATAAAACTATAGACACTAGAAAACTATACATGATAGTTCTAGTTGTTGAAACACCTTAGGACCCCTATTAGACCTTAAGACTAGTTAACCACCTAGTTGGCTAAATCATAAACTTATTAACTTAACATTTAACCAAAAATTCAACCCCTTTTACCCTTAGACACTCGATCATTGATGGTCAACCTAATAATCAATCATTAGCCTAACTATTGACGGTAAGATCCTCACCTCCTTAACTTCTTAACACATCACCAGCTATGTGTGAGATAATGAGGAGAAATTTAATATATTCACCTTATGCAGTGCTAATGAACTTCCAAGCATCATGATCAACAACCTCACCCTATAGGGAACCTTCCATCCTCCATCTCTCTTTGCCTATAAAAGGAGGAAAGTGGGAGGTGAAAAGGATCCATGTTTAAGCTATCAAATATTCTTACACATAGGTATTCAAGATCTCTAGCAACCAATCTTCTTCCAAAAACTTATCATTAACAAGAAATACCTGAACATCTATTAAATTTGATTTTGAGGCTAAAGTAATATTACTTTGGTAAAATTGCTTCAACCTTCAATTATCAACCAACTAGAAAGCTATAGGTATATCAATACTTTAACATTTTTATTTTGGATTTCTAACCTCCCTGACCTGATTAGACCTATCTACACCTTATTTCCTCTCCACAAGATCCTTAATAGAACCTTTATTTTCTAATTTACCAATTCTTCAACTCTTTTTTGATCACTATCAAAAACACATAGGCAACCATCGATGGTTAGCACAATCACCAACAGTCACCCCCAATCGTTGATGGTTACCTAACCACTGATGGTGAGATTAACCATTGATGGTTCACCCAACCATTTATGGTTACTATGGATGAAAATACCAAGTTATTTTCAGCCCTTTACCTCCAACCAATCCTAGCTTTATGTGTTCCTACCTGTTCATAGACCCTTTTCTAATTTTTTGAACTAGATCCCATCCACCTTAGCATAAGTATTGACCCAATTTTTATATATTTAGTCATTTTATTTAGTAAGAATTATACTTTATTCTTGTATCACATTTCATTTATATTATGCAAGTACTTTACTTTATCATTTTAAACTTGATTGTTATCAATAGTGGATTGACAGCCTCCTAACAAGCATATGCTTCTTAGATCTAGCTCACGCTAGGCAGTTAACTACCTTGCTAATAATCCCCTTTATTAGTGATTTTTTATTTGAAGGTTATTCCTTCCTATCCAAAGAGGATTTCTTAACATTCATCTAGATTATACGTGCATCACCAATGAGGTATTTATACCACACCCTTATTACTAGTTTCTTATCTTCTTCCAAAATTAAGAAATGAGCAGAAATTAAGAGAAACATTTTGGCATGCCTAGTGGGACCCTAGAATCATTTATGTACCCCTTCTTTATTCCTTTATTCTATGTTCACCAAATGAATTTTTAAATTTATTTTGGCATAAAATAAACCCATTACATTACATTGACTGTTTGATTATTTTAGTTCATCTAGTAACTTAAAATCAAAGTAATTAATCATAGTCTTCACTCTTATTATAACACACTTATCCAAACCATATAATCAATAAACACCTCAAAATAACTTGAGATAGGCTTTGACTAATATTTCATCACCTAGCAATCAACCTTACCCTTTTTGGTAATCCTACTTGGAGGTCATTACCAAGGAGATAACCAACTCAACTCTCTAGTTGAGTATAAACTTTGAAATTCACTATATTTTGGCTAAGCACCTGACACCCTTATCTCTATAGTGTGTGTAGTGAGGGGTAGGCCCCAATACTGAGCCACATACTAAAGATCAATATAGATTTCTCTCTTGATCAACTAAACACAACTTGAAACCAACATTATATTTCCTCTTTAGGACTTGATCTACAAGCTAAATTTATTCTTCACACTTTTTAAGGCATAATCCAAAAGAAATCTATAAATAATCCTAAGTTTAAATGCAGTTTTAGTGTATGTTTGGATTGTATTCAATTATTTCCTTTTGCTTGATTTGTGTTTGAGGTGTGATTTTTCATCATTCCTTTCCTTTTTTTCTCACATGGTATTTACTAGATAGTAGTTTAGAAATCAAACCAACCAAGGACCACCTTACTCTTCCTCTTCCTCCTCTATGGAGTATACTTTAGATGCTGAGGTTTATCCTCCTCATTCTCTTCCTCTTACTATGCCTTGGGTAGTTATTGAGGGTGATGCAGATTTTTCCACATTCCTTGATATCAACTCCATATCCCTCCAATATTACCTTAATACCTTATCTCACTACACCCCTAATACTTTGGTTCCTCCCATGGATCCACCTTTTGGTATGTCTCCTCCTCTTATGGTTGGTGTTATCTCCAACCAAACTTTGATCACCCAAGCCTCTTATTTTACCAATGTCCCATCCACTACCACCTCCAAAAACCAATCCAACATTTTAAACTATAACAAAACCCCTCCTACACCAACCAACACCTCCACTATAGGGGAAACCTTACCATTAGTTACTTATACCCCACCTACTATGGGGATATATTCTACCCCTATTTCCATAATTCCTCTTACCACCACCAACCAACCCATCTCTACCCCTCTTCAAAATTTGGTACTTTTCATACCTCCTAACCTTCCACATATTAGTACTAGAGTTACCACCCAACCTCAACCTACCAATTCATCCACACCTCAAAACCAACCCATATCCATCCCTCAACCAATACCCATAACATCTTACCAATATGTTCTTAATTCACAAGGATACATATCACCTTCTACCCAACATTTTGTACCCACATACCAATATGGGGCATTATTCCAACCTTTCATGACCACATACAAATATGTGTCATATTCTCAACATCCCTCTTATTATCCATACATTGTAGCCACCTAACCTTAACTAAACCTACTACCCAACTATGGAGCTACTTAACTTCAAACAGATTTAGTTAATATGTTAATGGATAAAATGTCCAATCTTGAATAAACTATTTCTCAGGCTCATAACCTTCTATCTTATGATAAAATTTGTAATGAACACATTCATCCATCTATTCATAACCAACCTTATCCTCCTCAATGGGAACTACCTAAGTTTTTTAATTTTTAAGGTAAGGAAGACCCTCAACAACATTTAAGAACATTTCACCATTCTTGTTATTTAATCACATTTGATGATTCTCTTATTTTTCATAACTTCCCCATGTCCCTATCTAGACTAACCTTGGATTGGTATAGTGTTCTTACCAAACACTCTATCTTCTCATTTTCTCAACTAGCCCAAATATTTTTAGATCACTTTTCAATCAACATATCTAAAAATGTTTCCATTACTGATCTATACTCTATTAGGCAATTAGATGATGAATTGATTTCTAATTTCTTAGCTAGATGGAGAGGTCTCATTAACCAAATTTATTTCTCATTACCCCAACCTAAACTGATTAAACTCTTTTCTTAAGGTTGTGTCAAACTTGTTACTCCAACTCTTCAAGTTTAGACTTTTAGAACTTTTGATGAAGTATTTACCATGGCATGCAAACTTGAAATTAGAGCCATTGATGAAGGGAAATTGAAATTGAGAAACAAGAATTCCATCTTTAAATCTAATGAATCTTCTTCTACCAAAACCACCAATCCATCTAACTATCCCAACACCAAGACAAAGGTAACCACAAACATAGTTATCTAAAAATCCACTCCAATTCCCATTATCAACCAACCAAATCAAACTAATTATTCTAACCCATCAAACCAACAAACTCACAACTAAAATCAAACCACTCTAATACAATATAATCCCATAGGGGAATCATATGTGTTAGTCTTGGATAAACCACTTAAATATAACCTCATACAACTTCCTCCTATCAAAATACCCTAACAATTTAATTCCTCTCACCCCACACCTAAATGGTATAATGAAAATGATCTATGTGACTTCCATAATGTCATTGGACATGATGTGAGTAGGTGTAATACATTTAAAACTATTGTCTAAAACATGTTTGATAAAGGTTAAGTTACATTATATAATCCCAATGCACCTCCAAATGAGTCCCTTGATATCTTTTAGAAACCTTTTCCTAACCATGTACCTTCCACAAACCATGAAAATAACCAACTAGAATTATCTCATGCTCATGAGGTGCACACAATTAATGTCATTACCATTGAACCTATTATTGAGGAAACCATTACCTTAACTACCTCTTCTTATATCCCATTTATTGAAATGAAAAAATATTCTTATATTATTTTAGACAACCAAACAAAGGAATAAACCCCCTCTCCTTCAATTGAAGAGACCATTAACTCACCTACCTCTCCTTTGATAGAAATACCAGAGGAGGCAACCATTACCTCAACCACTTCCTCCTCTAACCCACTTATATAAGTGGTGGAATCACTACTATTTCCTTCAAACATACAAACAAAGGAAGCTACCATATCCCCTTTTTCATTTAAACAAATCACGCCCTCCTTAACTATCATAGAACAAATTTCTCCTTCTTTGGAAACCACTCTAAAGGAAGAGATCATCTCCTCTATTCTTTCCATAAAGACACCATCTCCCTCAACCATTGAACCTTCCACCCAATATTATGGTGAATAAATTATTCACTCACCTCAACCTATGGTATTAATATTTGAAACTAATAACCAAGGAATCAAACCCATCTATAAACCTTTTTATAGATTGGTCCAAAATCTAGAGTTTACTTCTCAACTCGATCTAGATAGGGCCACCTTTTGGCACCATCTTGGGTTACCTTACCAAAACAAACAAGAACCTTTAACCTCACTTACATCTACCCTTAAACCCATTGTTAGTTCAACCCACCTTTAGACATTTCTTCCTCTAAAACCATAGGGGAACCATCCAACCCACCTCAATCTAAAATTACTAGATCACCCTACACCTCTTTGACCAAACCCATTAAGAATCTAGGAATACTTCCAACCCATAGCTTAGTTCATCCATCTTTGAAGTTAGATTTAACCCCATCAATTCCATTGAATAAAACTTTGACTAAACTTATCAAAAAGGTGGAATCACCCAAACCATCTTAAACTAGACCCATACCACCCCCTTCTCTTTTACCTTCAATTTTAGGACCCCATCCATCTACTATTCCCATTACCTATTCCTCATCTAGTAAACCTTGTCTTTTTATTTTACCTATACTTGCCTCCAATAAGAAAACAAAATCCCCATCATTCAAGACTAACTTAGCCACCTCTACCTTCCCACCTATTACCAAACCTTTAACCTCTACCTCTAAATCTTCCACCTCCAAACCAACCATAACCAAATAATCCCAAATGAAACCACCCACCAAAACCAAACCACCACCTTGAATTTCAATGGTGAAGCCTAATCCCAAGAAGGTTCCCACTCTTAAGGCCAATACCCCATTACTATCAACACCTTTGGTCGAATCTTATTCAACCATTCTACAAAAGCTATTGCAAACCTCTTCTTTAACCTTACCACCCATCAAACCTTTCAACCCTTCACATCTTAAACTAGCATGGCTCAATGACAATTTGATTTACCTATACCATAGGACCCTAGGACATGATATAGATAACTACAAATCTCTCCAAACACTTGTCCATAACCTTTTATATGAGGATGACTTGTTAACATATGAACTTCCCTTGAGCCCAATTTGACCAACCCAACTACCAATCCAACCTACCCAACACTTAACTACCCCCCACTCTCACATAAAAGTAAGGAAGAATCTAATTATAAATCCAAACCAACATTTTCTCTTATCCACAACATTCATATGGTTACCTGATCTCAGGCCCAACAAAAAGATAATGGAAAATCTAAAGTATCCATACCATGGACATACCCTTCAAACCCTCAACCATCCAACCACACATAAACACCTTCACCATTACCTAAACCTAAAGTGTCTAGCTTGGGTGCATCCCTTCCAACCCTTCTGAATCCATTCAACATGTAGTGTTGAAACAACTTCACTAAACTCTAGTGAAAATGAGCCTTTATGAAATAATCAACACCTCACCTCCCTTTGTCAAATCTTGATAAAGATTATATAATCCATAGAGGTTCAAACTAAAGATCCTCAACCACTTGTAGCCTTTATCAGAGCCCTTAAACTTTCCACCTTAGTCACCTTTAAGGATTCATAAATACCTTATGTGCATCTTGAGGATCTTGATCCTCCCCTTTTCATCACGACATACATCAATGAAACCTATATCAAAAGGGTGATTATTGATGGAGGATTTAGAATCAACATTATCTCCTCCTATGCCAATGACCAACTTGACTTACCAAAAAACATCATGTCTAAAACTACAATGGTTCTTTATTCTTTCAATGACACTATGGCCACTACCTTGGGGATAGTTGTTTTCTATATTCATTTGGGACCTCACACCATTTTTAAACTCTTTTACATTATAGAGGGTGAGTTATAATAAAATGTTCTACTTGGATGCCCTTGGATTTGTGAAATGAGTTGTCTCTTCCACTCTAAATTATTTCATCAAATTTGAGATTGAAGTTCATGTCATCACCATACCAATTGACCCACATTCTAACATCTAACATCTCTCACTTGGGAAGTATCACCTTCTAGCCTTGGATGCTTTCCCTACTACTCAACAGTATGAGAACCTCACCCATGATCCCAGTTATGAACATAACATTGTAACCATCATCCCTTGCAATCCATGCAATCATCAAACCAATTTCATCTATAGGGGACTCAACCATCCACTTCTTACTTCTACTACCACCCCTCATGTCTGACCATTCACCTCTAATTTTTCCTATCTTAACAAATTCACATTTTCTAAAGCATACCTCTATAGGTGTGATTGGATGGGGTTTAACCCTAGATTTTATAAATAGGGACCTCATGAGATACCCATAATCAAAACTCAAAAACCTTGTGAGTTATTTGGACTTGGTTTTGTATCACCACAAGAACCCACCTCACCAAAACCCATCACCACCATCAATGAGGATGTCCCATATTCACCAACCCCATATTCTTTAAAGTTGGAAGATTCCAATATTATCTCATTTTTTTATATTAATACCATTATTTTTTAGCCCTTGACCTATTAAAAGGGTGGTCAAACTAAAACCCTTCCTCTCATCCATCCTAAAATGGTAGAAAAGGATTCCCTTACCATCAACACCATCTAATGTCAAAATTATGATTCTATTCTCACCTACCTTGGTGTCGGGACTCTTCTATCCATAAATATCCTCCTATTGAGAACCAAACCATGTTTAATTAATCTACCATTTATGTCAACTTGGGTACTCAGGATAACCCTCTCACCATCAAGATCAGACAATCCTTGAACCCCATAAAATAATAAGATTACCCTTCTTTCCTTCATGACCGTATCATAGAATTTACTTGGTCTTATTAGGATATACCTAGGATTGACCTTATATTTATCTTCATAACATTATCACCCATCCTAATGCTAAACCTATTCAATAAAAGATCTATAGGATGTACCCTCATATCACCCTTATAGTCAAAGAGGAACTTCAACACATTTTATATATTGACTTCATCCAACCCATTAATTATCCATAGTGGGTTTCTAACATCATTCCCATTACCAAACCTACAGGGGGGACTTCACCTCTATATCAAATTTCATGACCTTAAACTCACTTTTCTAAAGGATGACTTTCCTTTTCCTAGCATTGATAAACTTATTGATTTTATAGTTGGACACGAGATGCTATCTCTCATGGATGGTTTCTCAAGATACAACCAAATCTTGATTGATCCCAAAGATCAACATAAAACCTCTTTCATCACCCCATGGGGAACCATCTACTATAGAGTCATGTACTTTAATTTAAATAACACTGGTGCAACCTACTAGTGTGCCATGACCTATATCTTCTATGACCTCATCCATAAAATCATACAAGACTATGTGGATGATCTCCTTGGAAAATCCAAATATTTCAAGGATCATGTAGACATCCTCAAAATAATATTCAAACACCTTATTCATTTCCATGTTTGCCTTAACCCCAAGAAATGTATTTTTGGGTCCTTTCAGGAAATCTTCTTGGCTTCATTATCTCCATTCAAGGAATTAAAGTAGACCCTACCAAAGTCATAGAAATCTTGGAAATATGACCTCCAACCCACCTTAAGCAACTATACAATTTGTAGGGGAAAATATAATTAATATATCGATTCATTTCTCAATTATCTGATAGATATCAAACTTTTCACCATCTTCTTAAGAAAGACACCTCCTTTAAGTGTACCAAGGATTTGTAACAAGCCTTTGATTCACTTAAAGAATTCCTTATTTCTGCACTTGTCTTGACCCCTCCTAAAGAAGATCAACCCTTATACCTTTACATCTCCACCACTAACCATTCCTTAGGGGTAATGTTCACTCACAGTTTCAAAAAAAATAGCAAGCCATCTACTACATATGCCAAATGCTTATAGAGTATGAGACTTAGTACAACCATCTTGAGAAACATTACCTCACCCTCATCTTCACATCTTTCAATGTTTTCCACTACCTTCTCAATCACAAAACCTATGTAATCAATAACACTAACCCACTCAAGTACATGCTTTCTAAACCATACTAAAACCAATGTATGGATAAGTGGCTCATATTTATAGATAATTTTGACCTTGAGTTCCTTCAACAAAAATGATTAAAGGTAAAGTCATTGCCAACTAATTGGCCAAATCCCCTCTACGTGATAACCAACCTCTTCCTCTAGAATTTCCAAATGAGTCCATCGATACTCTTTCTTAGGGGAACCCTACCTACCAAATGACCATGTTATTTGATGGATCCAAATTCCAATGTGGTGGGGGTTTAGGAGTGATTCTCATTCCCATTAATGATGAACCTCATCCCCTCTCCTTCAAACTTGAATTTAAGTGCACCAATAATGTGGTTGAGTATGAAGCCCTAGTCATAGGTCTCTAAATCACTCTATCCTTGGGAGTCAAGACCATTAGCATCTTTGGTGATTCTCAACTTGTGGTCAACTAGGTCAATAGATCTTACCAATGTAAAGATGATGTCTTACTAAAGTACAAACAACTCATATATGTACTCTTAGCATCATTAGATCATTACTTTGTCCAATCAATTTCAAGATCTACCAACAAGTTTATAGATACAATGGATTCTCTTACTTCTCAAATCCCATATTAACCTCCTAAATCTAAACTCTTTACGACCATCCACCACTTTGTTACCCCATCTTATATTGATTTTGACCTCTATACGATTTTTGATTTAGAAGTATCTCCATCAGACATATGGTGCAAATAAACTTTTGATTACTTCAACCTCAGTATCATTCTTCCCAACCTCTCTCAAAATTCCCAAAGAGATTATATTCAAAGTATATCCTGTTACACCATACTAAGGGGAATCATCTACAAACATGGATTTGATAGCCTCCTGCTCCATTGCCTTCATAGTCATGAAGCTTCTCATGCCATTAAGGAAACACATGATATAATCTATGGGGGACATTTTAGTGATTTAGTTTTTGCTAAACACATCATTCACCTTGGATACTATTGGCTCACCCTTAACCAAGAATATTGTGATTATGTAAAAAAGTCTGTCAAATGTCAACAACATGCTAATTTACACCATGTATCATCCTAGGGCCTCCAAGTATCCAAATACTTTTGGCCATTCTCATAATGGGGCCTTGATATTATTGGGGAAATCAATCCTCATTCATCACAACATCACCAATCCATAATTACCACCATTGAGTATTTCACCAAGTGGGTGGAGGCCATTCTGTTCATCTCTACCAAAGCCAAAAAATTGTCAATTTCATCAACCATCACATCAGTTATCATTTCAGTGTTCCCCATAAGATCATCACTGATAATGGTAAATCTTTCAAGAAAAAGAAATTCAAAGTTCTTTACAATGTATTCGGCATTAAGTTAAGCTTCTCATCACCTTATCATCCATAAATAAATGGATAGGTAAATACTTTAACCAAATCCTTAACAAAATGTTGAAAATAGTTATTAGTTCTTCAAGTTGGGATTAACACTTACATATCCTTTTCATTTTATGGGTTTATCACACTAGCATTCGAACCTCTATGGGTGCTACCCCTTTCTCTCTAGTCTTAAGAGTGGAGGTAGTCTAGCCTTTTAAAGCCTAGAGTCCTTATCTTTGAATATCTTTGTAAGAGATAATTTATAAGAGAGATTATCATCAATAACATCTCACATGACTTGAGATACTTGATGAAAATTGCCTCACAACACTTAAATATCTTTATGTCTACCAAGAATGAATCAAGTTTGCATACAAAAAATACCTAATTAAATGAGAATTCAATATCAGAGACCTTGTCCTAAAGGAAAACCAACATGTAACCAATATGGAGAAAATCAAAAGGGGTAAGTTTTATTTCAATTGGCTTAAACCATACATCATCACCCATAAGTATGGATCATGAGCTTATTATTTGTCGTCTCTCAAAGGTAAACTAGAACCTGAGATTCTCAATGCTTTGCATCTACATCCTTTCTTTTGTTAAAGAAGGATAAAACTCACATTTTTGTCTCACTTAATCTCATCCCTTGATTTACAATATTTTCACCTTCACCTACCTATCCCTCTCCCTTTCAGAACAACTAATTACAACATAAAACCATGTGATTAACCATCATAGTTATAACCTAATATTAAATATGGGTACCATGGCTCTACACATAGCATGGTTCTCATGGATATTTTTTAATCTCTAATTAGATGAAATCCCATGATCATTTGTCTCTCAAGCCCCTCCTTTCACCTACCATTAAACTCTTTGTGTTAAATTTTTTTCCCTCACAAAGGAAAACCTCTAAGCCTAAATAAACCTATCTATGTCTAAAACTATAAAATCAACCATAATTTGGGATACCAAAATATCATTTGGGTCACATATTTCTAACATTGTAGACTGATCCTTTGAAGGATAACTACCCAAAATCCTCTAAATTTATTAAAATATAGACTACCCCCCCGAAGGATAGCTACCAAAATAAACATATAAGACCAAACTTAGACCACTCCCTCAAAGGATGGATAAGTCAAATGGGTCAAAAATAATCATTTAAAGCTTCCCAAATTGATTAGCTTCATAAAACTATCAAAACAAATAACAATAACAAACAGACCCTATATCTAAATAGAACAAGCTATCCCAACAAAGCTGCAATTAGATTTCATATCTAACATTATTAGACTTCCCACATTTATTAGTCTACACCTAGCATTAAAAATGGACTTGTCTATTATGGTTCTTAGGTCACCTATAGAAGGGGCAAACTAATCCACATAAGGTTACCTTACCTATCCACTAATTTACCTTTCACTTACCACCTATCTTCCCTTTATACCATATTTTAATCAAGGGATTTTGAGCATACTTGACATGATTATGATCAAGACACATGTTTATCAACCAAATTATGCTAATGTGAAGCATTCTAAAGGATTAGTTTTCTTAAGCCAATCTAGCTTTGAATCTCATTTTATCCTTACTAATGAAAAGGAATCATGTTTATTTTCTTATCTTTCATCATTTAGTTCATATAGACATATTTCTCATAAATTCTTATCAATTTTACTACATTTAGTTTGTTGTTTACTTACTTTATGTATTTTTCATATTACATCTCGATTAATCATAAACAACCAACATCAATGGTGAACACAACATTGTAAACCATATCCATAACCACAAAATACATCTATCTATGATCAAAACATCATTAAATCACATCATGTAACATCATATTATAAAACTCATCATATCCATCTATCAACAAACATCATATAAACATAAACAAACCCATCAATAACCCTAAATTCAAACATTTTCTATAATATCCATAAACAAAATCACCATGATCAAAAAATAATATAGCATCCAACCATTCATAATAATAAACATCATATCCATGAACAAAAATAGGACATGATAACCATATTCTAAACATCACATGCATAAGCTACTGATTAAATCATCTCATAAAGCATGCACATAAACCATAAACCATAACATGAACATAAATGACCATAATAATAAATAATAATCAAATATATATAATCATCAACATCAGCATGAATAATCATCATATACATCATGTCCATCAAGTAAAAGATACATGTAAATGTGTATCATCACTCTCTCTCTCTCATATACACTTGTATCATCTGCATGTAGGTTGGTATCAAAATCAAAAACATATACATCATATAATATCATTTATTAGGCCCTTAGGGAACCACTACCACTCACTCCTCCACCTACACTACCATCTGGTGTTGATGCCCCTAATTTACCAACCTAACCCACTATAGAGGCCCATTATCTTGGAGTAGCTATAGATGGCCCACCTAATAAGTTGGATTTATACTCTCCATATTAGAGCTAAAATGGTAACTATGCCAACAATATTTTTTTATAATACCTCAACTCCTCCATAATGGTTAAGTCCCATGTCATAGGAATCATAGTAAGTCCTCTTATTGGTCCTCCTATTGGTGCTACTAGTGCTCCTACCCTCTATCTTAAGGTATCTCTATCCTAGGTCACTAAACCAAGATATCCTTTTTTTATCTCACTCTCCTATCAAAGAGGAAACTTGACAATATAATACGACAATCTATCCCTATAGAGTGTCCACCTATCTTTGTAACCTTATGATCTATGCTTAGGTAGTTACTAGTGCTACCTATGCCTATCTATCCTAGCTATAACCCTATACCAGTGCCCTAATTAGATTCACATCCATGGGATGATGGCCTTGATCACCCCATCCAAAATTGGCCACTATGTATAGGCCCTAATACCATATTTTATATACATCCACCACACCAACATCATCTATCATCACTCTTATTGGTATCTCTTTATGATCTAAAATTGCATCTTTTGGCTACATCTATAGAATTAAAAACTCTATATCCTCCATCCTATATCTCAAGAATGATAGTAAAATCCCCTACATGAGGTGAAACTACCTTTAAACTTATTCAAATGGAATGAGCTCAATCTCACCATCATGCCTCCCATATATCCATTGTAAGCTCTGTTGTGATAAAGTGTTATAACTATACTGGGCCCACCTTAGCCAACCCACATATGGCCTCAAAATGACATCAACCATAACAAAACCCTCCAAGGCATCTCAAAACTAGCCAATGTCCCTCACACCACCACCAACACCTATCAAAGCATAATATACTCTCCATCTTAAGAAAACCACTCTATAATCTATCAGAGTATTGCCATCCCATGGTATCCCCAAAGGTCTCAACACTCAAATTTTCTCATATGGCCAGCAATGGAGCACAAATCCAATACTCATCCCATATTATTTGTATACTTGAAAGGCCTAGAGCTCCCCGTATATCTAGACCAATAACACTAGTGCCCACCTAAACACAATCTTCTTTAGCAGCATCTCCACCAACACTCCTAGTAGCATATATGAAAATCAATCTCTACTTGAATTAGGTAAAGCAAATTAAGACACTACCATTATCATCATTATTAATAAAAAAACATTGGTCCCTCAAAGTCTTTTTTTATAGTGGTCCATAGCTAAAATAACCTGCATAATACCTTTCATAGACCTAATCTACTCCATATATGAAATTCATATGGTAATCCCTCTCATTGTCAATGTGATAAATTGGCTCCCCCTAAATGGGTAGCCATGCAATCCTATGAACATATTTTAAGAGGATGGTCATTTCCCAAAATGGCAATAGAAATGTGTTCATGGCTAGGTCCCATCTTTTGATGAGGGCCATGATCATAGTTGTATCCCATGGTAGGTGTTGATAGTGTCTCATGGCCCCTATGTTAACCTCTTCCATATGCCTCCACTCATCATTAGTCATCCCTTCATAAACCTCTGAAAAGGTCTTAGGGGCATGGCCCCTTATTTGGATCTAATCATGGGCCTAAAAAACCACAATTAACACATGTCACCATTATTCATTTCCAAATCAACCTAATTTACCAACCTATGCTTGAATCTTTCCAACCTATTTCACCTCTACCCTAACCCATCACACCAACATTTACTACCTCTATCACAATATTTACCCTACTCCACATAATTTTTATCACCTAACCTTACCTATCATTTTGATGTTTAATGCTTCTATTACCTAACTCTACCCATTGACCATTTTAACATCTTATCCTGTCAAACCTAAATTTGACCTTTTAACCATTTATAACCACCTTTTAGACACATTTTATACCACTTTAAAAACTTTAAAATCTTTTTTTATCACTTTTTAACAAACTTCCCCCAACCCTTTAACTGCTGATAGTTTGTTAGAACCATCGATGATCTTGTAAGCCCTTCTTACCTCGATGTTTGACCACTGATGGTCATTGTGTGTGACTACCAGTGGTAAAACCCACAAAACTTACCCACCCAAAACTACACTAAAATAACTCATTTCAAACCTACACTCATTCACACTATCCTACAACCTATCCCCCACCTAAAACATCTTTTAAATTTCAAATTCACCCACTAATTTTTCTTAAATTCACCAAAAACCTAAATTATGGAAAAAACACCCTAAACCCTACCCAAACCACTTTCAAAACCTGATATAACTAATTTAAACCTACTCAAATTCAACTTCAACACATCAAAAAAACTAATTATCAATTTTGGAACACCCCCTACCTCATTCCTCAATCACTGTCAAGGTCAGAGCCTACATCCACCTACTCGGTCATGCCCTCATCCACCCTCCATCTTAGTCAAATCCTAATCTCCCTAAACACATGCTCGACTAATAAACTAACTACACCTCAGCACACTCAATTAAATCACCAAGAAATGACAACATACATAAGCACTAGAGCACAAAATATGGAGGTTAAATAGTCAAAAGTGAGAATGATTTTCATTTTCACTTTTTATGTATTAGATTTTTAGGGTTTCCCCCTAACCATTGATGGTCAGGATGACCATCAAGGGTTAACCTTGGGAACCCCTGACTGTCAAAGGTCAAGGTCCCCCACTTTTTTAATTTTTAAGCACCCACCTAGGTGATAAAATATAGAGATTATCTAATCAAACTAGAACTTGAACTTTTAGAGATTACCCTTTTCCAACTAGCCATTAGACCATGTCCGCCTTGACATTAGCCATTTTATCCACACCTACCATATTTTCCATGTTAACCATTTTGATTTTGTACCTAGTGCATGACTAGACCATTTATGTTTTATAAAGGAGTAATTCCTACCTCTGATACCTATAAAAACATTGACCATGTCTAAGAGAGTTATAAAGTGACTTGATCAACTATGGCCAATATTGTGGACTAGTTACTCTATCACTTATTCTTTTAGAACTGACCTTATGTTTACCAACATTGGCAACCCTGGTCTTTGCATGATTTTTACTATCGTACTTAGTCATATTTTATGCACATGTTTGCATATTAAATGCCTAACCATTTTGTCACTACCTAGTGACTCACCATCAATTGCTTATCAAACTTTGACTCAATTTTGGTTTCACCTCATTGATTCCTAGTTTGAGGGGGAACACCTCCTCCCATACTTGATGTAATCATACCTTTGACCAAGCAATCCATTTTTTTTTGTATCTTGTTAATTCAAAGTTGTATAATAAAAGGGGTAAAATATAGACACTAAAAAACTACACATGATAGTTCTAGTTGTTGAAACACCTTAGGACCCCTATCAGACCCTATGACTAGTTAACCATTTAGTTAGCTAACTTATCAACTTAATAGCTTAAAATTTAACCAAAATTTTAAACCCTTTTACCCTTTAACACTTAATCATGGATGGTTAGCTTAACTATCAAAAATTAGCCTGACTGTTGATGGTTAAATCCTCACCTCCTCAACTTCTTAACACATCACGAGCTATGTGCAAGATAAGGAGGCATAATTTAATATATTCACTTTATGTGGTGCTAAAAAAATTCTAATCATTGTGATCAACAACTCACTCTCTAGGGAACCTTCCATCCTCCATCTCTCTTTGATTATAAAAGGAGGGGAGTGGGAAGTGAAAAGGATCCATGTTCAAGCTATGAAATCTTATTGTACATAGGTATTCAAGCTCTCTAAAATATAATCTTCTTCCAATAACTTAACATTAAAAAAAAGACCTAAACCTTTACTAAATTAAATTTTGAGGCCAAAGTATCATTAGTCTAGTAAAATTGCTTCAACCTTCAACCATCAACCAACTATCAAGTTACAAGTATATAAGTACTTTAACATTATTATTTTAGATTTATAACCTCCTTGATCTAATCAAACCTATCTGCATCTTATTTCCTCTCCATTAGATCCTCAACAAAACCTCTATTTTCCCATTTACCTATTTTTTAACTTTTTTTTAATCCCCTTTAGAAACACAAGCAATTTTTAATGATTAGCATAACTTTTGATGGTCACCCCTAACCATCGATGATTATCTAATTATCACATTCAACTTAACTACAAACAGTTCACTTGACCATTGACAATCACTATGGTAGAAAATAACAAGTTATTTTCAACCCCTTACCCCCAACCAAACCTAACTTTTTGTGTTCTTACCTATTAATAAACCTCTTTCTAATTTTCAGAATTAGATACCTCCATATTAGCATTAGTATTGACCCACTTTTGCTACATTTATTCATTTTTTAACAAACATTCTACTTTCTTCTTGTATTTCATTTCATTTACCTTATGCAAGTACTTTACTTTATCATTTTAAACTTGATTGCTATCAATAGTGGATTGACAACCTCCTAGAAAGCATATGCTTCTTAGATCTAGCTCATGCTAGGTAGTCCACTTAACTACCTTGATAATGATCCCCTTTGTTAGTGCTTTCTTATTTTTAGGTTATTCCTTCCTATCCAAAGAGGAGTTCTCAATATTCATCTGGATTATGTGTGCATCTCCAACCAAGTATTTCTACCACACCCTTATTAATAGTTTCTTATCTTCTTCCAAAATTAATAAATGATAAGAAATTTGTTAAAAAATTAAAAATAACATCTCTTACAAAGTATGTACCTACATTTTGTCAAAATTATAATTACTATACCTAGAATAAGACATCCACTATCTAACACTACCTACAACTACAAGGTGCTCGATAGATGGAAGTAAAAGAATGTTTTACATTTATTTACAAAAAAAAAAATTACATCTCAAATAAGTCAAGCATAAATAAATCCAAACATGATATTTATCCTCTTAAAGTTCACAAGAATAATTTATACAACCTTGACTTGATTGAATCCATTTTACAATAAAATTATGGGATCAAATACCGAACTCATTCTCATTCATATGGGTCTATGGAGGAGATATAGATCCATCCATAAATATGTAGAAATGAGTTTAATTTTAAAATATGGTTATTTAGGCAACCTAAACCCTGAGTCTTATATTTACTTGGCTAAGTATTAATGGCCATTATTACACACCAAGGCTTGACTACCATTTTAATCATTCAACAACTATATAAATTTTCCTAGCTAAAATAAGATTTCCAAATATTTTTTATAGACCAAAATAATTAAATAACATAGTGCATATGTATTTAGGCAAAACCCACAATGTTTATATGGCTTGAAATTTCAATACACCACTTTCCTAGTTACTAAAGATAATGATGGCCAACACTTATCAAATGCCCAAAATGGTATTTTATCCACCTAGCTCCTTGATAATCTTTACCACTTATTCTTTCTTTCTCATGTTTTTATGTGATTCTTCCATTCTCCCTCTCATATTCATTTCTCCTACAACTCTAAAATTTATCCATCACATGTCTCAAATTCCATAAATGCATAACCATTTTCCTAAAATTAGTTTTACATTCCACTAAGACTATTTGGCATGGTGGCTACATGCCAAACTTCATGAACTCAACTTTCCATTAAATGGTGAAGTTAAAACCCACATTAATAGAAAAAAGACCTAATTTATTCCCAAGACTTTAAGATAACTCTAATATTCAGGTTCAAATTTTTGCATGGAAATTATTCATGCCAAAATATAATTATTATCCAAACTAGAACCTTCTAAACCATTTTCCTATGTTTTTTTATTAACTTTACAAAATAAAAATTGTTTGGGTATCTTTTGTCCCATTTTCCTAGGATACCAAAAAGGGGATCTTTAAATCTAATAAACTTTGAATATTTATTTATAAAAAAATGGGTTAGATAACATCCAAATCCTTATTCAATTTAAAATTAATAAATTAAATACATTTTTAATCATAACTCAACAAACCATAATTTAGCCTACATACTAGTTTCATAGATATTCACATAATAAATATGCATATCAAGGTCAATAAATAACACTAACATGAACATCCATATTCAAATAGGTTTGTCAAAAGCATAAAAAGTTTATGATCTGTGACCCATGTAGAGCATGCAATTATAACCAAACTAAGAGATAGTTAAAAGCAATCACATAACACATTTACAAAATACCAAAAACACCAACATTTCAACATGAAATTTGTAAGTGTGTGTGAAGGTTTAGGTTTCATTATTTTTATCCCCATTTTCAAAATTTTCATTCTCCTCCCCTATGATTTTCTCACTCTATCCAACTTAATCAGGGTGAGACATTCCTCCAAGAACCTCAATCAAGTAAAATAATAATTAGTCTAAACTTTTGATAAGATAATAAAAATACTCAAAATGTATATACATCAAGTAAAATACTATATTAAAATTAAAATATACAAATTAAATCATCTCAACATAATATTACAATACACAATAGTATACTATATACAAATACATGTAAAGATTTCCTCAAATCATAATAAACCATGAATGAAAGAAAACTAGTTGTCTAATTAAATAGTATCCAAATATACCATCAAAATCAAAAAAATAACTAATCAATAGTTTATTTCATTGCCTAATACTAAGGTGACTTATAAATAGTAGGATGGTATGTAACACAATTGCATATTTATGTGCTTAATTTAGGGATATACAATGCTAAAATCATGAATAATGTCATATATTTTAATCTTATTCCTAGAGATGTATTTTATATGCCTCTGCCATCTGAATTAATCATTTAGCATTTTAAATTACTTGGTCATGAAGATCCTCAAAAACATGTCCATTCAATATATATTTCTATAAGAGACAATGAAAAGTGTTTCTTAGTTATTTAAGTTATTTATTAGCACTTAAATTGGAGTTTAACCCTAAACTTTTATTTGTGGCATAGGGTTAAGAATATATAAATAGTTAGATCACAAGGGTGATAAACTAATCTATAGTAGGCCACTTATTTTCAAACTTAGATAAATGATTATTATGATTTATAATAATAATATATTATAAATATATAAATTATTAAATTTGAAATATGTTCAATTGATATTAGTACCAAATATAAAGGTTACTTAGCTTGGTTTACTATACACAAATAAATATAGACTAGAAATAGGTGGGAAGTATACAATATAAGTATTCGATATTAGTCATCATATTTTTAAAATTTTAATTATATAGTTTCAAACACTACCATTAGATCTATACACTACTTTTGATGACAAGGCATGGCTATGATATAAGTGTCTAACATAAAATCATGACTAGATCTCAATGTGACTGAATTTGATGTTCTAGGTTTTTTGTCACCTTTATTTTTATATACTCACATATAGGATATATGTTATCACTCTTTTCCAATTGATTAAACTATATCTATTCACCCTTATTCACCATTATAATGAGTTTTCTAAAAATGGGTGAGTGGGCTCATGGTGTCGAGATGACCCCAAATACATCTCTATTAATGAGCACTACTTATATATCCAATAATCCATGGATGGCCTTAGAATTATGTATTTATCCCCTATGTGTGGTAATGTGTGTGAATAAGGTTAAAATGTACTATATAAATATGCATGAAATGATCTAGCTTATAACTTGATAAATATCTCTCTGGGCTATTTGAATGCTTTAGACCTATAACATGAATAATCCTATGCCGATATGCACATAAGGATTAATATGGAAGAATAACTTGGTTATATAGTTTGTTGATTATGTTTTATTAGGTATTTGATTGGAATTTTCTAGATGACTAATGAGAAGGCTTATACTTGTATTTATATCACATGTTTTGAAAATATCTCACAATATGGTTCAATAAGATAAACATGTTAACCCATATGTTCTGATAATTTTACATTTGGATAATATTTTACAACTACACAATAGATAAGGATATGAAAACTAAAATCAATTATAGTGTCCCTCTATAGATAGTAATGTCCAAAAGACTAGAAAATAGGTTAAAAATTGAAAATTAGAGTGAATTATGTTTATAATGTTTTAGGATTTGTATGAATTTTAGTGGACTTGGGTTATTATAATGATATAGATAAAATTAAGAGATAATAATTTAGGCATAGTGAGATGGTGAATGTGATTCTTTTGGTAGTAGGGAGGTCTATAAATAAAGGGTATAACCTTGATTTATATTTTAAAAATGTACAAGATTGAGATGCTATAAATATTTAGTTTTAGTAGCTACATTTCCCGCCATCCTTATTTAATCTATTAATGTATAAAGATTAAATTAGTTGTTTAAATGAAATAAATGTGTACCTAGGTGTGTACAACACACCTTGACTTTGCTTGAGTCCAAATTAATGTTTTTATGGTGTATGACCTATGACCAAGAGCATGTAAGAATATAAATCAGTGCATATTATCTAAAATTTGAAATAATTGAAATGGTTGAAAAGAAAGAGAGAATGTAATGAGTACACCTTTTTGTTGATCTAACCATGTTACCTCTTGATTCATTGACTTGCTAAAGATGATTAATTATGAATAATTAGAGCTATAAAAAGGTTTAGATCTAAACCTTGGAGATTTAAAGAGGGAGATTATAATGTATTATAAATCCAATCTAATGCAAGTATGAGTTATGAAACATCCATTGAGATCATTATATCTTAATCACACAACTCAAGTGTGAATATGTAATCTAGTGAGGGTGAGTGATTTAATCAACTCATCCTATAAATATAGTGAGTTTGTATGATTTAATAACTCTAACCTATAAATATGGTGAGGTTAAATTATTTTATCACTTCAACCTATAAAATGAACCAAACTACTGGAATAGCTAAGGCTTGATAATAATAGATATTAGTGTAATTGGTGCATCCTAAAAAATAGTATAATTGGTAAATTTGAATCATGAAATTGAACTAGAGGTCATGTATTTATGACATACCTCCAATGAAATATAGAGATGATGAGTAAGTGTGTAAGTTAGGAGGTCATGTTCTTATGAAACATCCCTACTTAAATATGTAGATAATGAGTAAGTGTGTAAGTATGAAGGTCATGATTTTATGGCATGCCCCCCACCTTTTTAGGTGAGGTAGAAAGAAACTAATAGGTACCTCACATCAAAAGGATAAGGTAACTATATAATATATGTATGAATCATGTATAATATAGGGATTGTATTTCAAAGTAGATATATCAATGAATATCACAATATGTGATCATATCAAGTCCTAAGATGCACACTATAGATCATGGTAATGTTTAGAGAGTAACAATATAAGATTTGAAAAAATTCAAGTAAATAGATAAGAACACTCAATGTAATATAATATAAGGTTCCAAGGAGACAATAAAAGGGGAATGCTAAAATCCATATAATAAAAAATAATGACATATTTAAATGTCCATACAATGGCATATTCAAATGTCTAATCAACATAAAATGGCACAGGGGCCAAAAAATAAGGAACATATTCAAATGTTCCACAAGAAAGATAATATAAAGTAATGGAAAACACTCAAGGAAGTGAAAAAATTATGAATCATAAGCAACCAACATAAACATATCATACTAATACCTTCATATATGTGTTAGTAAAAATGTTATGTAACATAGCATATCATGTACACTATGAAAAATATGATCATGTATATAAACATGTGTAAGAGTTAGTATGTAATTTTAAACATGATAATGTAGAAATGATCATAAAGGATATGTAACCTATATCAATCATGATCAAAGATGTATATGACCCTAACGTATTCTATGACATGGGTAGATGAAAGGTTCAATATCTGTAAGTGTATATATCATGCATCTGGGTATGCCTCTATCACACTCAAAGATGTGCAAAACATATGTGTATATATAAATTAAATGAAATGATATGTACTTAACATCAAGAAAATAACATAGGTGCCATGGATCTAATAAAACATGAGAATGTTGAGTATTTTATTTTTTTGAATTATTTGAAGGGTTTTGTATTTGTTTGAATATTTTTTTTGATTTTTTGATTTTTTTGTGTTTTTGGAATATTTGAAAAATAAAATTCTAGCCTATGATACCATCCAATGGATAGTCATAAGTAACTCAAAACTTGAAATATGGTACTTCAAACTAGTGGTATTACTAAGGAGAATGCATAGGTGTCATATTTGAATTTGTAGAATATATGGTACTATATAATAAGAATCTATTGTTGTGAAGAAAAAATAGGAGTAGGATTTCATGGAACCCATCATTTAGTGCTTTGTGGTTTCTTTGGAGTAGTATTAATTTAAACACGTTTATTTTTTTATGTAACTAAATATGATATGTAAGAGTCGATGAAGATTTTGTGTAATCCACTATATATTTATAGTTAAAAGACTTCTCAAGTATAGTTTACCTAAGAAAGGTATTTCCCATTTCTTATCCTTTTTTATAAGATTAATTGTAGTAGGTTTGATAATTAATTATCTTAGAATAAATTTATATTGTTTAAGTGTATGTTCATATGGAACTCTAAAAACTATGTTATAAGTCTTCATAATTATAGGATAAATTGTATATTGAAGTGTATTGATATTACCATATAATGGGTATTCATAATGTGATGGTGGAGGATATGCCTTATATACCATTTTCCATTTTGGCTATTCTGTATAATGATCCTACAAAGGATTGTTAAGTATTTTTTATTTTCATGATCACTTTATTTTGAACCTGAATCCTTTGGAGAATCATAAAAACTAGTATGTTGGTTATCAATAAGATCTTGGATATTATGATTAAGAGTATAATATTTGTTTTTAGAATGACCAAAGCTTTAGTGATAGTCACAATAAGCATTAAAATCATATCCTTTTAGTAGAGGTCAACTCATATCAACCTCTATAGGATGAGGGAGAGATATGGGTAGACACCCTATAAACTTCTTATGTAATGAAGATGGATACTAAGGTAATCATGTAAATTTTATCTTAGGGGCATTGGATAATAAGATCCAATTGGATTTTTTTGACATAATATATATTGGTATTTTTGTATCCATTCTAACCATTGCATCCATATTTCAATGAACAAATATTTTACTATGCAAGGGACATCTATGTTTAATGGTATATTGGAGTTGTAAATATTTAGTTTGATAAGATATGTTATGATTTATCCAGTTTATTTATCTTATTATAGATGACACATGGTTTTTGAATAATACTGGGCAAGGTTTTGGTATGCAATATTTTCAAAAGAAAATCTTTGTATTTAGGAGAGTTGAGTATCAAATAAAAAATTGAGATAACATCATTGAGTGAGATTCAAGATTAAATACCATTGATAATGACTATATGTACTCCATTTTTTGTTATTTTAGATTGGATATTTATTTGTGTGGATAAAGTAAATCTTGAATAATTATATCATTTGATGGTATTTCTTTACTCTATAAAGTAATAAGATATGCATTGCTATTTAGATCTTGAATAATATCCTTAAAAAACCCAATGTTATGTCACTTAGTACCTTGGTTTTGTATAATGCATCATATAATATATTTGTATAGATAGTTTACTATTTCAAAAGTTTTTGGATTGAAATCCCAATATTTTTATTGTAAGATCAATCAATAAGAGTATATTAATTAGAGTATTTTACTAGATTATGGATTGATTTGATGACATATGATAAATAACAAGTAATGATGACTGTCATATATTTGACATGAAATAAATAGTAGATGTATCCATATTAAACATGATTTTAGGAAAAGAAAATTTGTTTTCTAAATTTTGAATATTTTTTAAATTAGAAGTCAAATATTAGAAAATAGTAAATCAAGAAACCTTATGTCAATATAAGGTTTGAATACCAGAGGTTAGGTTCACAAAAAATTCAACCCTAAATTTTTGATATGTTGGATAGGGTTAAGACTATATATACTGTTCAAGCACAAGGGTGATAAACTAATCTATAATAGGATAATTAATTTCAAAAATAGATAAATGAATATTATGAATTATAATATTGAGATATGATAAATATAGAAAGTACTAAATTAAAAATATGTTTAATTGATTGTAATACCAAATAGAGATTATATATGTGGGTTTACTATGTGAAAGTAGATATGGACTAGAAACCTATGGGAAGAATACATGATTAGTATTTTTGATCATTCATTAGATTATATAAATTATACTTCTTTAGCCATGAATGCTACTATCAAATATAGTGTCTAGATGTGATGCAGGCGTCCAATATAAAATAATGACAATCTTTATGTGAACAAATTTGGTTTTTTAAATTTTCTATCACCTTTATGAAGATATATTTAGATCTAGGATACAGGCTATCACTCTTTTCCAATTGATCAAACCCTAACTCTTCACCCTTATTCACCCTTAGAAGTATTTTACTAAATATAGGTTAGTGGGCTCATGGTGTGAGCTAACCACAAAGATCCCTTTGTCAATGAATGCTACCTACATAGAAAATAATCCAAGAAGGGCCTTCAACATATGTAGTTCTCCCCTATGTGTGGGAATGTGTGTGTATAAGGGTGAAATATAATATATTAATATGGATGTAATGATCTATATTATAACTTCAAAAATATATCTCATGGGTGTTACAAAAATGATTTTTTTAACACCAAGATAAATATCTATGGTAAAACTACTTAATCAAAGTTTAACATGGAAAGATGAAGCAAGATACATACCTATGTTCATTTCCAACATAGGAACCATCACTTCATTAGTGATATAATAGTTTCTATTTGAAATAGTTTCCTTATAAAAATCCTTATGAGATATTTAACTTTGATCACTTTTAATGTTATTTTAAATTTAGTCATTAACAAAGAATATATTAGCATTTAGAACCATTAATAGATTAATATGAATCTTATATTTTTAGTCCAATTAATACTCCATCCTATAATTTCAAAATATTTCATTCTTAATAATCCTTAAGAGTTTATTATATTTAAATTTATTATTTGAAAGTCCTTAAAATAATATCATCAATAATTCTATCTTCACTATGGGGACTTGGATAGTTTAAGGTACTTTTAAAGTCTTTATGTAGACTTAAGGTGAACATGTCATAACACAATGATACACAATAATAATTAACATAATTGGTCTTGATTAAGTAGTATAATTGTTCCACTTAGGGACATAAATGAAAATACATATATTTATATTATCTCTCAAATGAACCTTAACAAATTAATTCAAAACAACCAGTTATCTATTTCAGTATATTACTAACTCAATACCATCTTTATGAGATTAAAATATTGATAGTATTGAATAGTCATACAAATTTTATCAATATTTATAACCACATAGTCAAATTATACAATAATTAAATGAACTTTTTCATCCATCCAAAGAAAATTATCCTCCTAAATTTAAGCATAACACTTAATAACTTTTAAGCATACATATACATATTATAATATTTCTGATTTAACTTGTTTCCTTTATTCAAGTTACATAAAATTAATCCATTTAGGTATAATAATGTAAGGTTTAAATGAAAATATGTATTTAAACAAATATTCAATCCATAAAATATTTAATAAAAAAATTGTTCAATAATAATTCATAGATTACAATAGTCGACATCATTTTACTAGTATTTCAATGATTTAATGAATATACTAGTCAACTTATCAATTTTCATACATAAATTGCTATAACAATGAATGATATAAAATATCAACCTCCTCTTTATAAATACAAAACAACTTAACTTATCTATGCATAACTTTACATTTCATATCATAACACAACTTAGATATAATCAATCAATTAAATTATACATCAATTCATTCCACAATCAACTGTTAGAATAATTTATCTAGAATAATTACAACAAATAATCTCCTACATAAAAAAAATTTAATCAAATACGCACCTCTCTAGTCTCAATGAGAATAACCATAAGTGTCCTTAGACCAACCCATCCATTAGTTGGATGTGATTCCATCTAGACAAGAGAGTGAGGGAGGTACAATGGTTATTAAGCTTAACTCAACAAAAAAAATGATGAAAACATTCAAACAAGATTATTTACATTCATGGTAAAACCTTTGCAATTATCCTAAGTGTTGAATTCAACTCATATTGGAACTTTATAAGATTGAATATTATGAATGTAATCCATGGCTTTGTAGTCCCAATCCCCAATCTATCATTAGGGTAAAACAACCAAAATAAATGCAATTGTATTACTTATACTAACCCTTAATACAAATAAAAAACAAATCTTACAAGTAATTCTAAATTCAATTTATCCATTAATTCTATAATGAATTTAATTTAATTATACATTTGATAATATAATCATGCCTAAAACACATCATAAAATGATAATATCTCAAAATAGAGTCCAAATAATGTCTAAGTAATAGTTTGATAACAACTAAAATAACTAAGTAACATGCCAAAAAATAATCAAATGTACAACCAACAGTGCCATATAAATAATTAGATCACATAAAACTAAGGTCATGACATCATACCCCTCTCAAAAATAAGTCATTTCAATGACAAAATTCCAAGGATAATTCTCCCTAAAAATATGATCATCTTCCCAAGTACCATTTCAATCAGTTAATAGATCCCATTGGACCAATTTTTTTGAAATCTCTCTATTTGTAGTCTAATTATATGATGGTCTAGATTCTTTACTAGGTATAACTACATCTTTTCCTCTTTCAAAACCTAAAGATTTTTCTAATCCAAAATGTGAGAAGTATCATATAAATATTATTTAATAAATCAACATGAAAAACATCATGAATCCTAGAAAGAGATGGAGGAAGGGTTAATTAGTAGGCAACATGGCTGATTCTTTATAGAATGTCAAAGGTTACAAAAAATTAAGGAACCAATTTAGAATATTTTATTGATTTAATATAATTTTTATGTGGTCTTGATCCATAAACTGACACTTATTTCCATGAAAAAAGAGTTTACCTTGGATCCTTTAGTCAAATCACATAATTTCCTAAAACATTCATGAAAATTAAACTGAATTTGACCTTTTATCTTATTTTAGCTAATTATGCATTCAATAATGATTAATAAACACGATTAATCAAAATTCAAGAAAATAATGCACAAACACAATCAACTCATGACAAGCACTTGATAATGGAGTTCAATAATGCCTACATCTCGAGGTTCACTTGTAGTACAAACTGATCCATTTCCTTGAAAAGTGAGTACATGTCCAATTCTTCATGATTATTAAATGGATAATCTAAGATTACACACAACTTGAAAAACAAAGCTTTATAAATTCTTGGTAAACCCATGAACAAACCTTCCACCTTATTTTCATGTGAATACAATCTTGCAATCCTGTGGATTTCTACCAAAGGTCTCAAAAATGGACTTTTAAAATGGTCTTACAAAAATTGTCACAAGGATTTCAACATACCATTGAAATCATCTCAGAGTGTAGGACAAATCCCTAGTACACACTAAGAAGTGAAAATCTCTCCAAGTCCCTCAAAATTTGATATTTCACAAACTATTTATTATGGCCTATACATGGTCTACTCTATTATTCACTTTGAGGCATTAAAAAGTGCATCAAAATACCTCAAATATAGACACTCAGTATATGGATATAATCAGCTCTAGCTTTGGCTCTTTGACTTTGGCTCTTATTTCTTTGAATCTATATCTCAGCTCTTTGGCTTTGGCTCTCAGCGCTTCAACTTTGGCTATTTAGCTCTGGCTCTTCAACTCTTGGCTCTAGATCTTTGGCTTCGGCTCTTCAGCTCTGGCTCTGCCATGAGAGCTTTGAGACTTTGGAATGAAATCACTGAATTATAATTCCAATTCCTAATGATTTCCAAATAACCTCTCACCCTTTTATATAGTTATGGGAGGTCTACTTTTTTTGATTGGGATGATTATCCATAATATTTTTAAATAAATTTCATAATTATCCCATACCCAATTTTTATGGTATTTTAAATTATCCATTACATTTTAAAATATGGGGTGATAATTATTCCCCAATTTATGATGGTTTATGTTTATTAGACTTTAATAAGGTGGAATTTACAAATATTAATGACTTGGGTCGAGCCATATTGTCACATCACTTTATTGCCACATCATCAAGTTTGACCATAACTTTGATTGGTCATAACTTTAGCATACAGACTCCATTTTTTGAACTTTAAAATGTACCATAAAGATATCGATGAGATCTACACCATGGAACTTATTTGAAAACATTCCATGCTGGTAAATATTTTTAGTTTGACCATATTTGACCACCTATTGATTGACTTTGATTGGAACTTTGACTAGCTACATAAGGAGCATATGAGCTCCATTTCTCATATTCTACATACTGTTGGAAATCTCTCAATGGGCCCTACATGATGGTGTAGGTTTTAGTCTACTTTATAATCTTTTTTGAATTGTCCTCTAGATCAATTCTCTGTACTAAGAGGGCTTTTGATCTACCAAAATCTCTTACCTAACTTCATCATCTAAAATGATAGTTAATTCTAAAGAATTATGATGGGTCTTATCAGTCTACTCAAGTTCCACAACTACACCTAATTTTTTTAGAATAACTAGTTGATCACACCTTCTATAATTCCTCTACTATTGTATGATCATTAATATCCTCTCCATAGAACTAGATTTTGGAATGCAATGACTTCTTTTGTTGTACAACTTCATAAGAACCTCTACATAAATAATCCTAGTGATCTCCTTTATTACTGCTAAATGGTCCTCTGCAACATATCAAGTGCATAACCTAAATCATAGCATAGAGATAATAGTATCAAAATATGGTTCATAACTCAAAAATGTAAAAAGGACCTAAAACAAGACATGATTTATATTGAATCCTACAACTGCTAATAAGGTCACAATATATTAAATTATCTGCCCATTATCACATCCTGTAAGCGGTGAAATGACAAACACTGAAAAAATCACCAATGTAATTATAAGACAAGTTTGTCAAAATAAACAAAATACAATATAGGTTGTGACAATTTCATAATACATTGACCCAATGGGTTTTATCAATGCATCCAATCACACACATTCCATAAATAGATGCATTCTAAAAATAACAGTTATTCTAAAACAAGTATTGTAGGAAAGTTGAATCCTACCCAATAGCCTGTGCAACTATTGTTAAATATCCAAAGTTGATCAATAAGTTAAATTCCTTAATAATTCAATAATAAACTCATAAATCTAATACTATAGATTCCAAAAATAGATCTTTCCAAAACATAAGTGTGAGAATTAAAAACTTCACATGATGAACCTATCTCAAAGTGTTCCCACAATAACATCTCCAAAATGGATATATCAAAGCATGGGTAAATGTCCTTTGTCAACATACAATAAGAATTCCTAACAATGATTTGAAACATTAATCCACTAATCATGACATCATGAAATTAAGAAAATATTTACTAATTCTCTTAATCAGATTCTTCTATTTAGGGTGTTCAATTTCCTTAGTGGATTTACTGACATTTACATGGGCTGATTGAAAAAAAAATTCATTAATTACCTTATCAACAGGTTTATAGACCATCTTATTCTTCCCATTATCAAGATGATGGGATGGTTGAGGTTTCTAACACTTCTCAACCTGATGTCCACTCATGTGATAATAAGTGCAAACATTTTTCTTCTTAGGTGAGGTCACGCTTCTGTAATTTCTCGCTTTGTCAGTATAAGAATGGTCTTTATCACCTACAAGTTGCTTCAATAAAGCTTGTCTTTTCCAAAAATATGTAGTATAAAGTTTATTCAATCTATAAAATGTATAAGGAAAAGAATGCAACATATTCTAAATATTAAAACCAAATTTATTAAATGGCAAGAATGAATCAAAAGTCTTGGAATTCACAATCCTATTGGTGCCTTTTCTAGTGTAAGATTGAGGAGGTGGAATCTCAATACCTCTTTTACTTATTTTCTAACACCATTCATCATTCCTTCATAAGGAGGAATTCTGGTCTGCTAGTGGCCTTAGATCTTGGCTGTGAGAAGCTTGTCCTCTTTCATTAATGGAGGAACTCTCTAATGTCCAATTTCTCACTAGAATAACCCAATCCTACATGGTGAGATATATGGTCCAATTTCTCACTAGCATAACCCAATCCTGCATGGTTAGATATATGCTTTACCTATATTGGGTTAACAATACCTTGGCCATTTTTACCAAGGTCCCTTCCATAAAATCCCATTTTTAATAGTAGTTTCGATCCAGTGCCCTTAGTGTGTTTCTCAAAACTACCAAAAGAAATATCTGAAACATCTAAAATTGAAGGGAAGAAATTACCAGATGAACAACTTACTATGCAATCATATGTCATAGTACCTATATTTGAAGTGGAAGGTAATTGATGAAGATAATGTTTATCTTCATCTTGCATCTATGCCAAGAGCTCATCCTTGGCTTGTAGTTTTGATTTTAAGTGGGAAATCTCCTCTTCCAAGGAGTAAAAATGAGTTCACAAGAAAGTATTTTCTTTCTAGATCTATTGATTAATTTCTTCAATCTCATTAAGCCTCTCTATTTTCAAGGATTTACCCATGGCTTCTTATTCCCTAAAAACAACCTAATTCTATGAACTACACACTACAAATGGAATATTAATAGGCCCAAAAATTTCTATAATAATACTATAAACCAAATTTAAAATAATTGATATCAATCCACATAATCAGAAGCTAACCTAGCATACTAACTACTTTGATACCAAACCTAATCCATAATCTGACACTTGTTTTCATGCAAAAAGAGTTTACATTGGATCCTTTAGTTAAATCACATAGTTTCCTAAAACATTCATAAAAATGAAATTAAATTTGACCTTTTATCTTATTTTATATAATTATGCATTCAATAGTGATTAATAAACATGATTAATCAAAATGTGGAAAAAAATGCACAAATAAAATTAACTCACGACAAGCACTTGATAATAGAGTTTGATAATGCATATATCTCTAGGTTTGCTTATAGTATAAACTAATCCATTTCCTTGAAAAGTGAGTACATGGCCAATTCCTCATTATTATCAAATAGATACTCTCATATTGCACACAAATCAAACAATAGAGCTTCAAAAAGTCTCGATAAAGCCATGAACAAACCTTCCACCTTACTGTCATGCGAATGCAATCTCACAATCCTGTGGATTTCTTCTAAAGGTCTTAAAAATATAATTTTAAAATGTTATTAAAAAATAATCATATGGATTTCAACATACCATTGAAATCATCTTAGTGTCTAGGACAAATCCCTAGTTTACACTAAGAAGTGAAAATCTCTCCAAGTCCCTCAAAACTTGAGATTCCACAAACTTGTCTATTATGGCCTATACATAGTCTACTCTATTATTCACTTTGAGGAATTAAAAAGTGCATAAAAATACCTCAAATATAGACACTTAGTATATGTTTTGAATCATCTCTATCACTGGCTCTTTGGCTTTAGCTCTTAGCTCTTCAACTCTGGCTTTTTGGCTCTGACTCTTTGGCTCTTTGGCTCTCGGCTCTAGATCTTTGTCTCTAGCTCTTCGACTCTAGGTTTACCATGAGAGAATTGAGACTTTGGAATAAATTCAATAAATTCAAATTCTAATTCTCAATGATTTCCAAATAACCTCTCACCCCTTTATATACTTGTGGGAGGTCCACTTTTTTTGATTGGGATGATTATCCACAATCTATTTTTAATAAATTTCATAATTATCCCACACCCAATTTTTATGAGATTTTAAATTATCCATTACATTTAAAAATATGGGGGGGGGGGGGGGTAATTATTACCCAATTTATGACATTTTATGTTTATCTCCCTTTACTAAGGTGTAATTTACAAATATTAATGACTTGGGTCAAGCCATATTGTCATGTCACTTTATTGCCACATCATCGAGTTTGACCATAACTTTGATTGGTCATAACTTTCATATACAAACTTCATTTTTCAGACTGTAAAATGTAATAGAAATATATTAATGATGTGTACACCATGGAACTAATTTTGAAACATTCCATGCTAGTAATTTTTTGTATTTTGACCAACTTTGACTATTTGTTGACTGGCTTTGACTAGAACTTGTACTGGCTGCACAAGGAGCATACGAGCTTCATTTCTTACATTACATATACCATTTAAAAGGAATCAATGAGCCCTACACAATGGTGTAAGTTTTAGTCTATTTTTAAATATTTTATAAATTTTCCTTTGGATTAGGTCTAGTACACATAAATACTTTCTCACAAACATTAAATTCATGAGGATTTAATTTTAAATTTGTATAGTTATTTTGTCTATCTAAATTACCCTTCATATTTTGTCAAATCAATGTCATTTACACACCATATTATTGTATAATATCAGGGATAGTAATGGATCTATTTTCCATGGTGTTTCATCTAAGAGGAGTTATGCATTTACACCCATACAAAGCTACAAATAGATCAATTTTAATCATAGAGTGATAAGAGTTACTATAATAAAATTCAATCAAATGTAAGAAATATTACCACTTGTTTTGTTCATATATTACATACATCTCTATCATATCATCAACCATTTAGTTAAGCCTCTCTATTTGACCATCCATTTTTGGGTGATATGAGGAGATAAAGTTTAATTATGTTTCAAATGTTATAATCAAGGTTCTCCAAAATATTAAAGTAAATAACATATATTTGTCATATAATTACCTCTAACATGGCATACAATTGAACTAATTCTTTACAAATTATTTTGTAAACGCATCATCATCATTAGTTAGGTTTCCATTAATAATGGTTGTAATTTTATCAATCACAACTAAAATAGTGTCATTCTTACTATGTGACTTTGGTAAACTAACAATGAAATCAAGTGAAACAAAAACTCACTTACCTTGTGGAATTTAAAGAGGATAAAGAAAATATCCTAGATGAAAATATTCAAATTTCACCTACTAACATTAGAAACATTTTTCCAACAACATTATGCTTGGCCAAGCCAAAAGTAGTGTGTTTTCAGCTCATGTGTCATCTTTGACACCTATATGAGAAAAATGAGGTCTAGCATGCACTTATTTCAAAAAATTATTCTACAATTCACTTAACTTGGGCATAAATATTCTATTTTCTCTACTTTTTTAGATTGATTTTAGGGATTTGTAGACACTAGAATTATGCACCATGGCTGAGTCTAGTATCCTAAAATCTTGAAATAGGTTAAGTCTAAAATATGGTATAACTCTCAAAAATATATAATTTTCATCATAACTCCTAGAGGTCCAAAACCCATCTCAAACATCCTAAAAGTATATACATAAAATATAAATAAAGTATAAGAAAATAAATGTCCATATATATATGTAAAATTTTATGTATATACTATCTATTTCACCTATGGTAATTACTAATTACCATGTTAATTACTAATTACCATGGTAATTACTAATTAACATGGTAGTTATTTAACCATTTATAATCCTAAAATATCTAAATAAAATCCTTTTTAACCAAGTAAATAACATCCTTAACAAACTTATTCCTATCCAAAACCCATGTAAATAATGTAGCTTGTTATTTGGCTTGTTTATTTCATGGTTAAGAATAGTTAAATCTCATGTAATCAAAAAAAGGTGAATTTAAAATGATCCATCCATGATTGGCATTGATTCTCTTAATCTACATCAATCCATAAATACCTATGCATTACTCTTTATAAAGACATGATTTTGATTGCAGAAATGTTGAAGGAATACTCCCAAAAGTTTGCCTATGTTGTTGATGCTTCATGAAAATATACATTATAATAAAAGATCTTTATATCCTTTTTGAATCCCAAAATTCAAATCAAATATCATGTTTATCCCACAAAGAGACTGGAATTCATAATATCCATTAAAAGATGGTAGCATAGTCTAGGTGAGTTTATTTTGTTGATTATCTTAATCTAAACTCATCTTAATTTTATTATTTATATCTATCTACACTTATAAATCTTTATGAAATGTTAATTTTATCCTAAATCATCCTTTAAGCTTTGATCCTCATGGAATCATCACCAATTCCTTTAAATCAACATCGATTCATATAGAATCATCACTAATCAAGCTGTATGTTTTAATTATTCTATTTTAGAACCTGAACTAGTTTTAATAAAATTAATTAATATTAATCAAAGAATCTATATCTATTTATCTTAATAATTTGAGTCTATCTATATCATTTATCTTACCAAGTTATCTTTGATGTGATCTGCATATTTTAAATATCATTTTGTAATCTCTTTTATCTTTCATATATATCTTTTAATATTTTTCATTTTTATCTACTTAAGTACATAAACAATGGACTGACATCCTTCTAAGGAAGTGTACCACTTTCTAGAACTAATATTGGATCAGGTAGTCCACCCAAATATCTATTAATCCATTTATGTCAAGTATTCATATATGTGTAAGTTAGCCTTCCTAGCTAAAAAGAGTTCTCACTATCACTGAATTCAAGTGGCGCACAATTTTTTTCCAAACCATAGGTATACACATAAAAAATTTTAATTAAAGTTTTTAGTAAATCACATTTAAATTCAAACAAAATGAAAAAACTACTAGAATAGGATTATGGGATCCTTACCTAATATCAAATTTACTTAAAAAATTAAAAAGACCTAGATTAATGGCATAACATTAAGGTATATGACCAACATAATACTTATAAAACCAACTATCATGACTATTAAAAAATAATTCAACTTATCAAAAATAATAAAAAATACTAAATATAAGCTAAATTTATTATTTTCATCCCTTATCATGTTGCTATGAGATCTAAGAATCCTCAAAAAAGGGTTTGATATAAAATGCCCTCTTTTCTTATTTATTAATATCATCCATTCTTTATATTTACTCAAAGAATTTATTTCCAAACTTGGATTAACATACATTTCCTTAGAAGGATCTTGGGTTCTAAGGCACGGCAGTGGAAGCTTCATCTTTCTGCACGGTTCAGCTCCTCTACCTCTATTTTTTGTCTGATGGCTGTCGTGCTGACCATTACCCAGATCTGAGCGGGTCACTATTTCTTTTTGGAGATATCTGGATAGCCAAGGTGGCATTTCCCTTGGGAGTGGGGGAGATCTTTGTGAATGCTTGGGTGTATGGGTTGGGCGGTGGTGGCGACGGGTCCAGAGGTAGGGTCTTTCCTGGTGGTGTTGTCTGCTTTGGGCAGTACATTGGTACGTGGCACTTAATGTAGATCTATTTTTCTACATGTTTTTTCTACTTTGATTTTTTCTGCCAGTTTGGGTATGGAATTTGGGTGGGTTCTCTTACCCGAGTTGGACGGCCATCCTATTCTAGTTTGTGAAGTTTTTGTGGTTGCTTGGGGGAAATTCTGTTTCCTCAGAGGTTGGTGTTTACGCCACGGCACCCTACGTAGGGAATTGGAGGATCCTAAGCCGTGGAAGAGCCCTGCTCATTATTTTGATGGGTTTACGGTTCTGCCTTTGCTATTTCAGCACTTTCAGGATGTTTGCCTAGTTCTTTCTAGGTTTCAGGTCCTTGTAAAACTTGGGAAAGCTTTTATTGGTTTATTTGTTGGTTTCAGGTCCAAGTAAAACCCAGTTTAGTTACCGTTTTTCGGTGCATTTGCCTCTTATGGCATTTTGTAATGTTTATCTTTCTGATTCTGTACAGGGTTTTGGGGCCCCTTCAAAACCTATTTTTACCTTAATCTAAAACATACATTTCCTTAGACGCACTTTCACTCGCAAAATTTCTACTATTTAGAACCTTATTATTCTTCATATATGAACCAACTACCTACAAAAATAGAGGTAATGATACCATATTAACCAACCCTAATTTTGATTCCTCCTCTTTGGGTACCTATATTAAAGATTTAGAGGACAAAATAGGACTATTTTATATAAAAACTATGAAAAACTCTTCACTTTCCTCTTGCCACCAAGAAGAAACCACTTTATGCTTGGAATATAAACAATAATTAGAAAGATGACCATTTTTGAATCAATTTTTACACCTGAAGGGGAGTTCCTCATAATCAAGGATTTTAGGTCAACATCTTTCTTTAACTCTCAATTTCATTTTATCAGGCAGGGACTGGGAAATATCCAAATAAACTAGAACCATAGCAAAGGTTGTTCTGAAAATTTTTAGAGAAGATGAATCAATTTACAAGAAATTCCTTATATATTTTTCAATAGATTATAATCTATACTTTGACCAAAATTAGAGTGGAAGATATGGAATTCAAACCCAAATTGGTTTGATAGAGACATTTTTAGTTAATGGGTTAAAATCTAGAAACTTAGGGTTTAGAAGAAGATGTTGATCAAAACTCCAAGATTTATAATTTAATATCTTATTATGATCTATAATGGGATCAAACACCATAATAAATAAACCTCTAGCATAAGGATATAATTCTAAACTATCTTATAACAATGGCTACCATGAATCAGAAATCCACTGATGAAGGCCAAAACTTGTTAAACCTACAAACTAAACCCCTCTCTGAATATACCTCCTCATTTTCAATTATTTCTTAAAAATCTTCCTTTTCAAAAAAAAAAACTACTCGTATAGATTTAGAAATGCTTAGGGTTCTTGAATGTTGCCTCTACTAAATTGATTGGCCAATTGATTAGCCTTCTAATTGTAAATCTACATGGGAAGGAGTATATGACTACCTTATATTTCCTTCTCTAGCCACTATAAAAACTATCCTTAATTTGTTTCTTTCCAAAACCACACCTGAATTGATCTTAATTGACCACCCACTTTATGACTAAATTAAGTGCCCCACCCTAGCATGACTCTCCGCATATTCTAGCAGATGCAGAAGGCATAGGTTTTTTTTGTTAACCTGGTCGATCATTAAAACTCCTAGGCATGATTCCTTAATAAGAGGAGAAAGCACAAAAATCAACATAATCAAAAGCCCCTTAATAAAAAACTATTTTCTATGCCTTAACATGACATCACTTTCAACAAATAAATCACTAAATTTCTTTACTATAAAATCACTAGCCAAACATGCACATATTTCATGGTAGTATTAATCAATAAGTTATTGTACCAAAATAATAGTTTTGAAATTACATTATAAACCAAACAAGGAAATGAGATACATGCATTGTCTAAGAGCATTAACGACACAATTCTATTTACCCTTAACATATTTAATGTCTATATCAAAATTATCACAAATTCTAACCACCCACGCTAGTGACTATTAAGATCATCCTGGGTAAAAGGGTATGATCGGATGCGATGATTATATTTAATTTTGAAATGCTTACCTAAAATAAAATGTTTCCAATGATTTAAAGTATACACAATAATATTAAGAAATAAATCATGTGTGGGATAATTATTTTCATGCTCATTGAGTTTACATGACTCATATGCCACTTATTTTCCATCTTGCATAAGAATAACACCAAAACCCTCCTTAAAGGAATCAAAATAGATTTCAAAATTACCATTAGGAACTGAAATAACAAGCACATGTACTATAGGTAATGTCTCTTTAAGCCTATTAGACTATAATTCACATTCTAAAGTCCAAATTAACTTTTTACCTTTTCATTACAAATAGTTAATGCAATTTTCCAATATATAATTTTTTTCCACAAACCTTCTAAAGTAACCAACCAAGCCCATAAAGTTATGGATTTCATGTATGTTTTATAGGGGTAGATGAATCTTTAATATATTTTATCTTTCATATATCAAATAAATTCCATCCTTGGAAATAATATGTCCCAAGTAATGTATTTTAGTTTGGAAAAATGCACATTTATAAATATTCCCATAAATCTTATGTTGTCTTAGTATTTACAAGACTAAACACAAATGTTACTCATGCTCAAATACATTATTAGAATAAATAAATATATCATTAAGGAAAATAATAAAAAACTTGTCTAATTAATCCCTAAATACACTATTTATATGCTTCACAAAGGAAACATGTGCATTTTGAACCCAAAGGGCATTACATTGAACTTGGAATGACCATACCAAGTATAGAAATTTGTCTTATGTATGTCTTCTTCCTTAATTCTCAACTAATAGTAACATGATCTCAAATAAATATTAGAAAATATTTATGCACCCTTAATTTAGTCAAACAAATCATCTATCTTTGGTAAATGATAATTATTCTTTATTATGACCTTGTTAAGCATGTGATAGGTAACACATAGCCTAAGCGTGCCATCCTTGTTTTTCACAAACACAATAGGAGCACCCTAAGGAGACACACTTGGTATAATGCTTCCATTTTTAAATATTTATTATATATTAACTTTTAGTTAATTAAAATTAGCCACATTAATATGATATCAAGCTTTAGATGCAAGGGTGGCTCTTGAAAAAACATCAATAGCAAAATCAAAACCATGCTTAGGAAGAAGTCTAGGCAATTTTTTTAGGAAAAAATCATAAAATTTATTAAGAAAATGAAAATTTTGATAAATAGTTTCCTTATCCAAGTTTTTATCTTACATTTTAACATTATAAATTAGTATCCCAACCTACCTCTATGACACCACTAGCTACAACTAGTACATCTTTGTCTCCCGATGTGGTAGCCCTTGTGCAAGAGATAAATTCTCTTCAATCCAAGGTGATACATCTTGAGCAAGGTTCCTCTAGACCTATGTAGGCTTTGGATTCTTTTAATCTACTAAATATACCATTGACATGTCATATTGCTTTTATGCCCTTGCCATAAGGTTTTGTTCAACCTAAACTTGCTCTATATGATGGAAAGGGTGATCCAAAGACACACTTGAGAGATTTTTATGAAAAATTCTTGGAATATGTGACAAATGAATAGATACTAACCAAGCTATTTCCATGAATTCTAAAGGATTGTGATCTACAATGGTTTTATAGTCTACCAAATCATTCAGTCAATGCATTCAATCCTTTAGTTGACATGTTCCTAGCTCATTTCAACATTAAAATTTGTGATAGGGTTTCCTATGCCCAAGTTGAACAACAAAAGCAAAGGTCAAATGAACACATCATAGATTATGTTATTTGATATAAGACCATCTTGACTAAGATGACTAGCCCCATGGCTGATCAAGAGATACAAGATCTCTTCAAACAGAGTCTTCTTACAACCTTGTATGAATCAATAATGTTCAAATGTTCAAAAAGTTCTCTTCCTTCACTAAATTATGTTATACATTTAAGGAAGGGGAAGTTAAACTAATTTTAATGGGAAAAATCAAGTACACAAGTATATAAAAAATATAAACAAAAATAACAACAAAGTCCCATAGAAAGTTAAGGTTAGTGATAACAAGAGTCGAAATTAACCTATAATCAATGCAACATTAGATCCCCCTTAACGTGTGGTTTTATTAGCACCTCCTCAGTGAACCTTTATTAATCTACCAGTTCTTCCAACCAAAGTTTTACAACATCTTTTGGAATGCAAATATCATATCTCTCCCACCTATTTAGGAAGTTGATCCAACAAAGCCTCTTCCATGGGGATATGATCAACATGTATTATATGAGTATCACATGGCACCAATCCATATAATAAATATATGCATTAGTTTGAAACACAAGATATAGGACTTGATAGATAGCAACATTATTGATCTTGGCACTTTAGTTGAACCTCCTCAAGCAAAGCAAACATAGGATAAAGCTTTGAAAATCTTCTCAAATCCTTTTTCACATCATTCTAAATAAGAGATAGGGGATACATCAGGTGTTTACCATGCATATCATGTGCATCTACCACCAAATACATATAGGGCACCTTCAATTAAGTTATATCCTTTGAGCAACATGATTGGTGTATATAATTCTAGAGTTCTAGCTAGACCTTCCATCTCCTTCTCAGAGTAGGAGATAGTTGAGGATGATTCAGATTATCATGCACTCTTTATCAAAGTTTACATTCATAATCATCCTATTCATAGTGTTCTCATAGATAATGGATCTAGTGTAAACATGTGCACTATGATCTTATTGTAACATTTGTGATATTCAAAGATATTACCCTAATGAACATAGTTATCAGTGGATTTAGTGGGCACATACAAAATTCATTAGGTGATATTGTATTTCTTCTATAGGTTAGTCCAACACATGTGGCCACACCATTTACTATAGTTCCTAGTGTAGGAGTTCTTGATATGTTACTTGGTTGACCATGGATTCATAAACTTTGAGTAGTATCTTCTACACTTCATAGATGTTTGAAATTAATCCACACTAATTAGGTTGTTATATTTGGTGGAGTTCTTTATGAGTTACCACTCCCTAATTTAGAGCAATCTTCTACTTTGCAGTCAATAATTTTAGTTCAACCACTAGTTTCAGTTCTTCCTCAAGTTTAGATTCAAACATAATTGAGGCCTCCATCGCCAGCACAAAGAGTTTATACACTTACATAGAAGTCTCTTTTAGAGTAACCATATTTTTAATATTCTAGATAGATTCCAACTATAGTGTTCACACCCAGGGCAATATCATTGAGGTCTCAAACCTCTAGACATAGATCACATGTTTATAGATCCTCTCCTACTACCAAATGGGTCCTTAAGAGCCCTAAAATTACATCTACTTATCATAGTTATAGGGGGAACCCATAGTCAATTTATACTTCAATTATTTTAATATATATATATATATATATATATATATATATATATATATATATATATATATATATATATATATAAAAGAGAATTTATAACATACATAGCTTTCAGATCCATAGTCTCAACCCTTCCATCATACTTCATGATCATGCATGATCCCTCTCCTTGATACAGAACACTGTGATAGGGAGTCTCACATGAGACTCATCGATTAGTATTATTTCTTCTCCCAGCACAAAGAGTGTATATTATTTTACATAGTATTCTTATGCTTGATTGTACATAGCTTATTTCAAAATTTCAAAATCCAAAAAACATTCACATATGTTAAAATACCAAAAAAAAAGAAGATTTCAAAATACAAAAACATTCAAATAATTAGAAAACATTAAAAAATTCAATTATATGCATTCTACATGCTTTAGATTTCTACCACTATGCTAGACTTACATTTTCTTATTCTATGCTATTGTTTTTTGATTTATCTACATTATGATGCTTCACTTGATCTTCTTTGATTGTGTATAGTGACATCTAGATCCTTGATTGCTTCTTTCTACCATTGAGGGGGCATCCTACTTCTACATTCGAGATCATGCATGATCCCTCTCCTTGATACAGGACACATCGATATATATACCCACTAGGGGAATCTTCTACATGACTAAACCATCCAAGTTATGCCATTCATACACCACACACTCTAGTTATCATGTTGATGTACATTACTTACTAGATTACATAGAGTATTCTATCGACACTCTCTAGTATATAGTACACTTATGTATTTCCTAGTATATATCTAGTCTTGTACTACATGTCTTGCATAATTTCACTTCTTGGTTTGATTAGTTAGATGCAATTGTATTTCTAGTAGTTACATTCTTTCCTTTCTTGCCTTGCATACCTAGATGTGATTGCATTTCCTAGTTCCTATTTTTCCTGTATGTGCTTTAGGACATTAGCTAATGTCCTTTACTTCTATTCTTGTGTGTTCCTTAAGACATTTACTAATGACATTTATTTTTACTCTTCTATGTGATTTTGGATTTCATGCCAACCTTTGTTATTTCAATTGTATGTGTATGTGGTATTTGAACATGCCTTATATGCTTGCTTTACAATTTGAGTGACATGTGCCCATGTCCCTTATTTGCTTATCCCCTTGGCCACTATTGTATGCTTCTTTATTATTGCATTATATGCTTGTTTCTTGATTTATTTTCAACTCTTTTCAATAGAATGATCTACATCATGCATTATCTTTCTTTCATAGATGCCATGATGGACATCATGATCCATCCCTCCATGACAACTACCAACTAACAACTAACCAAAATTCTAGTTCTAATTCAATATATTACACATGATATTACATTATTATACCTATCTAGGCATACCCCTATTGATCTAACAATATCTTATTACAAACCATGTTATATCTTGAGATATCTTGTTGATTATCATTATTATATCATGTATCTTTGTATCAAAACACACTTATAGGGCTCTGACTTCTCAATCTAGTCATTGTAGGGTCTTCATTCCTATTGTCAAAATAGGGGGAAGTAAATAGGGGTTTTTTCATAGAGATTAGAGCTCCCAACAATAAAAAAGTAGTTTTAATAACACCTTGAATAATAATCAGACTTCAAACTAGGTACAATAGACTAGGAAGATAGTGAAAATTATAGAATAGTCATCTAAATTATCCTAGGACAACAACACCAAGGTTGGACTATAGTGTCGAACAATAGGGTGCCCCTGTTTTATGCTCATATCCAAACAACAAAAAAATTAGATTTTCTAGAAACAAGCAAAAAAGTAGGTTTAGTTATAATTTTACACATTTAGACTAGTTTAGATATAGTAGTTCTAGTATAGTTTTTCTTAGAGAACCTAGATATACGGGTATCATACATGACATGATGTCTCTTGATTATAGTTTTAGATATGGTAGTTGGTATAAATTCTAGATTAAAATCCATGGTTTAGACACTAGTGATTGGGGGCAATGTGCATGGCACATTTATCTTCTTTTCTTTTCAAGTTCAATACATTACCCATGCATTCTTAGCAGTTTCATGCCTTATTCCATCTATAGGTGGTTGGCATCATTTTTGAGTGGCTTTCATACAATCCTAACCTCCACATTTTGAAGTGGATTTCATACAATCCTAACCTCCACATTTTAGAGTGGCTTTCATATAAGCCTAGTGCCTAGTTTCAGAGTGGCTTTCATACAAGCCTAATATCCACCTTTTAAAGTAGCCAAGAGTGACCTAGTTTATATCATAAATTTAGATATCTATTAAATATTTTTAGATTATAGATCATTCATGAGCTTTAGGAGCCATCTCATATGACACACATTTCATACCACTATCAATTTATAGCTTCACTTCATGGGGAAATGATGTAGCCAAAGGACTAACTAGCCCTTGTATTCTTGATCCACCTATTCAAAGGGATTGGACACATAGTTCAAACATCTATTAGCACATTTATGATCACATATATTCACTTAGTGAGTGATGATGGAGCCAAAGGGCCATCCTTTACATTATTAAGCCACTCTTGAGGAATTGAGCACTCATCTCCATTCATGATATTCTTCTTGGTATATCATATACCCAACATATACTAAACATCATTAAGCATTACTCAACACCAAAATAATTTTTGTATTGTTTCATGTACCCAGTGAGGTATATTCATTCCTTTCTCTTCTTCTCTCTCTTACCTAGATTTGTATGTTCTTATTTTAGATATAACATATCTAGTAAGAACTGATCTAATCTTTATTTTCTCTTGTAGATTTACATTTCACAACATGATCTCTCTATGCACACCCAACATTACATATCTTCATGGGATTCAGCCTTGTAGGTAAGTTTAGGTACGCTTTCTATTTTTCCTTTATCCTAGTATTTCACTTTGTTGCATCACTAGAATAAATGGGGGGGGAAATGTAATCATATAAAATGTGAAAATTGGTAACTTGATTGTGGCTTATGACACCTAACATATAGATCCCTCTTATTTACCCTCATGACCTCATAGCTACCTTTTCATTGATTCCCAGTCATCCATAGCCTTTCAAGACTTGATTCTACCTCTTCTAGGAAACATTTATAATGATGATTCCATCCCCTTAGGTCTCATTCCTTCAAGACTATAGCACCCAAATTAGACTATAGCATCAGACCCTAGGGTGTCCATTTTTGATGCTCCTATCTAAGTGCATTTTTATCTCCAACAATTAGTTTCTTTTAGTTCGTATCCTACTTTTTGTCAACTTAATGCAAATACATTTGACCCATGACCAATAGATACCTATAAAATTCCATTCAAATTTCATTTAGAAGGGGTTGGAAATTATCACAAAGCAAGAAATAATACAAGTAAAACCACTAAGGAAATATTCCCTATTCTCTACATACAACCAACCAATATACAAGCACATCCAAATCCTTACACTAGTCCCTAGCTACCTTAAACACACCTAGTTTAGCATTTTACATCTTCATACACACAATTTCACAAAGAACATCAAGTGGGAGAACTACATATGGCTTGATCCCACTTCAAATTATTTTTATGTAGGAAGCGTGCCCACACGAGGGGTGAGGATACATGTTCAATGCATCTTACCCACACTAACCCCCCCTCTTTCCTAAAGTTTGTCAAAGCATAATGGAGTCTAGGGTTTGAAGACTAAATCATATCTATAGGGAGTTCCATGGATATTTGACAATAAAAATTTCACAAGTAGGCTCACATAGACATAATGAATAAAACATATAAATCTTAGGTCTCTTAAATAATAGTGGTAGAAGAAGACTATAGCATTGGCCCCCAATGTGTCTTATTTTGGTGCTCCTATCTAATCAATAAACAAAGGTTGGATCCTAATTTGTGACAATGTCCTAGTCCTACATAGTGAATTTTAGACCCTACAACAACTATCTTAGTTTCTATCTAAGTCTTGTTTTCTCTCCCTTATTAATATTTTTATAAGGGTTCAAATTATGATTAAAATATACAAATCAATAGCATAATTATTTCATATTTATTTACTGATTTTATTACTCTAGACTTTTAACTAAATTAGGAATAATACACCAATATTCTCAAAATTGTTAAAAAAGAACTCACTAGTGATAAAGGTTTTTAAAGGGTTTCCAAACCTCTTAAAATCCACTTGCATCATATTTAACCTTTTTTTGGCACATGTGGTAGTGGAGAGTGGGGAAACCCTTTTTGTGTTAGGTATTAGCCTCAAAAAAGTTGCATGAAATATTTTGGGGACTTTAGGAAGTTTATTGGGAATAAATGGTTTGAATAATCAATGTATTTTTTTCTCAAGTAAATCCAAACACTTTAAACCTAGATTTTCAATTCATTAACTCACTTTTTCTTATTAGGACTTGTTCCAAAGTCTTAACATTAGATTAGATTTTTGGTAGGAAATAAATATTGTAAATGGGGCATGCATCTTTTAGTAAAGACACCCCCATAAAATAAACTTACTTAGTTTAATTATTAGATAGTTTTAATGTTTTATGTTTATTAATTAGAATTACTTTATGAGTTGTTTTCCCGTATTTAGTTGGTTATAGGATTAGTTGTTTTTACCGGTCATTGGTAAAAGCTATATAAATCAATGTTTGCATTGTAAAAGGGTTAACAGAGTAAAGACACCCTTATGTACTTAATTTTTTGAATTATTAATAAAATACTTGTGCACTTGCACTAAGCGGGGACAAGGTTCAACCTATTTTGATTCTGGAGTTATCAGTGGTATCAAAGCATGGTTATTTTGGAAGCTGGGTGAATTCGAAGGAGGAAGGTGAAAAATCATTTCACGTGATATCATTTGGCATGAAAATAAGGTATGCCATATATTATTGGTTTAAATATTTTGAAAAATTATTAAATTATTTTAATTTTTCAAAAAATATTTATATTTAAACCTGTATTTTCCATATAGCACAGTCTGGGCTTTTTGATCATTTGATACTCCATTTTATTGTGTTAAAACTCCTCATTTGGCATAAAAAATGAATTTTTAGCATTTAATGTTATCAAATTCATTAATTTTCTGGACCAAAATCAGATTTATATGGCCTATTTTCTATGGAAAACCTCTGAAAATCTCCATTCATGGTTGCCTTTGTTATTTCTATTCATTCTCAAGCTTCTTAATAGCTAAAACATCTGCAAATGGTATTAAACCCCTGTGTTTTCATTCAAATTAAAAATCTAGAATTTTTTTGCACTTGTACGGCCTGTTGTATGGCCTTCCAACATCCAGGCTTCATTTGGAATTCATTCACTATAAAACATACCTTGAAAATATGCAAAAACTCAGTCAAAATCTATTTTAGCATACCTGTACAGATTTGTATGGCCTGTAGGTGAGAGAACAGGTGAAAATAATTATCCAGTAGTAGCCATGGCATCCCAGGCAAACATGGTGCTAGAATAAAACTCATAAATTTATTTTTGAGTTTTCTAAAGTCTGAATTTTCATAATATTTGTTGTGGCTTGGTCCCATGGGAGAAGTTGGGAAGTGAAGTTGTAAAAAGGGAAAAATTTAAATTTGTTTACTCATATGTAATTTTTTTAAATTTTCCCTCATACACTAAATCTGGTATAAATAGAAATTTCTGAGTGTAGTGTTTTGCAAATGCTCTTAGAGCAATTGGTTAAGCCTATTTTGTTAGAAGCTTGCAAAGGAGGAGGTCAAGGGTTCAAATCCCTTCTTTTTGGAGAAAGTCATTTTTGCTTTGGAATATGATTTTTAAAAAAAAAAGGAATATTCACTTTTTTAAATCAGAATATTGTAAAACACATACTTATTATATTGTGTTATTTAAATTTTTGAAAAAGGGGCAAAATTTAATCATATTTATTTTGCATTGTTATGGTGAGATAAGGGTGTAATTGGTGAAATAAGGTTTTATTTTGGTGAAATAAGGGTGTAATCATTGATTTTTGGTGTGGTTAAGTGTAAAACCCATAAAAAAATACTTATTTGTTATTTTACGCTCTATGCGGAGGTTAAGTACAAAACCCCATAGAAGCAGTGTCTTATGCAGTGAGTGTGATATTTGTTTCATTTCTTTCACATTTTGTCGCACGTTTCTCTACTACACTTGCTTTCATTTCAAAATGCTGAAAATTCAGAATTTGCTTTCAGATGGTGATAGATTAACAATTTCCAATTATTCATATTGGAAACGATTGATGGAGGCTTCACTAGTTTTTAATGAGTTATGGGATATTGTTAAGAATGAAAATCCCACATTGCCAACAGAGCAAGCTAAATTAGATATTTTCAATTTACGTGATTCTATGTCCTTAGCTCTCATTAAATGTTGTTGTATTCGTGATACGTATGTTCATATTGAAAATTCTCCTCATAGTTATACTGCATGGAAAACATTGTCAGATTTGTATGATAAGAAACCTAAGCATAAGAAGATAGATATTCATATGCAGTTGTTTACTTTGTCATTAGATGAAGATGGGGATATGGGAGAATATATGTCTAAGTTGAAAAATATGACTACTAAGTACACTAAGGCTAGTTTTGGAAAACTAGATGATGACCTCATAGTTACTGCTGCTTTGAAAGGACTACCAGGGTCCTATAGGAATTTTGTTGAAATGTTACATGTCTCTGACAAGATCACAGGCATCACCTTTGATAAGTAGGCTGAGTTTCTCATCCAACATGACCTCTCTCTACCCAAGAAATCCAAGAAAACTGAAGAAGCCCATGTTTTAGAGTCAAAGCCTAGTTCATCTTCATCTGGGCATCAAAACAATAGAGGAAACAGTTCTAGAGGGGGTCAAGGTTACAGACGAGGTAGATATCAAAACAGAGGTAGGGGTCATTCAAATAATCAACAATCTAACCAATCACATTCACATGAAACAAGTGATCCAGGACATGGTCACAATTCATATAGGGGCAGAGGTCAAGGTAGATCAGACATTCAATGTCATAGATGTGGAAATTGTGGTCACATTGCCTCACAATGTAGGATTACTTTTGATAAAATTCAAAGGCCACAAAAAGCAACTAAGACTAACTCTGCTCAGTATGCCGATCATGACTATGATGAATCTAGTAATGTTGCCCATGAATTTGCATTCAACACTTTGGGGCACATTGATTATATTGAATATGAGGCTAGATATGAGCTCACAGATGTCTGGGTTTTAGACACAAGAGCAACCAAACACATGACATTTAGGAGAGATTTCTTTTGGTCTTATAAGGAAGCTTCTCTCTCTCCAGTTGCCTTAGTAGATAAGTCTATGCATATACCACTAGGACTTGGTTCTATTCGAATTCTTCTTCCTAATGGGTCTATAAAATACTTGGAGGATGTTTGGTATGTTCCCACATTGAAGAAACACTTACTTTCTTTGGTAACTATTCGAAAGAAAGGTTATCAAATTGTGCTTGAAAATGGGCTCATTTACATCAATTCAGTGAAGGATAATTATAAAACCATGTATACAGGATATGAAGATGGAAAATTGGTTAGATTGCATTGTAAGGTGCTTCCTCCCAATATAGAACTTGAAATAGTTGTTGACACAGGTACAGGTACTATGTCTACATAGCAGTTATGGCATCTCCACTATGGACATTTGAATATCCACTCTTTAGTGGATTTGTAGAGATATGGTATGGTGAATGGGTTGCCCACTTTTTGCAAAGATAGTATTCTTTGTGAGTCATGTGTTTTAGGCAAACAAAATCGGGAAAATTTTCCTAAACAGTCATCTTGGAGAGCTAAAAAATGTTTACAGTTAGTTCATAGTGATGTATGTGACATGAAAAAGTCATCCATTTGTGGGTGTAGATACTTTGTTTTGTTTATTGATGACTTTTCTAGGATGACTTGGGTATTCTTTTTGAAAAACAAATCTGAAGTTTTCGCTAAGTTTGTTTATTGGTTACACTTAGTCGAAAAAGAAATAGGTTCACATTTGGCCACTCTTCATTCAGATAATGGAGGTGAGTATACCTCTAATGAATTTTTAGACTATTGTCAAGAACATGGAATTCATCAACAATATAGTAATGCTTATACTCCATAACAAAATGAAGTATCTGAATGAATGGATAGAACTTTAGAGGGCACAACATGTGCCATGTTGCACTATAAACAGTTTGATGATAAATTATGGGCCGAAGCTATTGGTACTACAGTGTATTCGAGAAACACGTCCCCCACAGTTGCACTTTTGGGACAAACTCCATATGAGGCATGGTATGGGTTTAAACCCAAATTTAAACACTTGAAAGTGTTTAGATGTGTTTGTTTTGCTTTGGTTCCTATTAAACATAGAACTAAGTTGGAACCACGAAGTCAAAAATGCATCTTTCTTGGTTATTCTGAAGATAAAAAGGGGTTTTGTTTGCTTGCACAGGATTTAGGCAAATTCATAGTGAGTCAAGATTTAATATTTGATGAGTTTGGGACTATGAACACTGCAGAGATTTATTCTCAACTTGATAGATTAGAGAGGAAAAATGCAAAAAGAGATAAGGGTTTGAATAATGGGGATAACTCTTTGAAGTTTTGGTATGAGACTCAAATTCCTTCACTTTCCTCTCCTTCATCTACAAGTTCACAAGTTGATGACTTATAAATTTTTGAAAATTCTCTAAGTCCCCCATCTAATAATGCACCTAATGAGAATTATGGAGTCCCTGATTTGAATAATTTGTCTAAGTATCCAAAATGGGCTCAAAGTACTTTTTCTGACTTGACAGTAAATGAAGTTGGTTTAACAAGGCCCAAGAATTCTTGAAAATAGGTGAAATATGCTATGGTTGTTACTACTTCCACTAAGCCATCCACTTTTGAGGAGGCATCTACTGAACATGTTTGGCAACAGGCAATGAAATGTGAGTATGATTCCATACTTAACAATAATACATGGGTTTTAGTTGATCCTCCTCCACATGTTAAACCCATCAGATGTAAATGGGTTTATAGGACTAAGTATAAATTAGATGGCTCCATTGATAAACATAAGGCATGACTTGTTGCCAAAGGATATGTGCAACAAGAAGGTATTGATTATGAGGAAACATTTGCACCAACTGTCAAATGGCACACTATTTGTATGGCACTTGCCTTAGCAGCACAAAATGGTTGGAAAGTACATCAATTGGATGTTAAAAGTGATTTTTTAAATGGTGATTTACAGGAACAAGTCTATATGAAACAACCTTAGGGTTTTGAATAGGTGGGTGTTGAGCACAAAGTGTGTAAATTAACAAAAGCTTTGTATGGGCTCAAACAAGCACCCAGGGCTTGGTATGAGAAAATGGATTCATACTTGAAATCCATTGGTTTTCATCACAGTGAATCAGATGATACTCTCTATTTTTGAGTGCAGGGTAAGAAAATGGTGATACTAGTTCTCTATGTTGATGACTTGTTTATTACAGGTAATGATGAAAACCATAACAAGTCTATGAAGAAGGAATTAAAAGATGGGTTTGAGACGACAGATCTTGGACTTCTTCACTACTATCTAGGCATAGAGGTAACTCAGAAAGAGCATAGTATTTTCATTTCACAAACTAAGTATATTTTTGAGTTATTAGAGAGGTTTGGCATGAGTGATTGCAAACCTGCCCTCACTCCCATGGAAAGTAACTTGAAATTGTCTAAGGATGATAACAGTGCCTTTTTTGATGGCACCACATATAGAAAATTGGTGGGAGATTTGATATACTTGATGACTACCAGGCCTGATATTTCATTTTCAGTTGGAATTTTCTCTAGGTTTATGCATGAACCTAGAGAAATTCATTGGCATGCAGCAAAATGAGTACTTCATTACCTTCAGGGAATGAAAACATATGGCCTTGAATACCACCGCAATAAGAACTTCAAACTTGTTGGATATTGTGATGCAAATTTTGGTGGATGTGTGGATGACAGAGTGTCAACCATAGGATACACTATGCATATGGGTTTAGCTACCATTGCTTGGTGTTGTAAAAAGCAGGATATAGTGGGAAATTCATCAGTAGAATCAGGGTATATTGCAACATGGGATGCTTCTAGAGAAATTGTTTACCTTCATCGTATTCTTGAAGATCTTTAGGTTTCTCAGTTTACTCCTACACAGTTATACATTGATAATCAGAGTGCAATCAAGATGTCTAAGAATCTAGTGTTTCATGCCAAAACAAAACATATGGATGTCAAATACCATTATCTGTGAATGTTGGTGGCAAAGAAAACTCTTGATCCAATATATTGCCCAACTGCCGATCAGACAACTGATATCTTCACAAAACCCCTTGACAGAATCAAATTTGAAAAATTTAGAAAAATGGTTGGTATGTGTCCAAAGACCTGACTTTGGATCATAGGGGGATTTGTTAGGACTTTTTCTAAAGTCTTAACGTTAGATTAGATTTTTGGTAGGAAATAAATATTGTAAATGGGGCATGCATATTTTAGTAAAGACACCCCCATAAAATAAACTTAGTTTAATTAGATGTAGTTTTAATGTTTTATGTTTATTAATTAGAATTACTTTATGGGTTGTTTCCCCATATTTAGTTGGTTATAGGATTAGTTTTTTTTACCGGTCATTGGTAAAAACTATATAAATCAATGTTTGCATTGTAAAAGGGTTAACAGAGTAAATACACCCTTATGTACTTGATTTTTTGAATTATTAATAAAATAATTATGCACTCACACTAAGCAGGGACAAGGTTCAACCTATTTTGATTTTGGAGTTATCATTTCTCAAGTTATCTCTGTACTAATGGATTGTTTGAACATGGAAGAGTACTATGAAATGTCCAAATGAACCTTCAAGGTGTATTAAACTTATAGAAGTGAAGGTGAAAATTTAAGGTATGTTGAGTCATTGAAGGCATGGAATAGATATTATAAGTAAGGACACTCTAATAAGTTTATCAATCTCACCATCAACTTAACAATGAAAGCTTACTACCATCCTAAGCCATAGACTGTGTATAAACTAGCCTTCATAGAGATGAATCAAAAAGTAATAAACATTGCATTGAAAGTGTTTTTATAAGGTTAAAACGTCATGAAAATAAGAAAAGAGACAATTTTAGGTTTTAATAACTTCTAACATGGTCCTAGATGCTATATAAAGGAGCTTAATGTGACAAAAAGTATACCTATAGGTTTGTAGACTTGTAGGTCTTTCTTTCACATGAAATAAAATGAATATACACACTAGAGATGAATAAAAAGGGTTAAATGTAGCAAAGAAACTATGATAAATCAGTATGGAAGGTGTGTAAGATGGATGAAGGAGAAATAGTGAGTTGGATATTCATTTTAGAGGTCCAGCAGATCCATCTTGATGCCTATAGTTATCCAGTCCTAAACACCTACGGGCGTAATGAAGATTTCAAGTTTGTCTTAAAATGAGAAAGTATATATGCAACATTGCATGAAATTTGGATTTCAAAGGATTATAAATATTGAGATACTATTGAAAATTCTTTAAATAAAAGGTAAGCTTTTGACTCATAAGACCTATAGGTGGCCAAAGAGGGAAAACTCACATCTAAATGCAGATAAGACCTATAGGTCTATGATAAGTTTATGAATAAAATATGCATTTATTATTTATATTGGGTGTGGGAGATGAAAATGGTCATGTATAATACCTTCATATTGATTTGACCCCTATTAATTGACTAAAATGAAAAATATAAGCTATTGGGATATGTTTTATAGGATTATTCTCAAACTCTCATGATGGGGTCAAAGCATATTCAAGTAAATATGAATAAATATAGTGATGTGTTGATAAATATAAGTTAATATTATATAAGTGGAAACATGTGTTAAAAGGGTAAAACATTCATAATATATAACTCTTAAGCATTTAGTCAAGAGACCTAGATACTCATACTCAGGTCTATGTGTACTTTTTCAAAGGGAACATGTAATTTTGATTTGAATTTAAGTGTGAATAACCTTTAAAGGTTTTATAAATATAAAAAAATTATTATAATGTGTTTGGAAGTTTTGAGATGAATAAAAGGCACTAGAAAAAGACCTCTAGGGTTAAGTAACTCAAGCTGTCAACAAACCCTCATGAAGGAACAAACCCTATTATAGACCATTTGGAGAGTCAATATGTTTGGAAAATAATTATATAACCTCATATGAGGGTTTTAAATACATTTTAATACATTAAATACTATAAAAAAATGTTTGAAAGGTTTATAATCGTAAAACCTACCTCTCTATCTCATTCACACAACCTGCCTAGCCTGAGAGGATCTTTCTTGTAATCATTTGTATGTTAAACTTTTGCATTGGAGAAAATTTAGTTATGAGATTTTATATGGGTATTTATACTTTAAATTTGTGTAATTATTTCATACCAATAAGGACTCATTTTTATGAACCATCATTAAGAGTGCAAGGCACTCACACATTACCAAAAGGACTTTTAATGACCTGATGATAGAGATATGCCATAAAATGTAATGTTTTAACCTTTAAATGACTTTATAAACCTTCATAACTCTCTTGAGAACATTCTTGGACTCTTGGTTGGCACATGTGAAGGTACACTATGCAAAATTGACTCTAAATACATAGTTGTGTGGGTATTGGTGAATATGTAGGGTAAAGAATGGTATTAAAACTAGATATCAAGTATTTTTAAGCCTAATCATAGGTGACATATTAATATACACAAATTTTTAGGTCTCTTAATATGAAATATAATCCATTTAAGTCACCAAGTTGGGTCAATGAGGGAGAAATACACTATTTTTTAGCTAAGAATCCTATCTACAAAACTATGGAGTACAAAAGGAGAGCTCTCTTCTAGAGATATAGTTGTTTCATGGTGGTACAAACATGACCAGGTCATTATAAATATTTTTAATCTATAAATTTCTTGGAAGACCACTTCAAATGCTTCTCAATCCTAAACAAGCACCTAAACTAGGATTTTGACCATTCTTTTATTCACCCATTTATACAAGGTTTCAGAACTCCAAATTTTTCATGGAGAATGGTCAAGAGGTTCCTAAAGTGAATCAAACATTTTTTTGTATTTTCACACATTTGGGATATGTTTAGAGCTAAAACCTAGTTTTTAGGCCTAGAGGCCTAATTTGAGAGAGAAATAAGGTGAATAAGTGTAATTTCACTTAAATTATGGTCATAAAACTCGGTATAGAGATGTAAATTCATACTATGTACTAAAAAATATGCCTATTTTTCAATATCATGTGTGGTTTTTTCTATAGGAGTTTTGTGTGTTTTGAGGCCTACAAGGAATTAAAGGTAAATAAAGGCTTGGGGTGTGAAATGAAGTGTTGAAGAGTGTTTTATGAATCTAAATAAGTTGATTAAAGTATATTATGATTTATAGATATCTTTCATGGATAATTATTTCATTCATAAGGATATAATAAATATTTAAGTCTTTCAAGAAAGGATAAGCATAGTAAGACCAACTAGGTTTCAAGACACCTAAAACATTAGTGTAAGTAGGTTTTAAAACTTATGTAAGGTTTCAATAAAAATGTAAGAGAATATTTAAATATGAATTGATGATAAAATATGAACTTTTCACTTTATAATCCAAGATAAGGGTAATTTGAAGATGAAGACAAAGGTGTCAGTCAAGTAGAGAAACCCATACGCCATTTGTTTTCCTTGAATGTATTATGAAACTATTTTTAAACCCATTTATTTATTTTAAATCCTAATTTAAGCTTTCCATTATTATATTCTATGTCCCTTCTCTCTCTTCTACTCCCATTATCTATAAATACAATCTTATTTGGGTTTGTCTGCATCTTTTTACTAAGTATGGCAAAACCCTAATCAAATAAACACTTATAATATGCCTTATAACAATGAATGAATCTAATTATTACCTTCTCACATGATTTTAACTATTGTACTTGTGTGGTTTTTTATGAATGTTAGTAGTGATTATTCTACTCTCTCTTAATTGTCCTATCCTACCTATTTGTAAATGTATTACCATCTTGCAGGTCACATGGTGAGTTTGATGTAGTTTTGCATAGAATTAATGTGGATTTTTAGTCATTATTTATTTTTTTAAACCTCATTAATAACCCTCTCATTCAATTTATTCTCAAAGACCTCTATGTTAAAACACTCATGCTTGAAGGTCTTTATTTGAGAAGTATAATAAGACAGGCCTAATCTTTATTCTTAGTGCATGATAGTCAAGTGGATGACGTAGTTTTTTCATATCACCTCCTTATATAGGTTCATTTCATGTGTTTTCTCTCCTTTTCAATTTTAAATTAAGTGTAGTGTAATGAGAAAAACTAATACATAAATGGGAGGTAGCCTTATAATCTAGAGGTTTAGTTTATCTAAAGCTTACCCACAACCTAAGATTAATCTCATTATATAGATAAATTAAGAAGTCTTGAATCACCCTTTCAAGGGTGAAAATCTGACCTATAATAATCTTGACATACCTGGTGGGACTAGATTGACATCAATTGAATGAATTTTTAGTGTTATCTTTCAATACATCAGTATTTAGAGGCAATAACTCAAGCACCAATGGAGACTCCAAATGAATCTCAACTAGTATAGGTAGTCCAAGTGTCTCAAAAATAAAAAAAAATTGTATGTATCATCATTCATATGATCAAAATGTTTATTATGTACCTTGATATCAGTCTTGTCAAGTTAATGGTGTTCATGGTTTTCCCCCAAGTAGATTTCAAGTGACTTTGTATAAATATTACTAAGGCTATCAGTAGTCTTATGTGCCATATCCCAACCTAACTTAGCCTCATTGACAACCTACTCATTCCCCTAGTCAACCTTCTCAAATCCATTTTGCTTTTATTCTTGATCTCTTCAAATTCAAAAAAACTATTTCAAATTTGGAAATATGAATGAGTAAAATTGATAAAGAGAGGGAGCTTGGCCTATTTGTTTATGATCCTTTTAGTCAAAATGGGAACACTCAAATGAAGAATAATCTAGTGCATTCCCTTATGAATGGGTGAGTAGCTATTGAGGAATAAAACCATAATCTACCAATATATAATGTGATGGAGATAATAAGTTTGATCTAATGTCTTTTAAATAGATTGATACTTGAAGAGAGGCAAAAAATGAAATTTCTTCAGCCTTATATGCCTCCTCATACCCCAATTATACCTTTCTTTGTTCCAAATCTCCTCTGAGGTAAAATACAAGATCAAAAGAATCTTAATTAACCTCTTAATGAGTCCACTAGCTTTAAAATCCCAATTTAGAATACTTGTACTCCCTAAGAGAAACATATTTATACTCCAAATCCATTCACTCTTCCTCAATATCCCAAGACTATTCAACCTTGGATGCCTTCTTGGACCATAAATTTTGATTTTCTCTTACCTTTCCTAGAGAATGAATCTTCTCCTACACCCATTCAAAATCAAGAGAGAGAAGAGGTTGTAAAATTCACAAAAAAATTTATTCTAAGTTGTAATGAGGCTATTCATATGCAAGCTTAATAACAAGAGTGGGGAAGAATGTTGGAGGTGAAGTCAAGAAAACTTATAAGCCCATCAAGTCCTTGATCTACCATTGATGTTATAACAATCCAAGAAGTATCCAATTAGCCTAGTTTTCCCAAAATACCAAGTTAGAAAGACACTCTATAAGGTTTAAAACAAACTAATCAAGTTTATTGACCCCCCACCCTCTCCTTTTGTGAAGGATAATTAAGTGCATTGATGGAAGAAGATGTACAATCAATTGAGGACAACCTATCAAGAAATAAGTATAAAGTGGTTACCTTTGATAGGAAATTTTTTTTATCTATAGGTTAATCTCAAGAAACTTTAATATAGAATGATTTTAGAGATCAAGAGGAAGAAATAATAATTAGAACTCCCATTAGTGGAGAATAAAACCAATCATAATTTAAGGATGAACATAAACATCTATCTTTTAGCCAATAGTTAGACAACTCTCTATAGGTCAAAAAAGATCATATGGATCAACTTGAATGGTGTGGATTTGAGTTTAATGAATAAAAAGAGAAATTAGAATTTATAGAACAAGAAAAACATGAGGTGATATATCTCAAGTGGGTAGAAGAATGTCCTTTCTTCATGGAGGAAGATGATCAGTCTAGTCTTAAAGAAGAGAGATTGAAGCCATACCATGATTTTGTAAATGAGTTTGAAGTGTTTGATGACCCTATTGTTCCTCAGGATAAAGGTAAGGTTGGTATTTAATTTTAAATTCTTACAAGTTTTGAAGAAGAAGTTTCCTTTTAGGAGGAGTTAAAAATGTTTTTCTCTAGTCTAGATGGTAAACCTATAGCCCATAAGGAAAATGTTAATGATGTGGCCATGACTAATGAACATGATCAAGAGATGCATGAGAAATAACTTGAAGAGAATGTCATGGTTAAATATATTTTTGAACCTCATGGACAAGTATAATAATGTTTTTAATACATGTTTAAATTATACTTAAACATGATTAATGAGTTTGAAGATCTTGGTAAGCTAACACCACAAGAAGAAGTCATTGATGAAGGTTCCAAGGATCTTAGCAAGCCAACAAGTTTAATCAAAGATAAAAAAGAAGTTGAAATCCATTTTGTGGAAACATATGATGAGTATGAAATTATTCAAGATGAGAAAGAGGACAATATGCTAGCTAGTTAAGAATAAATGATCTTTAAGACTTTTTTGATGATATAGTAAGCATTCTTTTTCAAAATGATATATCTCTAAGTGAAGGTTTCAAGAGATCAAGAAGAAGAAGCCCATTGATGAGGAAAAAATGGTATTGTTTAGGCTAAGTATCTAATATTGAGATGAATATGATTTTGTCCTTGACTCACATAGTCAACCCAAGGATAAAGGAATGAAGCAAGAAGGTCTTATTGTTGACCATGGAGATCTTGAGAGCATGCCAATCAGGTTATAAATCAAGAAACATGATCCATAAAATTCTATACTCAAATGGAATATTATTCCATAAAATGTCTCATATCATGAGTAAAATTATCTAAAGATCTTCTCATTTATCATATAGGATGAAGATATGCATGTTAGTTGTATATATAAATCTTTGATTTGTTTTCCCTATGTGCATTTGCATAAGTGTGTGTTGTCTTGTCTAGCTTATTTTGATTTATGTGTTATTATTGTTTTGTGTGTGTTTAGAGGTCAATTAAACTATCTTATTTTGGCCAAGGTCCCATTTTAGGTATGAATTAGAGTTCAAGTGGATCCATGCCCAATGGATGGACTAAGTAACTAGTCTAATATGCTTAGGAAGAAAGCATCCCTAGGAGACCGCCAAAGATGTTAGGAAATTTTTGGATACCATTATATGGGTTCAAAAAAAAACTTTGTCAACCAATCCTACATATTTGGTGATCACCTTGAAAATATCAGTCATACTTAGCATATATTAGGGTAAATTTGATAAAATTAAGGTAATGGCATATTCTAGTACTATGTTTGTCTAACTGCTTCATGTCATGCTTAAAAATGGTTCAAGTGGTGATAAGGGTTTAAGGTTCCTTTTAATTCATATTTTGTGTAAAATTCATGTCATACTCCATATATTCTAATCAAGTGCCCAAATAGGTTTCATGTTTTGTTTAAGTTCGATAAGTCATTTTCATACTCTTTTATAAGACAATAAAAATAACTTTAAGACCCTAAAAATGGTGATGAAAACATATAATGGTAGTTTAAAATTACTTATGAAGGATGATATAATGTGAAGTTTGGAAGGAAATGATGATAAGTTAGTTTCAAATTATGATAATCAGTTATAAGTGATTTTTAATGCTTAAGAGAGGCTTGTCATCCACTTGTATAGACCAAGAAGACTTATTTTTAGGTAAAAATGGTTTATTATATGTATCTTCAGCTTCCACAGGTCAAATACATGTTTGGAATGTAGTTACATGTTCACTCATGGCAGAAAATACTTCTATTCCTCCATCTCTCCCTTGGCAAGCTCACAAAGACCAACTTTAGATTCTCATTACATATGGTCATGTGAGATTTATGACATAATATTTTTAATATATGAGGGAGTAATAATTTAATTAAAATCAATTTTCATATTTTTTAGATTGGTGGACCCTCCTTTATGAACAATCTTTACGAAGGCATGGTGGTCTTAAACCCTGTCAAAACTCTGTAAGCTTAGGTTTGGGATATTTCAATGAGAATATGAAATCATTGGTGATAAAGGAAGGTTTTGAAATTATTTTAAAGCCTATTAAAATCCCATCACATCATCTTTCACCTTTTTTGCACGTATGGTAGTGGAGAGTGAGTAAAACCTTTTTTTTTTGCTAGGTGCAAGCCTTAATGAAGTTGCAGGTAGTGTTTTGGGGACTGTATGAGTTTTATTATGAATAAATGGCATGAATAAATAAATTTATGATGTTATAAATTAAATCCAAGAATTTTTAACATGGATTTTCAACTCATATACTCACTTTTTTCTCAGATTATCTCTTTGCTAATTGACTATTCAAAAATGGAAGAGTACTTGAAATGTCCAAATAAACACTCAAAGTGTATTAAACTTATAGGAGTATAGGTGAAAATTCAAGTTATGATTATTAATTGGAAACATGGAAAAAATACAATAATAAATGACACTCCAACAAGTTTATCAATCTCATGATTAACTTAACAATGCAAGCTAACTACCATTCTAAGCTAGAGACTATGTATAAACCAACCTTCATAGAAATGAATCAAAAAGTTATAAAAATTGAATTGTAAGTGTTTTTATAAGGTTAAAAACTCATGAGTTTATTCCAAGATAAAATTAAAGGTCTTAATCATTGCTAACATGGTCCTAGATGCTTGATAAAGACCCTAAAGTGATAAAAAAGTAGACCTATAAGTTTGGAGACTTGTAAGTCTCTCTTTCACATGAAATATAATGAAGATATGAACTTGAGATGAAGAATAGGGTTTAAATGAAGCATGAAAATTATGGTAAATTAGTATAATAATTTTATAATATGGATTAAGGGGAAATAGTGAGTTGGAGATTCATTTTAAAGCTCCAACAGATCCATCTTGATGCCTATAGTCATGCAATCCTAAACACCTACAAGCCTAATGAAGATTTCAGGTTTGCCTTCAATTGAGAAAGTCTATATGTAAACTTTAATGTAATTTGGACTTAAAATATTAATAAAAATTTAGATACTATTCAATATTCTTGAAAGATTACTCCTCTAGAAGAAAAAGGAAGCTTTCAACTCATAAGATGTATAGGTGGGAAGAGAGGGAAAACTCAAGTCTAAAGGTAGATAAGACCTGGAGGTATATGTTAAGTTTATAAATAAAATATGAATTTTGTGTTGATATTGGGTGTGGGATATTCAAATGGTCCTATATAATACCTATTGACTACTTTTTGCTCTTAGGCCTAGAAAGGAGTCAACCTATCTTGAGAACTCAAACTCACTTGTGGTGTTAGGATAGTCTAAAAGGAGATCACTAGTTATCATGTATAAGCACTAGTTTCAAGTGTTTTTTCATTTCGAGAAACACCATGGTGGTTATATTTACTCCCCATTTGAACTTTTGTCAAGAGATCTCCTTTTATAAATTATGTGTGGCAATCTATAACAAGCCTTGGAATGATCCCAATAGTTTGAATTTGCTCATGAGAAATATGACCCACTGTTAGACCTTATAAATCATCATAAATCCATATGGTATATTTAACATCACAAAGTATTTATTTATTAGATTATTAAGTATGTTTTAAGCAATAGATGGTAACCTAATCTAGGTTTTTAACATGTTCTAAGGTTTGTTAGTAAGTATTGAATTAACCTCCATTTGTAGCTTCACTTGAGATCATGTCTATTATCTTAAAAATGGATATGTGACCTTAATATGATGCTATTTTGACCTTAAAATGCCACTAAATCCATCTGTCATGTCCTCAAAGGGTTCCATGAGTCTTGTAATGCCATGATCCAACTATTTCATATGTTAAGGGTGTCTTCTCACAAGTCAAAAAACTTTAAGTTGATGCCTGAATATGTATCACAAGTGCCTATATTTTTAAATAAAAATTATAAATTTAGAATTATAATAATTAGTCTCATGAGTTATAGGTTGTGATAATCCTATCATCTATTGATAGAATAAAGGCAAAGCAAGTGGATTGTTTCACAATATTTATAATGTTTGGTGGGTGAGAGCCACCATGGCATAGTTAATCTATGGAAAATATGAAGTATAATATGCTAATTATGGTGAATTATTATAAATAAATAATTTAAAGAATAATCTAAGATGGATATTTATAATTAAAATTAAGATAGAGTGATCTAGTTAAAAAAAGAGCAAAAGGAAAGGTAAGGTAGACAAGAGATATTGTTAATCTTCATTCCAAACATCATGAAAAAGTTTAAATATCATCTAGGCATGCACTTAACCAATGCATGAATTTAATTATCTTAAGGTTAAATCCTATCATACATAAGGAAAACATCTAAGGAATGTGGGAAATAATGCAAATAAGAACTGAGTTCACTTTAAAGATTTACCCCTACAAGCAAATGACATTAACCCAAATGAAAGAAGAGTAAGAAAATGAAATGAACTTAAGAACTTTAAATTAACCTAGAATTATCAAAAGTTAATATATCTACATTAAAATATACACACCAATAATTCATAAGAACCATTCAAATCTAGAAGTCAGAACAAACAAATGAGAGAGAAGCTAGGATAACAAAAGACACAAGAAAATTTAGACAAAATTTGCATAATTCCTTGCTTATATTAATTGATAAAAAGTTAAAATTTAATTTGGCTCAAAAACCTCCCTCCCTTTTGTAATTTACAATACACATTTTATATAATGTAAGGAAGTATGTCAGTCAATCATATCCATTTACAAAAGTACAAGTGTTAGGACAGTTATCCCTTCTACAAAGGTTCTAGAATACACTAGACTCTTCTTAATGAACTGACCTATAGGTAATGTGTTTTATAAGTTGTACATGCCTCTACAAAATAATATTCATTTTCAAAATGTTACAATTTTTAGTTACAAAAATAATATCCATTATTCCTTCTCAAAATGTTATAATGTTTAATTACAAAAAGAATATCCTTTATCCAGCTAACCTTCAAGCCTCTTATGTTGTTGAAGTTTCTTGTTACTATTATAAGATCTTCATTTCTCTCTAATGTTGTTTATTAATTATATTCAAATTAACATGTTCTATGAAGAGTTCATCTTCTTGGTCTTCTAATCTTTTAAGATCTCTATCATTTCTTCTTAAATCCTCTTTGATGCTCCTAGATTTAGAAATCTTTTATTATGATATTAGGATCATGCCCATACTATTGTCCATATTATATTTCCCTTGCTTCTTGATCCTCATTTCCTACATGACTAGGGTAGCTCTATGCTTAAAATCCTCATTAGTGATGAGGCTTACAAAACTAAGTGAAGTTGGCATGGGAATGATGGTCCTAATTAGGTATTCCATCCCTTTTTTATAGTTTTCTGTCATCTTTAAGGAGGATTTCCATCTTTCTGGAACATGTGTTCAAAATTTTGATTTTGTCTATAAGTATTTCCATGATTGTGTTTCAGATGAGCCAGGTTAAAGGTTTTGAGACTAGGGATTTCATTTTCCATCAAGATTTTGGTCAAATATTTAATTCTATCCCTTAAATTATACCATTGGGTGACTAATCTCTTTTTTATTATATCCTATTGGGTAAAGCTCCACATCTTTCCTAGGAATACTTTTATGAGCTGCCATGGTTGTGAGTTTGTTCAAATTGCTCATTAGTGGTCTGCAGTTCAATCTTGGATCAAATTATCCTTGCATATGTGATAATTCAATGTATTTGGCTTGATTATAATGAGATTAGGGTCAAACTATGGTTTATGTACTTACCAAGGCCATCCTAAAGGTTTTACAATGCTCTAATGATGGTAACTATTTGAATTTGCATAAACTTCATTACTTAGATCTCAGTTGGACTGTGTACTAATGACCTTACATTTTTTGGGTCTGAAAGATCTTCCACTTGGCATATTATTCTTACATGGATCTAATGCGTCATCACGATGGCATCCATGTGGACTTTTCATAGCATTTTTCCTGTTCATATTAAAAAAGTGATCATTGCTTTTTAAAAATTCCTACTTGATTTTACACTATTGGATCATCCTTATATAGGTCAACATGGACCATTGATCTTGATAAGATAAATAAAATTCTATTGGATATATTTTATGGTCCCTATGGTTATGACACTTTTCACTTCTACATTTGATTTGAGAATTACTAAAATGTCAAAGTTGATCTCGTGCCATTGATCTCAATTGCATGGATTAATCATGCTCTATTGATTTGGATACACTTGATTGTACCTCTTACTCTATGGACCATTTATTTTAATGAGTACATTAATTTACATAGCATAAATATTAATAATATGCTCGAGCTTTATTTTTTAGCCCATAGTTATGCCACTTATTATCTTTACATTCATCCTTGACTTTTCAACATTTTTTGTGTACTATCTTATCTTCTTCATTTGAGAAAATGTAAACTATTGGATCTTGATCTACAAGGTCAAATTACATTGTGTGCTTAGTGTTATTTTTCTATGAGTGTGACATTTTTCACCTTCTCACTTATCTTGGGGATCTATTGAAGTTTTGACTCGATATGCATTGTTAGATCAATCTTGCTTGAGTAAACGTGCACCATCGATCTTTCAAAGATGCTTGGTCTTTAGCTTATGGTTGGGGATTTGAATTTTCAAATTTAATCCTAAACTATTGATCTAAATAATTTAGGCAAACATGGATCATTGATCCTACAAATAAAAATAATATTTAAGTCAGAGCTTAGGGAACATAAAACTAAAGCTAAAGTCTTAGACTAATGTTTCTATTCATATTAATAAATATGAATAAAGATTTAGGCTAAAGTCTTAAAATAAGCTAGAAACATAATAAAAGGGACCCCATATTTAGTTATACCATGCTAAGATAATAGGGAACAAAGGGGGATTGCGATGTGAAGAACTTAAGATAACAAATTTTAGATTAAGGTCTTGGTCATGTTAATAAACATGACTAGGACCTTAGGATAAAATATAAACTAAGTCAAATTAAAGTGTTCCCATGAAAATTTAAATAAAATACCTCACCAAATTTAAATTCAAAATGAGTACTTAGACTTAATTTAGACTAAGGGTTTTACAAATCCAAATATGAATTCAATTAATCAATTATAGGCCAAAGGCTAGTAAAAGAGACAATTTAAAATTTAACATAAAACCCTGAGTACTACTCATTTCAAATGAACTCTATTAAACCTACAATTTTAAACATAGATATCCAATTTTATTAATTTTATATAAGATCAAATCAGAGCCATGAATAAATAATCCAACCGGACCATGGCGTGGATGATCTTCAAATAAAGAAGATGTGCAAACTTGCTAGTGACACTCTGATCAAGTGAATTTTCAATTTTAAGGTACAAAATTTGCATAATTTAACACAAAGGTCCCAATTTTTTAGGAATGGGGTTATGTTGACCTTAATAAATGGCAAATTTTGGGGGAAACATAACAATATGTTAGAATTTAGAGACTCTAGTTTAGATTAATAATTAAGTTAGTTATTCGACTTGATCAATCACCATTATTTAGATCAATTTATGGTTGTAAAAATCCTTACACATCAAAAATTAGGATCGAACATCAAGACCTATTCATGTTGCGTGTGTTCTTTGATTTCACTTACTATTTACCATGGGATTTTGGGATACAACTTCTAGATTTCATGGATTTGATCATTAACACTGACTTTCAACATGTTTGGATATTCATTAAGAACCATGATTTAGCTCAGGGAAGACTTGGGGATTAATTTTTTTATATCTAGACATCCATATCCCCAATAGATATGCCTTTTCTCTACTCAAGGCCTTACTCCACCACTAGCTAAGTGTCCATAGTATCGATGGAGATTACTAGAATCACCTCTACCTATAAATCTTTTGAATTTTTGAAATAATATATTATTTTTATATTTTTAGGTCATTTTGAATTTATATAAAAGTTTGGGAATTAGGTTAGCCATGTTTACATATTTGGTCAAATTTTTTATCTTCAAACAATCATCTTTAGTTTCAAACTTTATCCCACGTAATAATGTTTGTTAAGTACAAACATGACTTTGTCCTAATAGTTTAATATTTCACCCTACATGTAAAATAATTATTAATAAAAAGATTAGATAAGAAAAAGGTTTAAAATATTAGGGAAAAATTAACTTATCCATTAGTCTTTACTAGTTTCTCCAAACTATAACATTAAGATCATTTTTCAACAATCCATGATCAACCAGTGTTGAGGAATTATATCTACATTATTGAATTGTGGAGTTTTGATCAATTGGGTGAAATTTGAGTTGAGTGCTATCAAAAATGACTTATTATAACCAAGAAAAAAATTAGATAAATCAAACACACCAAACATAAATAAAATAAATGATTAAACAAATATATACAAACATATTCATAAATAAGGTATATGAAGGAAAGAATAGAAATAAACTAATCTAGACTACCTATACTAAATATAGATAATTTTATAATTTACTCCATGAAGACCTTAGGTGGGACAATAGAAAATTAGTGCTTAAGGTAATACCCATTGGTGGGTAGTGTGAACTCTACTCCTTGTAAGTCTTTCATCTTGAAGGTGTTGTCTCCAAGTATTTCAACAATCTGATAGGGACCCATCCACAAAGGTGTGAACTTCCCATGTTTACCCTTAAACTTAGATTCCTTATCCAAAAAAATGACTAAGTCTCCTTTTTTAAACACCTTTATCTTTGAACACTTATCAAACCACCTTTTCACTGTGGTTTGGTGCCTGTTAAAAATATCAAAAGCCTCTTCTCTTGTAACTTCCATCTAAATAATGTCAAGAAACCTTGATCTTGAAAATTCCTTATCATATTCCATGTATTATTTCATGAACCTATATGTTGGAAGCTTGATGGTGATGGGGAAGATGGGTTATTGGTCATAAACTATTAAAAATGGTGATGCCTTGAGAGCTTGTTTGACTCTAGTTCTATCTACCCAAAGGGAATACTTAAGTAACTTATACCATGTTCTTGGTTTATCAACTATAAACTTATTGATATACTTCATCAAGTTATTATTCATTGATTCAGATACTTCATTACCTTGAGGATAATGGTTTGATGATAAATTGAGAATGATGTTGTTATCATATGGCCATTAAATCATCTCAATGGATATAAAATCAGATATATTATCATAGAATAGAGATACAGGTGTCCCAAACCTTGTGCATATATTTTCTTCTAAAAATTTGATTACTTATTTAATCCTAAATTTCTTTGTTGCCACTACTTTAGTCCATCTTGTGCATTAGTTAATAGCAACCAAAATAAACTTGTGACCATCTAAGGAATTGGGATATTTGGTGTTGAAGACTTGACATGAGTGGCATTATCTCACATGCTTATGAGAATATTTCAAGATTTTAGGCCAATAATAATCAGCCCTTCATATTTTGTGTGTTGTTTCCCTGCCATACAGATGTCCACTTCCTAGATTTTCATGGAAGGTGCTCATAATCTCAGTTGCTTCACTTTTGAAGACACATATCATGTATATGCCTTCAAATTAATTTTTGTATAACACTACATCTTTGATCAAGAAATGGGATTCATTGAGACTTATATCTCTTCTTTGTTATTTACTTAACCCTATAAGATAATAAACATTGATTAGTAAGTGGACAATGGGATCATACTAAACATTGGGTCTAAAACTTTGTTGGTCTACCTACAAAACATGTAGCTTAGGATTAGTATTGGCAATCAACTGAAATAAACCTTGGCACCTTACTAATTTGGTAGTCTTCATCTCAATGTCATATTCTTGGAGCATTGACATCGACTTACCTCTCCTTTCTCCTAGTTCATTTTGACCTAGCATGAGCTTAGTGGTAGGGTCTGGTAGGATTTCATGCACCTTATTCCTAAGAATATAGTGCCTAAAATTTTTCACTACCTTGACCAAAGCACATGCTTGTTTGTCAATAAAACAATAGTTCAACTCAATACTTTTAAGGTTAGTGCTCATAAAAGCCATTAAATGTTCACATCCATCTATCTTTTGAGTTAGAACTATAGCTATAGTATAGTCTGAAGCAAAGGAGTAAAGATAAAAATATTTAGTAAATTTCAGACTTATTAGGACTAGGGTTTGTCCAATTGCCTCTTTGATGTCTTTAAAAGCCTTCTTGGTCTCTTAATTCCATGAAACTTTGACATCCTTCTTTAGCATATCATTCAATGGCTTTCCAAAAATTTTAAAACCATAAATGAACTTTATTACAAAGTTTATTTTACCAAATAATGATTTCATTTCCTTCCTACTATTAGGGGGATCTATATTATATATTGCTTCTACTCTATTAGGGTATATAGAGATTCCTTACTTAGTGATAACATGTCCTAATAATTTTCCCTTAGTAACATAGAAAATACTTTTCTTTGGGTTTAGAGAAATCCCATACCTCCTGCATCATTCAAATACCTATTGTAGGCACAAATATGATCCTACCTATTTTTAGAAAAGATATTCAGATCATCCATGTATATGATAATTCACTTACCTATAAGATATTGGAAAGTATGATCCATAGCTATTTAAAAAGTGGCTCTTATAATTATAAGTCCAAATGACATTCTTTTGTATGCAAAGGTGTCCCACTTGGTAGCAAATGTAGTTTTCATCCTATATTCTTGGTTCACCAGCACCTGGTTATACCATAAAAACCATCAAGAAAAGACATCTTAGTAGAACTAGATACAATTTGGATCACTTGGTCAAGATAAGGCAATGGATAGTTATCTTTCTCAGATGCTCTATTAAATTTTTAAAAAATATACACATAGTCTAATTTCCCCATTTTTCTTCTTGACTGGTACTAAGTTAGTTACCCAAGTGGAGTGCCTAATGGGAAACACTATCCTTGTATCTATAAATTTCTTAACCAATTTATATATCAGAGTTTCTAGGATAGGGTTGACTAGTGTTTGTTTTTGCCTAAAAGGCTTACAATTTTCCTTTAAAGGTATGGTATGTGTTATGACCTATAGATCAAATATATTTAGGTCATCATATGACCATGATATGACATATTTATATTTGGTAATAAATTATTTTGTTCTTTTAGAATCAATGCTTATACAAGTTTTACCAATATTGACCAATTCAGGTTGACCTTGAAGTCCAAGATAAATTTCATTATAATCCTTCTCACTTACTTTGGGAATCTTGATAGTCTTAGCTATTCTATCCATGTCAAATATCATCTCTAAGGTAATCATGCCTTTGGGGATCTTACTGTCATTCAACTGAATGACCTTGTCATCAAGTTTGCCAACATTTTAAAGAGTATTTTCAATTCATATCATCTATGACATGAGATTTAAATGATCCTAAGCTAGTCATGAAGTCTATGATCTATTAGTCATCACTAAATACTTACAAATGGTTTATATTATTAGGGATTGAAGGACATGGAACCAAATTAATAATAAGGTTTTGGGAATCTTGGCTTGGTATAATATTGGAAGCTATTGAGGCAAGCTCATTAGTAGCCTTATTCTCTTCTCTAAGGATGTAAACAATGTTAAAAGCAACAAAATATTCAATCAAATCCCAGACTATAAACTTATATATTTTAAGGTATGAAAACTTACATTGGTACTTATTTCTTACTTGATTAAATAATAGCTTTGAGTCATCATATACTAGTAATTTCTTGACTTTATACTTTATGGCAAGTTGAAATCTTAATATTAAAGCTTCATATTCTACAAGATTCTTAGTGTAAGGAAATTGAAGTATATAATATTCATGATATTATTTACCAATAGGGTTATTTAGAACAATCCCTACTCTAGATCCAAACTTACACCTAACACCATCAAAATGTAGTTTCCATAGTCCAAGCATAATATGAAAAAATTTAGAGTCACATACCATATAAGTTTCAAGAGTGTACACTCCTAAATTAGAGTCTACATGTTAACCCTTTAATTGATAGAATTGTACTTGGTGATCATGTGATTCATTTTAGGTTCTCTTTCTATCCTGATTTGAATGGGGAATCCCTTCCATGGCAACCACATATGTGAATAATCTATTGATATATAGCCATTCAAGCTCCTAGTCTAGTCTCTACTCAACAACATCTCATAAGCATCAGGGATCTCCACCACTTGGATATCAATGAACTATTGGATCCTTGGATCTAAGTTAATGTATATGTGAATATTTAACAACTCACCAATTACTTTAACTCTTGACTTATCTAACTGAGTTATAAATCTATCATATTCAATTAGATTTAAACCAAGTTGTTCACAAATATCTGTAGGCATGATGTTTTTAGATGCACCTAAATATAAAAAATAAATTTTCAAGTTCTTACCAAAGATTCTTACTATTGATAAGAAAGGTGGGACATCTAATTTATTCTTGTGTATTATAACATTAGCATGTGTAATATTTTATGGTTTAGCAAGTTTTTTACTTAGGGACTCTAATAATAAATCCCTTTGTTTATTAATCTATGTCAACTCATGTAATGTGATGTTAGCGTTAATATTTTTCATTCCTTCTACAATATTATATTTGGCCCTATTGGAATAATTATATGTATTAATATTATGCTTAGAATTACTTCCCTTAAGAGGCTCTAAATTGTTGTCTGAGGTAGTATCAGGATGAGTTTTAAAGTTATTTGGAGGATTTGAAGTGGTCAATGGTTTCTATGCTCCCTATTTCTTAGAGGATAAGCATTCTTCAAAAACAACTAAAAATCATGAATCTCTTTAGGAATATCCTTAGGCTCATTGTCCTCTTACAAAGGGAACTCAAATGTCTCCACCATGAAAATTGGATCAGATGATCTAGATGACCTTGAAGGACTAGATGAACCTAAATCACAATCCTTATTAGGGATAACTTCAAAATCATTTGAATCTTCTTGAAAGGCTTCAAAAGCATTACAAAATTCAACACAATCTATTTCCCCATGCTTAGAAGCGTAATAAACTATATAATAGTTAGGTAAAGCAACATCAGTAAGATTTATATCAAGCACATTCTTCCTAGTAGATGGCTCATTATTCTTTTTTTATGGTAGCTATCATTCTAAATTATGTTACTGGACCTATTAAACCTTAGAAAGGATACATTCCTACCAGAGCTCTCTCTAGTATTGCCTACTTGTTTTTGCAATTGAAGGTTGTGAGTGCTAAGATTTTGAATCATTTTTGGGATAGAGTCACTCTCATTCTTTGCTGCCTAAAAATTATGAACTTGGGTATTAGAATTATCTATAGGCATCAAATCTTTTTGATCCTATGGATAAGATATATTGGTTACATTATTCAAGAATCCTAGGTTTTAAGTAGGATGTGCATGTGTCAAAGGTAGTTGGTTCAAGATTAGAAGCTGGTTTAGGGTAGGCACATTTTGGTTAGCATTAGGAATGACATTCAAAATAGGTAAATGTGGACTAATATTATGAATGAAGTATGCCAATTATTCTTAGGGTTGCATCTGGTCATTAATGATCACAACCTTGGCATAAGCTAAAACTAATATATTCATAAACCCAACAAATTTGTTTATAAACATAAAAGTCATGGGATCCAAGACATCCTTATATATTTCTAAAGTTAAAGCCTCATCAGGTATGTAAGGAGCTATGGTCCTACAAAACATATTATAGAATATAGTATTGAAGGCTCTTATGGGCTCATTTGCATCTCTTTTTATTGTGGTAAATTTTTGGTATAAGACACAAAGACTAATGATTTTACCAAATTGATCAATTAAAATGTTATTAAATTCAACCCAATTGGTAATGTAGTATTTAGGGAGGTTGAGAAACCATTCATATGTAGCATATTTGAAAGTAAAATAAATAGTCAACATTATACATCTTCATGAGTCACTTATAACAATCTTAAAGTAGCTTTGAAACTCTTAGTGTGTTCTTCAACGGTTATAATGCCACTAGGACTAAATGTTGGCAAATTATTTTTAGGATTACAAGGAAGGTCATGTACCACACTTGGCACATTTATTGAAGAACCACATATTCAAGGCATACCTTGATAGGGATCGAACATAGGGTCACCCTAAATTAGTGAAGTTGGTAAAGACTTTGAAAGTCTGTGCTTATTTTTATCTCACTTGACTCTCCTATTAACTTGTAATGAGGGTAGAGGTTCTCTAGTCTCTGGACATGGCCTTATCTTGAGTCTTGGTAATTTTAGCTTGTAGGATTTGAATCCTATTTGAAATATGATGTGTTAATCTTATATTTTCATGGAATAATGATTAGACCTACACATTAAGAAAATTTTGCATAGATTTATATAAAGGATGACAAAGTATAGAAATATTTAACAAATTTAACTCAAAGATGTATCCAAAAATGATATTATGATTGATGTTTACTTGTTTAAGCTCAAATAAATTCAAATTTTCAAATGATCTATCAATCTTTGATAAAAACAACTATTACTAACCTCAAACCTATTGAGTTGACAAATCTTAAGCCATATTTACCATAATTAAGCATATACCTTCAAATAACATTGATCTTTGTCTAAAGGAAGAACAAATATTGGTCTAAGACCATAAAGATAAATGATCTTTACATAATTATGCAAATAATGACACAATTGTGTAAATATTACACCAATCTTTGAACACAATTCATAAGAATTAGCAAACATGCTTCAAATCTACAAAGATATAACTAGGCCCTCCTTATAGCACCAACAAAACCCCCTATTGATGTTTGAATATGTATCATAGGTTCCCAGAGTCTTAAAAAACACTTCTCATTTTAGAATTATAAGAATTTAGTGCATGAGTTTTAGGTTGTGATAAACCTATTATTTGGTGATAGAATAGTGACAAATAAAATGGACTGTTTCATAATATTTATAATGTTTAGTGGTTGGAAGCCACTGTGGCCAAGTACTTAATCTATGCAAAATATGAAGTATGTTATGCTAATAATGGTGAATTATGATCAAGAACAAATATAAATACTAATCTAATACATATATTTACAATGAAAATTAGGCTAGAGTGAGGTTTTAAAAAGAGCAAAAGGAAAGGTAAGGTAAAGATGAAGTGTTGATGATCTTCATTCCAAACATCATGACAAAGTTAAAATATCATCTAGGCATGAACTTAACCAATGTATGACATGAATTAGCTTAATATCAAATCCTATCACACATCAAGCAACCATCTAAATAATGTGGGAAACAATGCAAATATGAACCAAGTTCACTTTAAAGATTTACCCATGCAAGAAAACAAAATTAGCCCAAATGCAAGAAGAGTAAGAAAATGAAATGAACTTAAGAACTTTCAATTAACCTAGCATTGGTAAAATTTAACATATCCACATTCAAATGTACACACTAGGAATTCATAAAAACAATTCTAATCTAGAAATTAGAACAACAAGTGAGAGAGAAGCCAGGATAACAAAAGACACAAGAAAATTTTGTAAAAAATTACACAATTCCTTTACTATATTAATTTATTAAAAGTTACAATTGGCTTTGGCTCAAAAAAATCTCTCCCTTTTACAATTGACAATACTCCTTTTATATAATGTAAGGAATTATGTCAGTCAGTCATATCCAATTACAAAAGTACAAGTGTTAGGACAACTGTCCCTTCTACAAAGGTTCTATAAAACACTAGACTCTTACTAATGAAATAACCTATAGGCAATATACTTTATAATTTGTACATGCCTTTACAAAATAATATTAATTCAAAAAATGTTTCAATGCTTAGTTATAAAAATAATATCCAATATTCCTTTTCAAAACATTACAATGATTAATTACAAAAATAATATCCTTTATCCAACTAATATTGAAGTGTCTTGTGTTATTGAAGTTCATTGTTGTTATATGATCTTCATTGCTCTCTAATGTTATTCATAAATTAGCTTCAAATTAACAATAGTTTCCATAAATATTTCATATTCTTGGTCTATTAGGCTTCCAATATCTCTACCATTTCTTCCTAAAGCCTCTTTGATGATCCTATATTTAGTAATATTTTCTTCTACTATTAGGATCATGTCCATATTTTTTTTCCATCTTATATTTCCCTTTATTCTTGCTCCTCATTTCCTACGTGACCAGGGTAGCTCTGTGTTTAAAATCCTCATCAATGATGAGGCCTATGGAGTTAACTATAGTTAGATTGGGAATCATGGTCCCAAGCTAGTATTCATCCCTTTTTTGTAGCTAATTGTCATCTTCAAGGAGTATTTCCAAGTTCCAATACCATGTGTTTATGATTTTGATTTGTCTATAAGTAATCCCATGACTCTATTTTAGATGATCCAAGCTAATGGTTTTGAAACCAAGGATTTGATCTTCCATCAAGATGTTAGTCAACTCTTTCATTTTATCCCTTGAATTATGCCATTGGGTGACTAAGCTCTTTTTTATTTTATAATGTTGGGTAAATCTCCACATCTTTCTTGGGAATGCCTTTGCGAGCTACCATGGATGTGAATTTGTTCAAATTGATCACTAGTGGTTTGCAGTTCAATTTTAGATCAAATTATCCTTGCATAAGTGATAATACAACCTCCTTGGATTGATTCTAATGAACACAAAATCTAAATAGGGTTTATATACTTGTCAAGTCCATCTTGAAGGTTTTTACAATGCTTTAATGGTGACTGCTATCTAAACTTTCATGAGCTTCATTACTTAGATCCTAATTGGACTCAATACTTATGCCCTTACATTTCCCAAGTTTGTAAGATATTCCACTTGGTGTATTATAATTACATGGCTCTAAGGTGGCATCATCATGGCATCCTTGTGGCATTTTCATGGAATTTTGATCTTTCATATTAAAAAAGTGACCATTACCTTTTAATTTTTTTTGCTTGATTCACACAATTGTATCATCCTTAAATAGATCAATGCAGACTGTTGATATTGATATGAGAACTCAAATTCTATTGGATTCAAGATATGGTCACCATATTTGTGACACATTTTACTTCCACATTTGCTCTGAGCATTGTCAAAATGTTAAAATTTGATCTCCACTATTGATCTCAATTTCAGAAATCAATCACAATCTATCAATCTTGATCTACTTGACTGTACCCCCTGATTTATAAACTATTGATCTAAATGTGTATGCTCATTTACATACTACCAATATTGAAAATATGCTTGAGCTTTAATTTATATCCAAGGGTTATGTAACTTTTCATCTTTGCATTCATCCTTGACATTTAAATGTTCACTATGCACCATTTGATCCTATTCATCTAAACATGCATGGACCATTTGATATCGATATGCAAGTTTAAATGTCATTGGTTGCTCAATGTTATTTGGCTACAAATTTGACACTTTTTACCTTCTAACTTATCTTAGGGATCTATTGAAGTTTTTACTCAATACGTAGCATTAGATCAATCTTACCTAAGAAAATGTGCACTGTCAATCTTTGGAAGATTCTCAATCTTTAGCTTATGATTAGGGATTTGAATTTTTAACTTTAATCCTACACCATTGATCTAAACCATTTAGGTAAACATGTATTGTTGATCTTATGAATAAATATTAAATATAAGTTAGAGCTCAGATAACATAAAACTTAAGCTAAAGTCTCATACTAATGTTTTTATTGGTATTAATAAATACAAATAAATCTTTAGGTTAAATTCTTAAGCCAAGTTATAAATATAATAAAAGGGACCCTATATTTAATTAGACTATAATAAAATAAAAGGGAAAAAAGGGGACCCAGGACTTGAAGAACTTAGGATAAATATTTTTAGACTAAGGTCTTAGTCATGTTAATAAACATGACTAGGACCTTCTGATAAAATATAAACTAAGTCAAATTAAAGTGTTCCCAAAAAAATTTAAATAAAAACCCTTGACAAATTTAAATTCAAAAGGAGTTCTTAGCTAAATTTAGACTAAGGGTTTCAAAAATCTAAATATGAATTCAATTAATCAATTATAGAACAAAGTCTAGTAAAAGGGCAAATTTAACATTTAACACAAAAACCTGAGTATTGCCCATTTCAAATGAACTCTATTATACCTACAATCTGAAACACAAATATTTAATATTAGCAATTTTAGATAAGATAAAACTAAATTCATGAACAAATAATCCAACTATACCATGGTGTGGATTATATTCAAATAAATATAATGTGCAAACATGGTAGTGACACTCTAATCAAGTGAATTTTTAATTTTAAGGTATAAAATTTGCATAATTTAACACAAGGGTCCTCATTTTTTAGGAATGGTGGTATGTTGACCTCAACACTTTATTTACCACTAAATGCACCCCACACATGTAAAAACCTTTCCTTTGAGCTTCCCCAACTATACCATATGTTTTAAAATGTTTTTTACCCCTATTTCCCCTCCTCCTACTTACCAATGATGATTCATGATTTGAAAACATGAGAAAATATATGAAACTAGTGTGTTAAAAGAGTTTTGAAACAAGTATGGATTCATGTAGTATGAATATGGTTGGATGGATTCAAGGATCTACAAAGGGAGTTTAACATAGAAATTATGTGAGAGAATTTTCAAGTTTTGGAACCAAAAGATCTAAAACCTAGTCCATTTCCTCCACTGAGCTCTTTTATATCCATGGATAACACTTCAAGTTTGTGCTTAATCTATATAGGTGAGAGAATATGGTAGATTTAGATCTTAGCTAGAGGAAGGGGGTCTAATGGCCTTATAATCTTAGGTGTTGGTTTCTAGATTAATCCCATATGGTTTATAAACAAATTTTAAGAACTAAAGGCAATCATTTATCCTCTTATATCCACATAGGGCCAAAAATGGAATGGTTTCAATGAATTGTTGGCCTATTTGATGAAAATAACGGTTGTTCATATCTATACAATCATTTAAAGTCCTATCATAGCATCCTCTATCCTTGGTTCACTCGTGTGAGCCTATGGGAGTAATAAATACCTAAGTTACCACTATCTATAAGCTATAAGCAAGGTTCATTGATGAAAAGGATCTTTAGTGCACGTATTTAGAAAAGGACATGAGTTTGAGGTTTGATGATAGCTTAATACATATATTATGATCCTTTTACCTCCTTAGTTCAAGTAGAGTGGTCATAAGGACCTCCAACTCTCTCAAAATTATGCCTTCAAATGAGAATACCTGGTAGTTGATTTCCAGTATAGACATGGACTGAGTTTTACATGGTAATGTCTTAAAGGTCAATAGAACACAATGGAATAAAAAAGAGTGTTGCATGCATGTTTAAAATTCATTATTTAAAGATGATTAGCCCTCATTATGATTCTCATAGTCAAAAAATCACCAACTAACTTACCAACACATTACCAGACCCATTTAAAAAAAGTTAAGGTTTGTTAGTAGAGGTTAATGTATTCAAAGAATCCTAAGTTTAAAATTTTCACTCTATATATGTGATTGATGAACCTTAAGTGTCTTGATATATTTATTATGTGATTAGGGATACCTAGGGTATTCATAAGTCATCTTCAACTTGAGTTAATAGTCCATTTTGAGCTCTCAAGGAACCTCTACCATATAATGGTCTTATCAATGCAAATGCACCTCCTAAGAAACTCTGAGTTCCAAGTTTGAGACTCCATAGGACCTTATAACCATCACCCATAGGTTAATAATTTTTACCCAAGCCTAAATCATAGAAATTAGGTAAAATACACCATAAGGATATCAAGATCCATTGATACTATGAGAAAGTGGACCTATGTAGGTGTAAAAAGCATAAACATCACCTAAAAGAATCCATCTCAAAACCAATCTTCAAAAGGTTTCAAATCATCATAGGTAGCAAGACCTCAAAAATGTAGAGAAGGTCATGGACTATTGAGATGGATCTCTTAAGAGGGTGTGATTTAGATTCAAGGAAGGACATTGGACCTCATAAAATTATGGAAGAAATCTTTTCACTCAAGGGCCTACTTAAAATCCTTATTAACAGTCAACACATCTAAGCTATCTACCTATAGGAATATTGATAGGCTACCTCAAACTTTGAACATAAGATTTCATATGCCTTTGGAAGAGGTAACTCAAACAAGGAGGTAGGGTATAAAATCCATGATTTTTAGAGGTAAAAAAACTTGAAAATATGGACAAGTAGGCTTAATTAGGCATGAGTATTGGCTTGAGTGAATTCAAAACTATCTAACCAATCAAAGTGACTAACTGATGAAGGTGGCACAGTGACAGATGTTTAAGTCATCCTCTTTGGATGGAATTTTTACTCCTTAATGTATATAATAGTGTGATTAAGTAAGAGAGTTTCCTAGTCTACATTAGACACCCAAGACACATAGACCTTTGTATGTAACTGTGTAGACAAGTGTTATTGGTAGAGTTGGGAGAAAAAGCTTCAAGGATATGGTCAAACCTTGAAAATATGTTATCTAAGACCTAAATCCATCACTATAAAGATCCAAAAGAGGTTACTTGGATCTTCACCACCAACTACTTCAAGCATCTACACTATATAGTGATTGTTAAGGCACGCTTAAGAAAGAGAACAGTTGATATGATGGTTTGGGAAAATAAGGACAAGTATATAAGGTGGAAATTGGGCTAAAGAAGATGCTATGATAACATTGAGACCACATACACACCTAAAAATGGGTTGAGGTTTTAAATCCTTGTTTGAGCCTATAAGGCCTAAAGTTATCATGAACTCTCAAGACCTCACCTCAACCTTAGTAGTAAATCCAAAACCCCAAAGCAGACTCAAAGAAAATAATATAGTGTATAAATATACTTTAGACCATGAAGGAGGTGTTTTAAGAAAAAAAAATTAGGGAAATAGTCAAATTCAATATTAACACCTTCCTGAGCTCCATTAGATTAAGTAACCATGTCAAGTTGCCAATTTTAACATTCATATCTCACAAGTAGGTTTCAAATTAAGAGACCATGTTGGAAACCCTATTAGGTTTATTCAATAGAATCTAATTCACAACCTTGGTGAATTTGAATTTTTGTAAAAAAAATAAATTTTAAGTTTTCTATACAAATACCCATCAATAAGATTGAATCAAGTCTAATGTCATCACCCAATAGAATGGTGCCAAGTGGTAGCATGCTATCATGAGACATCATGACATCACCTAATAACAAGTGTTAGGTGGCAATATGGTGTTGAATGGAACCATAGTACTGGGTGGTATCATGTTATTGATTGACACCATACTTCTAGTTAGCACCATATTGCTAAGTACTACCATGTTGTTTCATAATTATATGGTGTTGGGATATAAAATACTATGTCCCAGTCTCATATTGCTTCTACCTAGTATTATGTTTTTGTCACCTGATAGTATGGATCTATGCAACATCATGAAACTAATCGATAACATACTATTATCAAGTACCATATTGCCACCTAGGTCTAACAATGCCAGTATAAATAGTTGTCATCGATAATGTGAACTGGTTAACTTGGTTGCCCTAGTAATTTATAGCTTATAAATACCCCCCATGGCACTTATTTTCACACCTTATTCTTAGGTTTTTCTCATCCCACTCTCTATTCTTCACATTTCAAAAAATTACTCTTAATCAAAATAGTTTCAGAGTCCATATAAGTAGGTATAATCCATAATAACATTTTCAATAATTTTTTATGTCCAGACTTCCTCAAGTTGGTGCATCATCCTAGGACATATGTGGATTGGATAGATATATGCAAACTCTAAGGCCTAGTGTACATACCTCAATACAACATGATGACCAACAATATCCTACTCTGATCTCTGATTTCTTGTTATAACCATACTAAGACCTGATTCTATGTGTAGTTTAACAAGAAATTAATATCCTTTTGCACCTCTCCATTATATATACATAATTTAATAGGCCTTCCACATTGAAATGTAAACATTGTTAATAATAAAATTTTGTTATCTGATGAAGACAAAAAGTATTTGAAGTCTATATATAGCTTGGCCATTCACCCAGATGGTAAGTGATAAATTTATTATTGATATTTATATTTTTTTATTGATTCCTAGAAAATTATTATTACTTAATTTGATGTCTTAATTGCATGTTTTCTACTTTCATTACAGATAGTTAGCTCAAAAGAGGAATGGAATTAGAAAAAATATCCAATCTATTTCTGAATTCATTGTGTATTTCTTCCAATCCATAATTATTTTATAGGGAATACCAAGGTACATTCCCTTCTGGGCTATTTACTATATTCTTCATTCTCTGTCATGGGTAAATTATGACTGGTGCACATATTTATCAAGCAAGATTAGGTATGAATTGAATCATACTTTTTCAAATAAGATTTCCATCATTTCTTCCTCCAATTATAATCTAGCCTTGTATTATGAGTCCCTATATGATATAAAAAAATATCAATTCCCGCTACCCTCCATACAAAAATGACAAGTAATTCTTTGTCCATCAATGAATAAGAGCTAAGTTTAGATTTTAAATTAGTCAGATCTATTACTTTATACTAATTTAAATTATTACATTTCTTGGTTTGTTATAGATAAGAATATGTGTTTATAACACAAGAAAATAGGTGGCATTGAAAGTTCATTATGTTCCAGATAGCTATAGCAATACCAAGTCCACAGAGTCTTCATTTAATTATTTTTAGATTTCTAATCTCCCAAGGCCTTCTTTGATATCATCTCCACTTGCAAGTTTTCCTCATAAATATCCATGATTATTTATTTCTTATATTAATTAATGCATAAATTATTTTTCATATTATTTTATAAGTCTATTTTTTTTCAATGAAATCTAAAATTGTTGCCATTGAGGATTATTCCCAATAATGCATTCAATGTTTTACACATTGCATCTTTTTTTTTTTTTTGAATTAAATTTTATACCATTAGATAATTTGATAAATGGATAATTTACTCTTTTTATAGTTGAAACCACCACTATCACTCTGACTAGGACAAACACAATGGAAGAGGCAATCTTCTCGACTACACGTAATAACTATTTCA